>KE504168.1:0-175303 GCA_000344655.2 Fomitopsis schrenkii
AAAAAAAAAAAAAAAAAAAAAAAAAGATCCTAGTCTGCAGGGGCGCCGGCGTTGTCTCCTTTTCGTTAGACCGTCTTGTTTTGGTAAGTCTGTGATGGGAAGGACAAGCGGAGTGACGCGACGAAGGTTAGACTGTCGACGTAACTTACTAGGTCGACGCCTCCAGCGCTAAAATTTGATGGCATCAGTGGATAAGGCGCCTGCGTGGTATAAATTCAGTACGAGCAACTCATGTTGAACCCTCAGCTCCTTCCTTCCTTTCGAGCTCTCATACACCGAGTGCGCCGGCCGGTGAGTAATCACCCCTGCGAAAGCGGACATCAATATCACCTACTTATGAATGGCTCCAGCCTCGTGTGATTTTTGTTTTTCCTTCCTCCTCAGTCATCCTTTTCTACAAACTCTCATTCACACTACTTAATATGCGCCTCTTGAACGTTCTTCCCTGGGCTCTCCTCGTGGCGACGACGTCACTCGTCACGGCTCATCCTGTTGACAATAATGTCTTCGCGTACGTCCTCATCTTCATACCTTCACAGTATGATCTCAACGATGTGCATTCTAGCTCTCGTGCCGATGGCGACGCCTCCCCGTTGGCGCGTGACCTCGCAGGGCTCGACCTCCTTGCGCGGGAGTACATCTCGGCGGTGCTCTTTGCGCGCACGTCACCGCCCGAGCGCGCGCAATCTCATACGGAGGCAGACTCCAATAAGGCGTCGCGTACGTGGAAGTTGGATTGCGACCTCGAGCGCGCAAGGCAGAAATACCACCCGGGTGTCGCGCCCATCGGTGGCCATTTCAACTCTTATGAGCAGTACGACAAGGCCTGGCGCAAGTGGGACAAGCAATATAGGAAGTTCCAAGGCAAGACCAGTAAGCTTCATTCTCAACATGACAAAAAGATGGGCGAAGAGCAAAGGAAGCACATACACGAGGCGGAGAAGAAGGCCGCCGCGGAGAAGGCCGCCGCGGAGAAGGCCGCCGCGGGGAAGGCGAAGAATCCTGGAACCATCGCGAAGTGGTTTGGGAAGGGGCAGAAGAGGGGAAAGCGCGAGTTGATGCATGTATACGATGAGTAAGGTAGTGGCGTCGTGATGCGGGAATCTCTGCCCGAAGTCGTTTGCACTGGTCGACTACCACCCAGAGATTCAAAGTAGCCATGTAAGCTGACCGAAGACTCCGGAAAAGCGTGTGAGGTCGCTGTGTGAAGCAGCGCAGGTCAGAGGTAGCGTCGGCGAGACTGAGACCTCGCTGGGACTCGGACCATAAACCGATTGCATTCTGTGTCTTCGAGAACTCCCACTGGCAGGAGTACCAATGAACATGGTCACCTACGTTGCTTCTGTTCAGTACTGCCACTTCGTGAGCGCTGTCACGCACCGCATGGTACGCGCGTGTGCGTGACTAAATGGATCCTCGTCGTCGGTGTCGCAACGGTACGCAATCTGTGACACGTTCTTGGCCACTCTGTACTCAACCCCACAGAGCCGTCATAGTACAACTAGTGCACTGGAGTACTTGCGTACAGATCCGGCTGAAGATACTTGAGCACTCTGGACTGCCATCGAGCACAGTCTGGGGAAATACTGAACACTACTCGACTGTGCATTCACGAGCCTAATAGGTCTCGAGACCTGCTCAATCATATGCCAGTGCTCGCTGACAGTGTAATAGGTGACGGCTTCTTGCTCGTCACAGACGCGCTTGACACGGTTGACTGGACGTTCTCTGTGCAGGAAGACACTCGCAGCTTCGACGCGACCATCAGTAGTCTCCCCTAGGCAGACCCTAAATATATACGACCTTGGTGAGGGGAGGGAGGGCGGTCGTATATGTATGTACCCATGGTCCACCCTCGGTCGCATATTTACCAAGTCCAGGTCAGCCAATATACATATCCACGTTGGCTCTTCCAACGTGGAGCCGAGGCTGACCGCTACGGTTTGGATAAAGCCGTGTGCAAGCAGTAAAGCATATCCCGCACGGAATAGCCCAAAAATAGCATTACTTGCGACCAGTGAACATGTCAAAGAAGACAAGGGATGTGACCAGTAGCTCACTCGAATTCGTCCCACTCAGACAGCACCTCGCGCTTGCTCTTCAAGTCTGCGCGGGCACTAAGAGCGTGCCAGTGGGATGCGCATACTACTACTTATTGATTATTAGGTGGCTGCACCGTGTTGCCACCGCGGCCCGGGCTTGCCGAGGGTGTGGCACCGCCGTCCGCGCCCAATGAACCCCAACTTGAACTTGACTGCAACGCCTAGTACCACTCACATCCTGACGGCTCGTCAATAATTAAAACTTGGTATGGCTAGGTATCCCGAGGCTTGTGTACGTGGGAGTGGGATTCGGGCTCTACGGCGAGTCGGCACCGCCCCCAAGTTCTGAGAGTGGCACTGTCCTGCCAGTGACGACTCGCCAGCAATTCAAGCTTCCGGCTGGACCCCATTTGGTTACGCTCGCAACCATAAAACCCATCCCGAAGTCCATGGACGTGGAAGTGGGCGCGAAATTCGCTCTGCGGCGGGTTGGCATACCGTTCACTGTGATCGATCCGTTTGAGGGCTTGCGTGTACGACCGAGGGTATGATCTACTTACACCGGGGACAAAGACAAATGTTTCTGGGTGTGGCACGAAGGTAACATACGGGTTAAAGTCGTTATGAGATCTGCATTTTCCGCCCAAAAACATGCTGTCCGCACGTGTATATCATGCCAAAACATGCAATCATTCAAAATGTTTCCTGAATGTGGCTAGGTAGGAAAATGCGAAGCTCATGCCGACTCTTCCTCGCATGGGTTCCACATGATGTGGCTTGTTCCATTTGGCAATGCCCCTGGTGTTAGGGGCCGACCGACGAGGGTCTAGCAATATGGAAAACGATGTAATCTGTGATGGGAAGGCGTAGACAAGCGGGCGGAGTTTAGAATCTCGACACTAGAATTTGAAAGGCTAGGAACGAGCCTATATTCGTCCACCTCCAGGGCTAAAACTTGATGGCAGGTGGTAATATACGGGCCGGCGCCTGCGTGGTCTAAGTGGAGTACGAGCAACTCATGTTGAGCCCCGGTCAGCTCCTCCCGTCCTTTCGAGCTCTCCTACACCGAGTGCGCTGGCCGGTGAGTTATCTCCCCTGCGAATATCAATATCACCAACTCATGGATGTCGCCAGCCTCGTGTGATTGTCCTTCACGCACCTTCGACTTCTTAGCCCTCCTTTCCTCCAAACTCGCAATCACACGGCTTGATATGCGTCTCTTGAATTGTCTTCCGTGGGCTGTCCTCGTGGCGACGGCGTCACTCGTCACGGCTCATCCTGTTGGCAATGATGTCTTCGCGTACGTCCTCATCTTCATACCTTCACAATATGATCTCAACGATGTGCGTTCCAGCTCTCGCGACGATGCCGACGCCTCCCTATTGGTGCGTGATCCCACGGGGCTCGACCTCCTTGCGCGGGAATACCTCTCGGCACTGCTCTTTGCGCGCACGCTACCGCTCGAGCACGTGCAATTCCGGAGGGAAGCACCCTACTATAAGGCGTTGCGTGGGTGGAAGTTGCATGACGACATGGAGCACACAAGACAGAAATATCACCCGGGTCCCCGCCCACGGCGCGAGCAATTCACCTCTCAAAGGGAGTACGACAAGGCCTGGGGCAGGTGGGACGCGCAGAGACGGAAGTTCGACCACGAGGAGTACAAGGTTCGTAAAAAACACGAGATACAGATGGGCATAGATCGTAGCGAGCGCCACCGCCAGGCCAGGAAGAAGAAAGCCGCGGAGCAAGCCGCCTTAGTGAAGGCGAGGAAGAAGGTCGCCGCGGAGACAGCCGCCGCGGAGAAGGCTAGGAAGAAGGCCACCGCGGAGAAGGAGAAGAAGCCTGGAATGTTAGCGAAGTGGTTTGGGAGGGGGCAGAAGAAGGCGAAGCGTGGGTTGATGTATGTATACGATGAGTGAGGTCGTCGCTACTGCCGGTGCCCGTAGGCGCGTCGTGACGCGGGAATCATCTCTGCCGGGAGTCGTATGCACTGGTCGACTACCACCCGAAGAACCAGGTTGGCCACATAAGCCTCCGGAGGAACGTGTGAGTTCGGTGCGTGGAGCGGCGCAGGTAAGGCGTGGCGTCGGCGAGCTCGAGGGACTCTACTGAGACCTCACTGCAACCCCCGACTCGGACCATAAACCGCATACATTTTGCGTCTTCGAGAAGTCCCAGGAGTACCTATGAACATGGTGCTTCTGTTCAGGACTGCCACTTGGTCGGCGTCGCAACGGTACGCGATCTGTGACACCTTGTTGGCCACTTCGTACTCAACCCCGCAGAGCCGTCACGGTGCAACTAGCGCTGCTAGCAGTGTGCACTCAGGCTGTGTTGCTCGTCGCTGGACATGTTCTCTAGTGTACACCTGATGTCACTCAGGTGTCCGCTATCTGGTGAATCAAAAGTAAAAGGCAGGCGGTGACGGAAGTATGTGGATTAATGCAAGTACTGTGTGTTGACGTTGAGTAGTCATACCGGGTACAAAGTTACTATTCCACCGTGAGGAGCAGAGTAAGTACATAGCAGCCTGTCGCATAATGATCATGATACTAGTATGACGTCGGCGAATACCCCTGCCGCCCATGTCATGTGTGCATGTGTGCATCGTCGTGAGTTCAATCCTGGCCTTGGCCAACTCTTTTGCTGCTGACCACCATCATGTTCTCTCAATCCTATTCTACGCTGTCCACGGGCAGCTCTGCCTTCTTTCCCTCCTCTCATACCCTATCTGGTCTTTCGTTCTCCGATGTACCATCGGCTTCACTTGGCCACCAATTCGCGCAATCTATCCCGGCCTCTCAGGCTGAGGCAAGCTCGCCAGAGGTGTTCAAACAGAACATCCAGCTCGCGCTGGGCCAGGTAGCGCGTGTGCATGCTCTGGCGAGAAATGTCCTGCTAGCAACGTGAGCACAAAAGAAATCATATTTTCATCTGTGAGGAGCATCCAAGGTTCAGCCAGCACGCATACGAACCGGGCAACAACCCCATCCAGACAGCGGGTATGTCTCCGTGCTCGATTGACTGCTTCGCTTCACACCGTGTCTTCATATCGATGTAACTACGAGCTTACACCCGGTCTGTCTTTGCAGCTGACATGGCCGAGCTCCAGCAGGCTCTCCACCTCCTCGCTGAACTCCTCCGCCAATCGGGTGTTGGCGCGCTGCCCCTACGCCCACCACCACTACCCGACGCGCCATCGCAGCCCGCCGAAGAGGAGGAGCGACTGATAGCGAAGATGACTGCGGCCGTCCAGGCACTTTTCGAGAAGAGGAAGCGTCTGGAAGAGAGCACGGGCGTAGTTTCGAGCTTGTTGGCAGCGGAGAAGGATGGGAGGAGATGAAAGGCGGGGTATGGAGGACTCGCTGAGGAGGGGGTGCGAAAGTCTTGCCAGACGATGATCAGGTATGCGTCGGGAATGCGGTGAGAACACTACATATGGGCGAGAAGCAGGGCTGACATCCAAGTCCCGATTTTTAGGTCTCTGCACGCGAAACGCAGAATACCGAAGAAAGAGTGTACTCAGGTTGGCGAGGTACGTCGCCCGTGTAAAATATCATGGTCAATGGCATGCAGTGCCTGTGGCCTCCCGTGGCCTCTGCCCATTCAAGTTCTCGCCCAACAGTCGTGACACCTAGAGGCGTTGCTCTCCCGGGCATTTACCAGCGGGTGAGTATGTGGCTGCGGATGTAACAGCACAATGACGTTTGGCCATAATCAAGGTTCGTTCCCGCACGGCCATGTGTCACACCAGCCCGACTCCGCATCCTATGACCACTCCAAGTTATTACAGCACTTTACCATGGACATCCGTATTCGTGCTTACGGTGCCATCCGAGACCTGAGATATCCAGCAAGTGCATGAGCACGGCTTGTATCCAGGATTAGCAAGCTGTAGATCTTCGTCGATAAGCCTGCAAACGCGAATCGCGTACAGCCCTACATAAGATGGAATGCCCGATAGGCATCCTTGCTCTGCGCGCAGTGCTGATAGCCATCACTTTGTCAATGCAGGCCTCGGCTCAGTACGACCCCTCTGCAAGCCTCGCGGGGGTGAACCTGTCTTCGTACGTCACCGAACCCCATCACGCTGCTCCTTGACCAGACTCGCAGATACTTTAGACTGGCCAATAACACGCTCTTCACGCGATGGCGCCCAACGTCCCATTCCATGGCGCCTCATTCATGGATGAACGACCCGTGCGGGCCTTCGTACGACCCCTCCTCTGGGCTCTACCACTTATTCTACCAGTTTCACCCAGCGCACATCGCCTGGGGTAACATCTCCTGGGGGCATGCCACGCCCACGGACCTCGTCGCCTGGACAGACGTAAGCGGATGGGAACGCTACGACGCAGTCGCCATCGCCCCAGGGCCTCCTGGTTCGCTCGACCACCTCTCCGTCTTCTCCGGCTCCGCGCAGTTCATCCCCGTCTCCGCAAACCAGACCTGTGGCCTGCCCATCGCCTGCGACGGGTGCGAGACCGTGCTGCTTGCGTTCTACACCGCCGTGCGGCACCTGCCCACCGCGTGGAACCTGCCGTACACGCCGGGCACTGAGACGCAGGTGCTCGCATTCTCTTCCGACGACGGGCTCACCTTCTCCAAATTTGAGGACGCGTCCACCGCGGTCAACCCCGTTATCGCCTCTCCGCCGGAAGGGCTCAACGTCACAGGCTTCCGCGACCCGTTTTTTGCGCTGTGGCCCGAGATGGACGCGATCCTCGGCGTAGCCTCCGATGATCCACACTGGTACGCGGTTCTTGGGAGCGGGATCAAGGAAGTCGGGCCGCGCCTTGAGCTGTACTGCGCGCGCGCGACCGATCTGACAGAGTGGACGTACCTCGGGCCGCTCTTCGCCGTAGCGGGTAACGCATCGTGGTCGGAGCGCTTCTCGGGCTCGTACGGGTACAACTTCGAGGTGGCGGGGGCGTTCTCGCTCCGCGAGCGCCGCGGGGACGGCGGGGACGGCGTGTCCGTGCACCACTTCGTCACGATGGGCTCGGAGGGCGGGAACACGACGCTGCACCCGCTCGTGCACTGGCCGCTCTGGGCGGAGATCGACATCGCCCGCGCGGAGAACGGCTCGGCGGCGAGCGTGACGCGGTCATCGGGTGTGCTGGACTGGGGCGAGTCGTACGGAACTCGTTCTACGATGCACCGCACGACCGGCGGCTCGTCTTTGGGTGGATACCGGAGGACTTGAACGTGCTGCAGCCGCAGGGCTGGGCGGGTGCGATCACCCTCCCGCGCGAGCTCTTCGTCTCGGTATACCGCGACCTTGCGAACACGAACGACGTCTTGTCGCAGAATGGTTCGTGGACCGCGGTGCAGGAGGCAGACGGGAGATGGTCGATGACGACGCTGGGCATTCGCCCCGCACCCGACGTCGTCACTGCACTCCGGAGTAATGCGACGTACGCGCGACTGGAGAACGTCGTACGCGCCATGAGCAACACCACGGAACCGGAGTTCGTCGATCTGAACATCAACAGTGCCTCTATCAGCATTTCACGCCGAGATTGGCATCCCGCGGGGGACCACTGCTAGCGTGGGCTTTGCCTTGCGGCGCAGTCCGGACGGGGAGGAGCAGGCCGTTGTGGTGTACGACCCCGTGGCTGAGACGCTCACGATTGATCTGTCGGACTCGACTACGCTCGACTCTCCATACGTCGACACCGCGAACCACATCGCACCGCTGTCTCTCCTTGACACGTACAACAACACCTGCGCAGGAGTAGACGGGGATAAAGAGGGCGTCATGCGCGAGCCCCTCGCGCTAGATATCTTCCTTGACAACTCCATCGTGGAGGTCTTCGCGAATGCCCGCGTCGCGCTCGTCGGGCGCACGTACCCTGCTCGGGGCGACTCCCTTGGCGTCGGATACATCGTCGGGCCCGGTAGTGGAGAAGTAACTTTCGCCACACTCGAGGTGTGGGAGGGGCTCCTGCGGGTATGGCCTTATCGGCCGGAGAACACGAGCATGCCGCTGGTGTTTGACTCGCCAGCAAAGTCAGGGAACTATACGTGGTGGACTGGGGTTTGAGTGGGGCGCTCAAAGTCTGTGTTCTTAGTGTTCAATTACAGTATGTCGCGTCAGTCGAACTCTCAGGCTCTGCTCTAGATCGCACAGAGAGAAAGTTTTGGTGCACGACCCCGTGGCTGACGCTCACAGGTTATCTGTCCAACTCGACAACGCTCGACTCAGCACACGTCGACACCGCGAGCTGGGTTTGTTGTGAAGCCTGAAGGCGGAGGCGGAGCGCTGAGTGCTGGCGTCACAAGCGGTTTGCAGGTGCACGGTGTGTGGGCTCGGCATCTCGTGAGTCTTGAAAGCTTGACACACGATTTAAAATGCATAGGAGGTTGACGAACATTGTGGGCAGCTTCGGTGGTCTCCTGTTGACGGAGACAAATGCTGTACAAAGAGTGCCCTGAGCATTGCGCAATCTAGAGTTCAACCCGAAATAGCTTGGGGCACAATCCAGACTGGCTTACATGACAGAAGCTACATCCACTGACAGATCTTCTTCACTTCACGGCACAACCGCAACTCCACCATGATCTGTTCTTCAGAGGCATGCATCCCGGATACTCGCTCAATTCTACCAGCCATTTATATCATAGGGTTAACAACCGTGCTCTAGCTGAGTCATTTGCAGGATGATCGTCATGAGCGAGATGACAAAACACCTACAACCAGCAGCCTTGACTGAATGCGCATAGCCTAGCGCCTTCGTGCCGCGTTCCATCGGAGATTGCACTGCTCTATTCTTGCATCTGCTTCAACTGTAAGTACACATTCCGAACGAAACTGCCACGGTGAGCAGATGCAGCCGTAGTATTTAGGCCCGAGCCTCACAGACACCTGCTCTACCGCTACGTAACAAGCGGCGGGAAGACATAGGGCCAGTCTCTCGAAGATTCGTGTCTTTGCCAGTGGTAGCCCTCGGCATGACTCAAATTCAGCTCATAGATGGTGAGACTCCTAGCGGGGCACTACTGTGAGTATGTTCAGAATCCGACTCGTACCCACTGGCACTAATACACCCGACAATGTTACAGTATAATCCAGTGGTATATTTTCTTTTTGAACGACATGACCTGGGCGGCAACTAGTACGTACTAATGATACTTTACTGTGGCAATCATCGGCTCATTTTCGTCAAGCAATCTGGTGTTACGATTACGTTCTCACTTTGGACAGAGAGATCAAATACTTCTGGGGTGAAAAGTGGTCTCTCAACAGAATATTGTTCCTTGGCTACCGCTATCCTGGGATGGCGAACACTATCATTGTCGTTCTCACCACTATACCGTGGCATTGGCAAACCATTCCGGTGCGTTTTCCATTACTACAATGCATGAATGTTTACTCGGGTCGATGCTGATAATCTCAACAAAGAGGTATGCATTGAAGACGTCCGCCCCTGAGTGACTTTCTGACTGAAGCACTTGGGCCGTAGATGCGGTGCCACTTTACACCTTCAAATGGCTCTGATCATATTGACGCATGTCGCTGCAACCGGTAAAACATTCCGAATCTGGTTATTTTCGTGTGGCTGAAAATGTCGCTGATCAGCATTCGCCGCACTTCGCGTCTATGCTTTGTTTCGTCAAAGCCTATTCCTGTGTGCCATTGTTCTATTCTCCGGTATGCTCAATCCTGCCATATTCATTGTAATGCAATCCTTCTCCCCTCCCACCACATAGATGTCTCACAAGCCGTGCATTTGACAGTATATCTTCTCGAGGACCACGATTTCCGGACTGCGCTACCTACAGGGGTGCGCGTTTGGCATAGCGGGAGGTGTCCCTTCCTACGAAAAGTGCGTGGTTACTGTACGAGCTCTCTGCTGAGATGTACTAATTGGAAATGAGAAGCTGTATGCATGATTGAACTCCACGAAGCCGGAGCTACTAGTACCGGTAACCTAATTACTCAAACAGGGACCATGATTGCCAGGGCCGCCTCTGTTGTGTCTGACGGCATTGTGCTGGTTCTGACACTGATGAAGACTTACCGCAATTCTTGGCAATTCGCTGCATTTTCGGAACCCGCCAACACCGTACAAACTGTTCTTCTCAGAGACGGTAAGCACCTAGCTTATAGCTAACTCTGTCTCTACGATTCTGATGCATTTCCTGCACACCAGGATCGGTCTGTTTTGCGTACGTCTGCCCTCCCCTCACCCATACAATCACTAGAATAGCAACAAGGCTGATTGCGTGGCTTGACAGACTTCTCTGTTTCGTTAACATCATTGGCATCGCAACTGCACGGCTTGGAGGGGTCGTGAGTCGTCTCGTAAACTCGTGGTTAATAGCACCTCATATAGGTCACTTTGCACCATAGTTCATAATCATCGTTCAAACTTGGACTAGCATGTAAGACTCGGCCGCACTTCAGTCATCAAGAATTTACGGTCTGACTGACAGTCTGACCCTTTCGTAGCTTGACCTCGGTGCTGCTCTCAAGACTCGCCTTGGACCTACGAGAAACAACACAGCTTGGAATCGAGAGTTCCGCGGGAAACCCGCTGTCGAATGACAGCATGGAGTTCGTCTCGGAAGACGGAGGATGTAATTTCCCACGTGATGCTACCATCGAACTTGCAGCGTTGAGATGAATGGCTTGGGACGAAGTAAAAGTATGCCGACCCTATTCGGAAGTTCGTGTGTTTATTCCTACTACTACTAGTGCTCATTACTGGTCCTCCGCGAATATTACCTTTGGCAACTGGAAATAGTTTTACGTGGATATCGTTGTGCCTGTATATACGATGGTTTGCTTCATGTTGTACTACTAGGTAGGTACTCTACTATGTGCACACACGGAAGGCTGAGACTTCTTCAGGCTGGGGCCAAGGCCCTCCAAGTTCACTATACCTATAGTGCACGAGGGGGGAATGATGACCTGGATGTGAGATCGGACTGTGGAGCTCGTGTCGTAACATGGGAGTCTAAGCGGGCTCGGGGTTACAGGATGCTCCGAGTCGCTACCTGTAAGTAACTGAAGAGGAGAATAAGGCTTCACCTCATCGCCGACACCGACCGCGACAATGCAGTGGCGTCACACTCTATGTCCGTCTCCAAGTCCACGACTCCAGCCTAGCACGCAGTGTATGTCTACCGCTGTCGCATGCGGCGATGGCGCAAGGGTGCGAAGCCAGCCGTGTTCTTGCGAGCTCGTGTCGGGGTAGCATCAACGAACCCAGTGTCGCGCGCAAGCGCCTAGCGATGCAGCGACAATATAATGATGACGTCTTCATATGTTTGCAAATTGGACATAGGTAGTAATAGTGCAGGTGAAATTGTTTGATAATGTTTACTGTACCAAGTTTGAGGTTAGTCAGTACGTGGACCGATAGGTATAGAGGAACGATCCTTAACTTGTGCTCGTTATAGGTTCTTGCGGGCTTTAACAACCGCAGTGGGGTAGCTACTCGAGCCTCCACTTCAGTAACAGGTCACCATCAAGGAGATGGGAAACGAACGCGATCACTCACGAGTATCATAATTCAACGTTATCAGTGGTATCATATCATACCCAGCCCTTCCTTCCAGTTGCGCAGTCAAGCCTCCTCTTCAGCTGGGGGAGACTGGACCAGGAAGTATGTCGTGCCCACGAGCTTCAGGCCATACTTTTCCCCGAACGCGACCGGGTCCCAGCTGCGCCTCTCTTCTAGTGCCGCGCCGTACTCTGGTGCACCAGCTGGCAATCGCAGGGTCTGTGCGGTTGAAGGTTCTTGCCACAATATGAATGCTGTCGGCTCACACACATGGGCTTTGCAATAGCGGTACTGAGCAAGAAGCGGCTTACTGTATCTATGCAGCCCGCTCGCAGGGCGTGGGCCCGGAGGACGGTACGGTGTCGTTTCAGGCTCAGTCTTCAGCGCGTACGGGCTGGCTGTACGGCTCGCAGAGCGCGGATGCGCCTTCAATCCTGTTAACTACGCACGATCAGCCAAAAGCGAGCGATCACCCCAACCCCACTATTAGCAGCCCAAACGCACCAGCCAATGCCTGAAACATCTGAACCGTGGGTCCGCGCGAGTGGGTGCGTCAGGGTCGACCATGGCGAGTGTATACGAAACCTCGTCAAGTTGCGCGTCCTCGGCGTCGGCCTGCTCCGGCGCGAGGCTCATGGGCATGAACACGACATCCGGCTCATCAGCAGCCTCATCCACGGTGAGCGTGTTCCCGAGAAGAACCTCCATTCCATTCGGGTACGTGATCGTCAGCAGGACGGACGGCTGGAAGGAGGCGGGCAGGACGTCGGGGATGAGCGCGGTGCGCGTGAGGTCACTGGTGAGGGCGCTGAGCGGGTCGAGGTGCGCCATTGTTCACCTGTTTGCGGTTGAGCGACGAACGGATGGTAGGTGTAGATGACACGCGAGGGGGAATGTGTAAAACGATGCTACTGTAGTATATAACATACGGGGCCCTCAAATGACGCGGTGGATGTTTGAAGCACCCTGAGGCCTGGTGACTACCTCAGCCGGGGCTCGCGGCCCGCCTCGGCGCAGACCGATAGCATGGTTAGGGTTACAAGAGAGCTCTGGCGGTCTAATGATAGTGTTCACGGTCACGAACCTCTTCTCGCAGTAAGTCAATAGTACTCTGCTTCATCTTGGAAGGAGAAGGCTCTCACGTACAACACATCGCAGTACTCATGCCCTGTGCATTCGCTTGTGCCTTCCGATGTAGGAGAAGGAGAAAGAAGCGGAGGCCATTGCATCGAGTCAAAGGGAGGCGGAAGAAAGGAATTGCTAGCAGCCTGCTTCTGAGAATAGTGACGACGAGAGCAAGTGGGGAGAGTATCCCGTAGTCCGTTGCCTCCATTGACACGGACACTTTGCATAATAGAATCTCCTGCCCACATGCCTTCGCAAGAGCCCAGGTAAACAGTTACCCAGACATTAAGAACAGATCGCACAGATAATGCAGTATAAAAAAGCACAATGACCCAGAACCCGGCGCCCTACGAGCGCCGGCCGATAACGTAGTGGACGTACTCAACCTCCTCAGAAGTTCCGCTCCTAGCGCGCACATTCCCGTTTGCCTCGCACAAGATGACATTCTTCGACAAGGTGAGCAGCATCTCAGCGGCATCGCGCGTTTCGATGGGCGGAAATACCTCCTCTGCCGTACTTGACTCCAGGGTGTGCGTCGGGCGGAGGGGGATCACGAGGTGGAACGCAGGCCGTGGGTTAGAAGGTGTTGGCAGGCGGAGGAGCTTCTCGACACAGTTCTTGATCCAGAGAGCGTGTTCGGCCTCGTAAATAATATCAGCACCGAAGATATGGTCGAAAGGCTCTTCGAATGGTGCAGGGGGGTCCGAGAGCGCGGGGAACTTCGCCCAGTCCAGGAAGTGGGCACTGACGGACGGCGCAGAATCTGCGGCGGCAGCCGCGAAGTTGGCAGTGACGTTGTTTTGCAGGTTTGCGAGGACGGAGGGGTGGAAGTCTGTGGCGACGATTGACGCACGCACGCCCAAGAGCTTGCCGAGGGCGACGCTGACCAGGCCAGTCCCCGCGCCCAGCTCGAGCACGCGCAGATGCGTCGCAGCCGGAGAGAAGCCGAACGCGGCTGGGTCCTCGACGAGCATCTCCGCGAGGAGGCACGCGCTCCCCCACGTCTGTGCGCCAACGCTCCCGTAGTCCTGGTTCTCCAGTGGTACATCCGTCAGCTGCACTTCGACCGCCGGCGCGGCGCCGCCGTGGAAGCGGAAGGTCCGGGTGACTGTTCCCGCGGACGCGGTGCCCGCGCAGATCGCGAGCAGAGCGGACGCTTCCTGGAGGAGGGCCTCGCGCTCGAGGGCGGAGGTTTGGCTCGCTGCGTCATCGTCGGCTTCGAGGAGCTGGTAGACTTGCGAGACGAGCGCGGTGAGCCAGCGGATCGCGTATGCGCGCTCAAAGGCGTCCGAACGGAGAGCTTCGAGCTCGGGATCAGGGGAGCTCGAAGGACAGCGAGATCCGTGCTTGAGGAAGGGTGCGAGAGAGTTTGGCGGTGCGAAGTCTTGTGGTATGCGTTCACGGTTGCGGTCAACACGCCGGATGCCTCGTACGTCTGGGTTGTAGATTAGTCGCAGGTATCGGACGGCCTTGGTGAGATCCTCAGCTGAGTACGTTTGGATCCTGCCGATAGGAGGCAGGTGGGTCGAAGGTGCGGATAAGGAGATCGTCATGCAGTTCTACGATAGAGTATGTCCCGAATACGCCTTGTCTATTTGAAGTTCCTGCCGGCCGAGTGAGCTCGACATCTCACGCGAAGATATCGCAAACTTACTAAGTACGATACCAAGTGAGCCTTTCCAGGGAAAAGGATCTATGGCTGTCTTTGGCTCTATGTTCCGGTTCTAGTTGATGTACACCCTGGTCTCTGGGTCTACTTGTATATGGGAATTCTACTCAGTCAAAGGGTGAGTCACGCAAGAGTAGGCCTAGTGTGGGTAGATCGCGGGAATCTTGTCTCTGTGAGTTTTCGCTTATGTAACCCACCCATTGTCCTACTCATTACGAGAGACGGCACAGATAATACCAAAATTGTTTCTACAGTATGACCAAGGACCATCGGGGCTGAAATCATATCTCGTCCAGACTATGTCGCTGGTGCGCATACTTAACTTACTTACTCACTATGATATTTCCTTTCTGGGGAACGTACACTCTGATACACTGACGTCATTGTGGCGACTGCACTAGCGCCGCCGTCATGAAGTGGGGCGAGCAAAAGTTTATATACCCTGCACGAGAAATACGCCAGCCAGACCAACTCTCTTCACGACCTACATAAACTCGCACACCACCTCCTATTTTGGTCTTCTATCATCATGGCCAACACGAGCGGCAACAACGCTGGCGAAAACTTCGGCCAGAAAGTCAGGTGAGGACCATATAAAAAGAAGTATCGCAAAGCAGTGAACCAATACCATACGCAGGGGCGCGTGGAACACCGCGGAGGGCATGTATCGTACCTCGCAGCGTCCGACTTGAGCACGTTTTATTGACCTTCTGATAGGTGCCGGCGACAAGCTTCGAGGCGGCATTCTCGACTTTGTTGACTCCGCCACGGGTACCGGAGGACACCATGCCGAGACAGATGTCGGTGACGCGAAGATGCGGCAAGGCATTGCGGATACGCGGCAGCGAGCCCCAACGGCTGCGTCGACCGCCGCCGGGCCTGCTGCTGGAGCCCAGCCGACATCGACCTCTGCAACTGCACCGACGACCACGGGTAGCACTCTGTGAAGCATGAGTGCTCCTTGACCGCGAAGGTACGTACGTGTCTCTCCTCTCAGTGCTGTGTAGATACCGACGTTTACCGCGCAGTGCTTGCGTTTCAGAGACGGGAGTTCGTATCGTGGATGCCAATCACTATATAGCATGTAATCACACCAGGTGTATCGATGGAAAATTGCGGCCTCACCCTACACACGACCGACAAGCAGCTGAGGGGCTGTGCGCCAGAAGCAACCCCGCTCTCGACTGGCGACCCTTGTCCATCGGCCGCCTGCGAACGTGCTTGACTCTTCAGCCTTGGTAGGACAACAACGGCTGCAATTGATTGTCTCTTCACGTTGCCATGCCCCAGTTCTGATGGGCTTGTACACGCCTTCCGCAGGTTTTGCATCGTGGTCTCGCCTAAGGGAGGGTGACCGCGCGACAGGCTGCGCTTCGTTATGCAACACGACCTTGTGACAACGCACCTCTTCCGCCATTGTGCAGAAAGACTCCTCTCCAGATCAAGAACAAGCAAGAACCTTGACCTCAATACAATTGTGCACTGATTGAGTGCGCTGTTATGGGAGAGGTTGTTGAGATCCGGAAGAAGCGAGGCAGGGAGAGAAGGTACAGGCTCTGCGAGAGAGGCGTGACAGGTACACACGTGTTGTCACAATAGGATGCGTTACTTCCGGAAAAGGCAAAACGGCTAGCAATGCGACAGTCGCGTGGATGACTCTCTGTGATTCATTTGAGCAGCGCGCACAAGCGCCTTGTTCGCTGTTCCCTCCCGCAACGACCGACCACGAACACGGACAGGTGAGAGCGATGCAAGCTTGAGCTGCCGAGGTCCGCTGGGCCCTCCCCTCCTCAAGCATAAGGTCGACTGCTTGTTGGTCTCCGCCATGGAATCCCAAGAAGAACGCCAACAGTTGGAGATTACTGCGCTCAAGGTGCGCTCGCGAGTGGCGATCGTTCGTGGACGAGTCTGACGCATGCGGGGCTGGACAGAGTATCTACGACAATGATTTCATTGACTGCCCTCCCAAGGCTTGGAAGGTGCGTCCGCAGTACTTGCCTCCTGGTCGATCGTTGCTAGACTGAACCTGTGGCAGGGGGCACCACGACTACCTGAATTTATCATCAAAGTATCTCATCCTGAACCCGAACATACAGACAAGATCTACTTTCATCTATACACCAAGTGCGTAAACCCTTCCCCCTTTCCGCTGCCACTGCGAGCCAGGCAGTTCATTCGCTTTCGTTCTGGCCTCCTCCTCTTCCCCCCGTGCTCGTGTCGGGATTTTCACCTGTCGCCATCCTACTGGACTCTACCATACCACACCATCCGATCCAATGCGCTCCAATGCGTGGTCGCTGCCATCATACTGGGGATAATTCCAGTCTTCTTGACCCATATTGGGGTTAGTGGGGTTAGGGTCATCCATCTTGAGCGCTTTATTGGACCAGCTTGAATGTCTCAGTCTATTCCGATGTGATTGGACTCACCAGTGAAAACAGGTTTCCTAAGACATACCCCGCAATTGCATATCCTATCTTTACGATTCAGAAGCCTATCCGCGGCCTCCAAGCCAATGACATAACGAAACTATCCAACGCCATCCACGCGGAGGCACAGAAGCAGAAGGGCAGCGAGATGGTCTTCCAGATCGTCACGTTCGCGCAGGACTGGATCGCCAGCAATGTTAAGCCGCCAGTAGAGGTCGTCGGCTCGCTCGCGACGGAGATGAACCGGCGCGCACAAGAGAAAGAGATGGTAGGAGCCAGCACCTGCTGTTCCGTAGTCAACCGGGGGCTAAGACGTTACTTCAGGAGAAGAAGCAAAAGGAAGAAGCGCAAGCTGAGCAGGAGGAAGAACGGATCAACCAACTCGCGCAGGAGTACGAGGAGGAGGCTGGTGCGTACCGCCAGCGGCTTGAGCGCGAGCGGCAGCAGCAAGAGGAGAAGGAGCGGCAACAGCAGGCCCGCAAGCGTGCGAGCTCAGACGCGACGGAGGTCCCGTCCGATGACCCTACCCCGACAGAGTCGTTTGCTCAAGAAATCGAGTGGCAGGGTGTGCGGTTCACGAAGGTCAAACTGTTCCACCCCAAACAGGGTGCGTAAGCCACCTACTGCGCGAGACGCTGGCACGCTGACACATGATGTGGGCTACAGAGTGCTTGGGTACCGTGTACCAGGCGGACCCCGTGTACACGGACGATGCTCAGCGGAAGACGCTGCCGCTCGAGCTGCTCTCCATCACATTTCTTGCGCAATACTACTCTACCTCCCAAGGTGCGTCCGATAATTGTATGGAACGTAGCAGTATATCAATGAGTGACCAGGCACAAAGAAGCTCAAACAGCTTGAGAGCGAGATCCAGCGCCTGACGACCATTCGCCACCCGAATGTATTAAGTACGCTCGCTGTGAAGCTGATATTGCCCTCAAGCGGGACCCCGAAATTGGTCATACTCAATGAGCAGCGGCCGGCCGTGACGCTCCAAGATGTCCTTGAGGACTGCGACTGGCTTCGCGAAGAACGTGCAACCGTACGGAGCCTGCCGCCATTATTGGTAGTCGCGACTGATTATATGTGCCATTGATTCAGGACTACCTTATCCAGATCCTCTCTGGTCTGCAGGCGATACACTCCCGTGAGCTCGTGCACCGCGGTCTGTCCATCAATCACATCGGTCTCGCGCCGCGCGAAGAAGGAGGGCAGGCGAAGATGGTCAAGATCTTCAAGGCCGCATACCACGTCCGCCTCCTTGACCTGCATCGCTCCGATCCCTTCGGGTTCAACATGGACCCTAAGGCGGAGGAGGCGCCAGTCCCCGAAGGATGGTGAGTGCCATATATCTAGGCTCAGCCATTGTGATTGAGCGCGCTTTGTAGGTTGCCCCACGAGGCTGTCGAGTCGCCCCTGGTGTACACGAGGTGTCGAGACATCCATTCGGTCGGAGTCATCCTGTTGCAGATGCTCATGGGCAGCGACGTCATGGAGCGCTTCCCAGACGTGCACACGGCACTGCGAAACTGTAGGAAACTCCACCCCTGCCCACTTTCGTGCTAGCCTGATGACTCTTCTGCACAGCGTCCATCTCGCCGCATCTACAGCAACAGGCGGTGGACATGCTTACGCAGAGCAAGAAGCACCCGATCTCGTCCGGCAGCCTTCTTGCCAACATGCAGGGACGCCCCGTCTCTCCCGTCACTGTGCGCAGTGCTGCCATACCTATCCCCGGTACGTCTACTTTGATCTGATACCAGTGGGTCTCCACTGACGGTTTTCTGGTAGGAACCGCGCGGACACCGGGTCCCAAGACACCGATGTGGCATCCGAATATCAATGGTTCCCCCGAGACTGACTACTTCCTTGTGCCTCCTCCGAGAGCGAAGCATTCGAGTAGGTGGAAAGAAGACTGGGAGGAGCTCGAGCTGCTGGTACGTCGCTTTGGGGACGTCTCAATGGACGTGATTGAATGGTTTTGTTCTCGTAGGGACGCGGCGCGTTCGGCTCTGTCGTGAAAGCTCGCAACAAGATCGACTCCCGCATCTATGCAGGTGTGTCTTGATTCTCACGCTTTCATTATTCGGTCTCTCACGACAGCAACAGTGAAGAAGATCAGGCTTCGTGCATCACAGAGCGACAACAAGATCTTCAGGGAGGTCAATGCCTTAAGCCGCCTAAACCATCGCTTCATCGTGCGATACTACACGACCTGGGTAGAGACGTCTGAACCCGCCTCCACTGCGGCGTCGTCCGAGTCCGACCGAGACACCGAGACGGCAGATGGCGACACCTCCGTACCCGATTCGCGCTCGCGAGGGTCTGACGCGGATCCCTTCCATGTCGATCTAGACGATCTGGGGTCCAGTAGCCGTCACTCGTTCCCCAGCATTCACTTCACGCGCTCTGGCTCGGCGGACCCGGAGAAGGGGAGCGAGTCTGCGTCTAGTGCCGAGAGCGACGGCAATGGGGCATTCAACGGCCTGTTCAGTAGTGGCCCGATCATACGGCTGCCTGTAGATCCAGCGCCAACTGTGTCGAGGACGTTGTACATTCAGATGGTTTGGTGTCTATCACTACGTCTGCGCTGGCGAAGACTGACAACGGGCTTTGCAGGAATACGTTGAACGCCAGACTTTGAAGGAGGTATGGATCACTTCACGATGCCTCACGTGCGTTGTGAGCTGACACTTGTCTAGCGTATCGCTGAGGGCCTCTCCGAGGAAGATGCGTGGCGGCTGTTCCAACAGATAGTCGACGCCCTCGTTCATATGTCTAGTCTTGGCATTGTCAGTGGTTCTGTTCATGCATTCTGGAGAACGAAGCGTTGACCAGTTCGCAGCTGCACCGTGACATCAAGCTGACCAACATTTTCATCGGTACGCCCGTCTCTGGTTCCGATGTGACTCCTGACTGACTCCCATCGCTAGATGGAAAGGGCGACTGTAAAGGTACGAAATGATCCCCTGTGAGTAGTGCCATCGTTGAGGTTTCGTAGTCGGCGACTTCGGCCTCGCAACGTCCAGTCTAGCCGCTGTAGATCCGTCCGATGTCACTGCTCCCATCGTCCAGGACGCAGATATGACCCTAGGTGAGCTTCAACTATGACAGAATGTAGCTCTTTATGAAACTATATCTAGACGTTGGCACAAGGCTCTACATTGCCCCAGAAGTCATGTCCTCGAAGGGTGGTCCCCGTGATCACACGAAGGCTGACATCTACAGCCTCGGGGTACGTTTCGCCTATAAGTTAGTTGCTAGTGTTAACTGGGATGTTGCAGATCGTCTTTTTTGAGATGAACTACACATTCTCAACTGGCGCAGAGCGTATAGCCGTTTTGGAGGATCTACGCAAACCAGGAATCTACTTTCCTGGTGACTGGCAACCACACCATGCCCGACAGCGACAGAGTAAGTCCGGTCATGCGGATGACCTGCAATCTCGCTAACGTCCTCTACTAGTCATCACCTGGCTCTTGCAGCACAACCCACACGATCGCCCCTCGGCATTAGAATTATCGCAGAGCTCGCTGCTGCCCCCACGTATGGAAGATGAGTATCTTAAGGGTGCCTTGAAGATGATGAGTGCGTGCAGCTTCACCCACCTCCCGAAACCTACGACTAAGCCAATTTTGCCAGCCAAACGTGATTCTCCTCATCTGCAAGCCGTCTTGTCATCTCTGTTCAATCAGCCTTCCAAACCTGTACGCGGGTTCCTCTATGACACGCAAGCTGAAACGCCGGACCATGTGACGCTCTACGGCAAAGTCATCGACTGTCTCGTGGGGATTTTCCGTCTTCACGGAGCTGTCAACATGGAGCCACCTCTACTCATGCCCATCACCAACATCGAGGAAGAGCGGAACCGTGCGGTCTATGTAGACCGACACGGTGAGATTGTTGGCCTGCCGAACAACGTTCTCTTGCCCTTCGCTAGATTAGCAGCTCGAGAAGAGCGCAAGCGGATCAAGCGATTCCATATCGGTGACGTGTACCGGCCGAAGTGAGTACTTACCTATCAGAGTCGTATGATGTTCGTATTGACAATGATATCTATGGCCAGCGTCGTCCCCGGGCATCCCAGAGTAGCAAAGGCAGCGGTCTTCGATATCATTACGCCGGACCTGGTCGTTGGACCTGCCGCTGCTACGGGGGAAGCTTTGTCCATTGTGCATGATTGTCTGAACAACTTTGCGAATGTGGGCCAAAACTTCGAGATCCATATATCACATTCCCAGAGTGAGTACTTGTGTTTGATTGATGCATTTGGCGTTGACTGACCTTGGCCCCAGTACTCGATGTTGTCCTGGACCGTGTCCCCAGTGATGCACGTGGCGCAGTAATGGACATATTGGCTCAGACGAAATCTTCTCAGTCTCAGAAACGTTCGATGCTTCTGCGCAAGGGGGTACCGAGAAGCGTAGTTGATGAGCTCGAGCTGCTCTCCGATGTCGGTCCGTAGCACGCAGCTGTTCCCCCAAACTGCCAGCTAACGAGACGTTGCAGACGATGACATTGACGAACTTGTGGCCCGCCTAGAGAAGATAGCACCGACCCTTGTGTCTGTCCTAGCTCCCTACATCAACACCATTAAGAGTACGATCTCCTTCGCCACCGCTTCAGGAGTCACGCGACCTATCTTGTTCAACCCCTTGATGACGAGCAACTGGTTGCAGTACTTCAAAGACGGCGTCTGCTTCCAAGTGGTCAGGCGTAACAAGTGGTCAGATATCCTAGCGGCGGGCGGAAGGTGAGCGCTTCCTTATGAACGGCTAGGAGCTTCGCTAAGGCTACGATTAGGTACGATAATCTCATTACTCGACTGTCTCCCCCGAAGCCGAAGTCAGAGGCGGTCTGTGCTGTCGCGGTCCAGATCATCCTCGACAAGATTGCCGGTGCTCTTGCGGCGTTCCAGAGTGCGTCGGTAATGACTCTTCTCAAGGAGCATCGTTCCTTCGGCTATTGGAGCCCTCGACGCTGTGACGTCTACGTTGTGTCGTATCAGACAGGGTATCTTGCCGACCGTCTTGAGGTGGCAGCCATGCTCTGGCAGCACAACATCAGCACGGATGTCATCTACGACTCAAGCATTGCAGACGGCGATACTGAAGATCACCTAGAAATGTGCTACCGTGAAGGCATTCTGTGAGTTCACTATCTGCAGGCTCAGTGCCTCTCTTATCATTTGCCCGATCGCAGATTTGTTGTATATCCGCGCCCGAAGACGGGGCGACGAGCTGACCAACATGCCTTCAAAGTCAAGAGCGTCTTGCGCGGCTCGGAGTATGAGGGTAAGTCGATGTTGTTTGTAGACAGGACGGAACTGACAATTCGCAATAGTGCCACGGCATGAACTTGTTCCGTTCTTGCAACAGCTGCTTCTAGAGCAGAAGAAGGTCGATGCCTCCATCTCGGGTGTGCCGGCTGTGGCGGAAAGCTTGCCCGTCACGAACGGGACGAAAGAGCCCGCTGGTCGGTCTGATGTTCAGCTCATCCTGCCTAGCGACACGAAGAAGCGCGCCAAACACACGAAGCAGATGTTCCTGGATAGAGGTGTGTTTGGTGCCACGGTGTTCGATGGCCATTCTAACGTGTGGTGCCGCTCCTAGCATTCGAGGCTGCTCTGGGAGTCAAACAAGCAGCCAACTCCGGCATGCCTACCCTGGCAATCGATCTTCCGGCCTATGCTTTTGAAGAGCTGTCCAAGAACGCGAACTGGGTGACAGATGAAGAGGTCTGGAAAGCGATAACAGCACCGCTTCCTGCACAGTACGGGGCGTATACTAATCAGATTCGAGAGGCGATCAGTAGGAAAAAGGCAGACGGTCAGAAGTATATTCTTCTATTTGCGGTCAAGGACGAGCGTGTCTCTTTGTTAACTCTCTCCTAGGGTTGCTATGTATGTATGCTAATATTAATATGCTATGCTAGACTCTTCTTCGACGCTGTATATCCACGCACGAGGCATCTGGCGTTGCAGGACGCTCAGCTCCCAGTGCCTGTAAAAGGATACTGCCTTACCAGTACAGGCGATTTCGTACCCTAGATGTCCCTCTCTCTGTGTCGCTGTATTGTTGCGCACAGGAGTCGAGGGGCCTCGAGGGGCAGATGCCGGGATGGGCCAGTTCACCTCGCCTCGCAGCCTCTGCAAGACTACACACCGCGCACTTGTCGTCATCGCCCGCCCCCATTCCCACGCCGCTCGGTAGCGTCGGCTCCGTCCGGACCGCCACGCCGCAAGTTGCCCGGTCTATCCGGTGCGCTTTCAACTCTCAGAGTCAATGTCTCATGTCGCTTTACAGACCATGAGGCCGTAGCGGCGCAAGCACTACCCCAGAATCCTTAGAAGATCGGAAATCTGCTAGTAATAGACTGCAAATCACAATGGCCCAATGATCACAATCCAATTGGAGGTCCGTGGCGCCGAAGCTTGCCAACTTGAAGTCTGCAAAGGAGACTACTAGGTACTATTGTACATGGTCATAACTGGTAAGCTGTGCTGTGGACTGTTGGCACACGCTCTTGCTTACGCGCTGATGGTCTTATCATGCCGCTCTGGGTGTTGCTATTCCCTTCTCCCGCTTTTACGAAATCATCCGGGCGCATCTTCAATGTCTACTTCCGATCTGCACCGGGACATGTCGATTTCCCATACACTCTCGGCTTCCTATACCCTGACGCCGGTAAGCAATTACAGAACAGACATAAAATTCTTTCCGGGTCCAGAGTGGGAAGGGAGGCAAACTGTCCGCCTACAATGTCAGGACATGGCCGACAGGTCCGTAGCTGGATGAACGCCGTGAAGGGAACATATCATACACTGAGCATTCTGTCTCAGACTCGCGGACGCTGTTAGTGGTGAGTGGTTCTGGTTGATCACTGCGCCGACATGAAGTGATGATCAGTCGGAGACCCCTGCGCGGCGGTGCCATACGTACAGAGCCTCCGGGTTTCGTCCCATAGACTAAATATTCATTGTGCGCCCGGGCGGGGATTTAGCGCACGCTACGCTCCCTGGTCGATTGACTACACATTGCGAAGTAGTGGCACGTAGGGCACTGTTCAACGACGAGTCTACTTGTTTCCAGAAATGTTCGTGTGCGAAAATCCGACTCTATGCGAACATATGCGGCTCTTCTAGGTGTGTGTCGCGCGCATGTCCCCGTTGTGGCTACATTATTATACCCAGGAGGCTATGACCACACACTTGCAATGAGACTGACCGAGATTGTGTTTAGGTTCACTTCGGCGTCTCGTCCTGAGACAAGCCGTGAAATTGCGTAGCAAGTTGACAGAGTGTTTCACGGAGGATCCCAGCATTTCCCCGTAAGGCTGCAGTTCTGTCTATTCTTGTCCGCGGGTTGATGATGCCGCAACCCGGTACGGCGTCAAGGCTGGTGCAGCGTCAAGATTGGTGCGGCCTAACATTAAAGTGTGGCCATCCCCTGTTGCTACCCCAGCTTCTTCTGTCTCTTCGAAGCTCCCCGACAGCGAGTGCACTGGTTGGTAAGTTGGGCTGAAGTTTCCTTGTTAAGGTACCGTACTGATGACGTCGCCCTTTGCATTTAGCATCGCTTGATTCAGTCCTTCATACACTAACGACCCATTCACGGCCGATGACTTCTTTCGTCCCTACCTAAACTTCGGCTTAGACACACTATCACTCTATTCAGTATGCATCTCTCAACCTTCGTCCCCTACGCTCTCGTCGCCACCGCGTCGCTCGCCGCCGCGTATCCCGTTGACACGGACATGCTCACGTGCGTCATCTGCTCGTTTGTATGCGCACTCACCCTTACATTCCCACCACGCTCTTAGTGCTCGCGCAGACAGTGATGTCGTTCTCACGGCCCGCGACATGGAGGTGATCAGCCTCTTCGCCCGCGAGTACGTCGCCGCCACCCTGGCTGCACGCGTGGACCAGCCACAGCGCGAACACTTCAAGACACACGAAGAGTACGAGAAAGCGTGGATCGCGTGGAACCGGAACAACCGCAAGATCGACCACGCGCAGCAGGCGATCAACAAGAAGTACAACGCGGGCGAGCAGCCGCAGCGCGAGCAGTTCGGGACGCATGAGGAGTACGAGAAAGCATGGCTGCAATGGAGCAAGACGAGCCGCAAGTCAGCCCATGCGAGCCAAGACATGCTCAAGAAGCAAGATGCGAAGGGCGAGAAGGAGCAGGAGAAGTTGAGGCAGAAGGCGTCTGGCGAGAAGAAGCCGGGGATTTTGAGCAAGATTTTTGGGAAGAAGAGCAGGCGTGCGTTGCTGTCTGAGTGGGACGAACTCGAGTGAGCTGCTAGTCGCATCCTTCTTCCTCTAGATCATGTTCGCTGGCCGTGGATAATACTATCTGTGGGTTGTTTTATGCGGGAATACGCTTCGCTGCTTGTGCACGAGTGACTTATCTAAAGCTGTAGCGGTAAGCCTCGGCTCGAAATCGGTTGAGCCAATGTGGGTATGTTTATTGGCTGACTTGAACCTTGGGAAATATGCAACCGGGGGCAAATGACGAGTACATAGTGTGTGACGCTGATCACGAAGCGGTGCGTCAATCGCTCAATCCATGGATATCAGCGTAAGTATCACATACCGGTATATATTTACATTACAACGTGTCGTGTGTGTGCAAGTGGCCCAGTCCCAGCGGAATTCGACGGGGGACACTACATTGGCACAAGCAGCCCCAAAGAGGTGCCTTCTTCCGGGAGCACGTGGTTCTGAGAAATCTACCCGTCTAGTGACCATGAGTCTGGAAGACCCCTCGAGGATGCGACTGGGGTGATTGCACTTCGAGAACACCCCTTGCGTCCCACAAAGCAAACAAGGTGGGGATAACATGCATTGCTTCTTCCAGGATGGGATCCAAGGCGTCGTCGTATGAGGTGAACGTGAGTAGAGCACCGAGTGGAGGGAGATCATCGAAAACATCGCGTGACAGCGCTTCGTCGAGCGAATGCGCCTTCATCGAGCTGGCGTCGACCTCGTGAACGAAAAACCTGTCAAAGGGAAGGATGATGTTGAGGATAACCCTCCGCAGGGAGAGGCTGAAGATTCGGGAGAGGGCATGAGTGATGATACTGATTGTCGTGTCGAAGCTGCGACTGTCCTTGTGAACGAAGAACGTCAAGTCAATCATCTCAAGCGCGTTCGCGACGAGCAAGAAGCCGTTACCTACCCTGAATGTCAGCAAATATATGATTAAGCAAGTCTAAGCACCTACTAGGCTCGTGAACGCACAATCGGATAGTGTTCAGTGTTTCCCCAGACATCTTCACGATGTGCTCAATGGCAGCCCCAAGTGCTCCGGTATCTTCAGCCGGATCTATACGCAAGTACTCCAGTACACACGCGGACGAGGCGCCGGAGACCCATTCCAGTGCTTGGCACACCTGATCAGGTTCCAATTCGTACAGGCTGAGCGAGACGAGGGCCAATGGTACGGCGGGTGGTGAAGAGGCCCGTTCAGTAGGCTCTGTCAGGTCCATACTATCGATACTATGTTTGCTGACCGACGAGAGGGTCAGTGCTGTCAGGCACGGAAAGCCCTGGACAAGGCGCTGTAGATCGAAGAAGGTGCGGAAACACTGCATCTGCGTGACGAGGACATTCAACGTGGAGTAGCCTCGACATACAGCAAGGAACGAGTCGTCATATGGCCCGTCGCCAACGGGTTGCAAGTACAGCTCCAGCAGCGTCTGTTGCTTGTGTAGGCGATCATCCACCCTGATAGGAAACGAGTCACAGTGAATACTGATTAGGCGCAGTGTGGCCAAACTCGGGAGGGCGCTTGTAAGCCTGCGTAGGTCGTCGGACGAGGCGAACCGACAGCTCATGAGCTCGAGAAGGGTCACGGAGTCAAAGTGCGCTAGCCTGAGAAAGAAGGTCGCATGGGGCCGATGTTTCGTCCAATCCACGCAACGGAAGGACAGGTTCTTGACTCGAGGCACATGTGCCGCAGCGATGCGGAGAGGCACGACATGCGCGAGAGGCCTGTGCGGGACGTCCTCGACGATGAAGGCCGTGATGTCGTCCTGTTCGAAAAACCGCCTTGAACGCTTCGACGACATCGCGTGTGCAATGAAGTCCAGGTCCTCGTGACCTCGGATGTGCAGTGCATTGCCCGGCCTTTGGAGGCGGCGTACACAGATCGGGGAATGGTAGAAGCGGCGGCAAGCAAGGGAGCAGTTGAACAGTGACCAGACGTCGTTCCACAGGAACTCCAGGATATAATGAACGAGCTCGTCGGGTAGTGTTCGCCACATCACACACTACAAGGGCTGCGACGGCCGTTCAATTCCATGAATCAGTTGCTATCAGTAACACGTGAAGCTTGCGCCCAAGATACGCATACTCACGACAAGCCGTGATTTCAGCTTATTCAGGCTGGGAGAAGTGTTCGCCCATACGTTGTCGCTTTATGCGACTGGACTTGAGGGCGGTAGTAGGAGCGTGGGTGGCCCTGCAGGGACTCATATGTGCGGATTCCCTTTCTATAAGCGATAGCATAAGCTACAGCAGTAGCGTAGGGCACTGATGCTGGGAGACTCTCCTTCTAATGCTGTGCACGTAGTCTTGTCCGAAACGTCACCATTCGGTGCTCGGCCGTCCCATGGTAGCCGGTTGCCGTGCTGATAACGCTTCACAGCAAACATACAGCCCGGCCCGTTTCAAGGGGTATCGGAGGATCTTGTACACAACGCCACAGGGGGTAGGGTAGTCGACCCCCGGATAGGCACTTTCGAAAAAATATACCAGAATTGTGAAAACCCCGTCTACCGGGCTCACGCCGCGGCGGACTTCGAAATACATACACAAACCAACGTCATCACACAACCGAGCGATGTCGAGCTCGCGTCGAGCCCATCAACGGACAACCTGTCGAAGGGAAGGATGATGTACAAACCCTCTGTAGACGGCAGCTGCAGACTTGGGAGACGGCGCGAGTGATGACACTGATAGTCGCGTCGAAGCTGGGAGCTTCTTTGAACGAAGAACGTCCAGTCAACCGTCTCAAGCGCATCTGCGACGAGCAATAAGCCGTTACCTATTTCAGCGAGCATATGATTGAGCAGGTCTCGACACCTACTGGGCTCGTATATGCACAATCGAATAGTGTTCAGTGTTTCCCCAGACTGTGCTCGATGGCAGTCCAGAGTCACTCTCAAGTATCTTCAGCATGTTCACAGTACTCCTGGGAGTTCTCGAAGACACAGAATGCGTTCGGTTTATGATCCGAGTTGGCAAGGGTTGCAGCGAGGTCTCAGTGTAGTCCCTCGAGCTCGCCGACGCTACCTCTTACCTGCGCCGCTTCACACACCGACCTCACACGCTTTTCCGGAGTCTTCGGTCTGCTTATGTGCCAATTTGAATCTCTGGGTGGTAGTCGACCAGTACATACGACTTCGGGCAGAGATGATTCCCGCGTCACGACGCGACTACGGGCACCGGCAGTAGCGACGACCTTACTCATCGTATACATACATCAACTCGCGCTTTGCCTTCTTCTACCCCTTCCCAAACCACTTCGCGACGGTTCCAGGATTCTTCGCCTTCTCCGCTTTCCTATGCTCTTCGCCCATCTTTTTGTAGTGTTTAGAACGAAGCTTACTGGTCTTGCCGTGGAGCTTCCAAGATTGCTTTTCCCACTTGCGCCAGGCCTTGTCGTACTGCTTTTGAGAGGTGAATTGATCGCCCTGTGGCGAGGGACCCGGGTCGTATTTCTGCCTTGCGCGCTGGAGGTCGTAATCCAACTTCCACATACGCCACGCCTTATTATAGTCCGCGTCCGTATGGAATTGCATGCGCTCGGGCGGTGACGTGCGCGCAAAGAGCACCGCCGAGATGTACTCCCGCGCAAGGAGGTCGAGCCCTGCGAGGTCGCGCGCCAACAGGGAGGCGTCGGCATCGGCGCGAGAGCTGGAACGCACATCGTTGAGATCATACTGTGAAGGTATGAAGATGAGGACGTACGCGAAGACATTATTGTCAACAGAATGAGCCGTGACGAGTGACGCCGTCGCCACGAGGAGAGCCCAGGGAAGAACGTTCAAGAAGCGCATATCAAGCGGTGTGACTGAGAGTTTGGAGGAAAGGATGACTTAGAAGTTGAAGGACAAATCACACGAGGCTGGAGCCATCCATGAATACTAGGTGATATTGATACCCGCTCTCGCAGGGGGGATTACTCACCGGCCAGCGCACTCGGTGTATGAGAGCTCGAAAGGAAGGAAGGAGCTGAGGGTTCAACATGAGTTGCTCGTACTGAACTTATACCACGCAGGCGCCTTATCTACCGATGCCATCAAATTTTAGCCCTGGAGGTGGACGAATATTCCGAGCCTTTCTCGCGCCGAGATTCTAAACCCCGTCGCGTCACTCCGCTTGTCTCCGCCTTCCCATCACAGACTAACCAAAACAAGACGGTCTAACGAAAACGAGACAACGCCCCTGCAGACTAGGATCGACTCTAGACTTTGAGGTGTTCTGGGATACTGTATATACCGTATAATTACATATACCATATTAATACTGTTTCCGAGTATACGTATAGTATTCGGAACATGATGGCGG
The DNA here is from genome assembly GCA_000344655.2 of Fomitopsis schrenkii. Classification (NCBI taxonomy): domain Eukaryota; kingdom Fungi; phylum Basidiomycota; class Agaricomycetes; order Polyporales; family Fomitopsidaceae; genus Fomitopsis; species Fomitopsis schrenkii. Next base: position 29,358 of record KE504168.1, read on the forward strand.
TCAGCAGCAAAACGGTTGGCCAACGCCTGGATCGAACTCACGACCTGATCCCCAGATTTGCATAGATGCGTGGCACGCGTGGGTGCCCCTCGTCCGAGCTAACCGGCCGGGAGTCGGACCGGCACCGAAGTCTGCGAAGAGATGACCACTTGTTCAACAACTTCAAATTGATCTCAGTCTGCCCAGCCTCGCAGGTGTCAACACGCAAGCCGCTCTGTTCACCTCAATCCCCTATACCACAATAGAAAGAAACATGACACCTTGGGGCGCTTCGTCCAGCGCGAGCGAGAGCGAAGACGACGCTCCCGAGACGTTCTCTTTCAACTCGTCCAAGAAGGCCGCAAAAGGTGTGGAACACGCGCGGCAGGAGTACGAGGCAAACGAGAGACGGAAACGGAAGGAGGCGAACCGCGAACGGGACCGCCGACTGAAGGAGCGGGCGGAGGCCAAGGAGAAGGAGAAGGAGGCCGCCGCCTCGAGTAAAAGGAAGACGAGAGATAGGAAGGTGAAGCAGCCTGCTTCTGAGAAAAGTGACGACGAGAGCGAGGGGGGAGACGCCGCTGGGCCGAGAAATGAGCTGGAAGCTCGGATGGCGAGGGCCATGCAGGAAGCAGAGCAGGAGTCGGAACAAGGGGATGGGGGCGAGGATGACGAGGAGGCTACGGGCAGCGCGAGCGACGGAAGTGCGGACGAGGAGGACGCCTCCGAACACGATAGCGATGCACAAAACTCAGAGTCAGAGTCGGGTTCCTCCCAAAGTGGATCTGAAGAAGAAGAGGAAGAGGAGCCGGAGGCCCCAGCACATCCCAAGAGGATGCCCAGCGCACCTGCCTACCTCCCAGACGAGCTTTTTAAGGCAGCCTTCTCCAAGGCAGCTTCCTCCTCAAAACGGCGCCTCGACGCCGAAGACGAGCCGAACGAGGCGAGTCCGCGCCCACGCAAGCAGCGTAAGCCGGCAAAACGGGTGGGGAAAGACATCACAGTCGGGTGCGTCTCGTGCATCTCATGGGAGATTGTTCAGAAGGGCTGACATGGCCTCTGCATAGCTCGAGGACTATCCGCACGCTTACGCCAGTTAACCCCGCGGTGCCCACAACAATACCGCGAGCGATGGTGCCACCTCGGACCGTGAACAAATTTGTGAAGCGCAGTCTCAACCTCAAGGGCAAAGCACAAGCTGCCCAGGCGAAGGGCTGGCAGCGCAGAAAAGGTACGCACGCCATGTCATGCTACTTTGTTATGCTTATTGACCACTGACTGTCGTTCATGCAGCAAATGTGGGTGTAATGAAGCGAAACGGCCCCGCAGCGAACTTCGCCAGAAATGGTGGTTACACATAGCCAACCCTACCCGATGTCGCTAGTATTCATCGTCCCACAATGCCCTGCTCAGAGAAAACGCATCTTATATTCGCTCGACGAATAAGAGCTACATTGGTCTGAGAATATATGTTCGTGAGGCAGTACGAGTCGTAAGTGTGCATAGGAGAGAAGCAGAGCGATCCGTATCTACTGTACAACAACAACAGCGTGTGTGTGTGTGAAGAAACGGGCAACTCCCCTCCCCAGCACAGCAGGGAAATGAGCAAGATTGTGAACCAAGAAGACCAACAGGGAGACGTCGTATCGTGAGCAATTGTTCCTTGTCGTGTCGTGATTGCATTCGGATCCGGAGCGGATCACGAACGAGACCGTGAACATGAACGGCGTCAGGCGTTCAACGTGGACTATCCCAACTTTCCCAAGAACACGTACGAAGACTCTACACAGCATGTGTCCACCCAATCATGACCTACGCGAGCCCAGCCTGGTGGCAAGGTAAGAAGAAACACGAGGACGTACTGATGAAAGTGCAGAACCGAGCACTACGACTGATATGCGCAGCATTCCGAACCACACAAATCGTCGCCCTCGAGATTGAAGCTGCTATACCACCACTCCGCCACCAACTCGGGCTCGTACGAGAGAATGCTGTGATCCGCTGTAACAAGCTCGGGACCTTCAACCCTATCATACAGCGACTCCCCGCTACCTGGCGAACACACGCTGCCACAACTTCTCCGCCGCCCCCACGCCCTTCGCACCCCCCAGTCACAGCCCGACGGAAGAAGCCGCCAGCATCCACCCGCCTCTGCATACTCGCTGAACTATCTGACCCACAGAACGAGCGCCTGGAACCCCTCGCGCTCCCACCATGGCGACGCACGGAAGCGTCGTTCAATGGTCGACTCCGGATCACGCCAGCGGCCAGAGGAACAACCAAAGAAGAAGCCGCCAAAGCCCACAAAGCGATGGCGCACGGACTTGATGAGCAATACAACTGCATATCTCTTTACTCAAACTGATCACTACTAACAGACAAGACAGGACGTCGACGAGTCGGAGCTAGCCACATCGCCCTACGAAGACACCACATGCTATTTGGACGCCAGATCGCAATGAGCCCAAGGGCAGAAGTATTCGACGCCGAGATGGCGGGCCTATCATGGGCCGCCCGAGATGTCACCGCTTACTTACACGACCACCCCAACCTGCAGATCCGCCACCTTTACTTCTTCGCCGACAACACATCGGCCGTCTCAACGATATTTGAAGTCCGAACATCCACAGCCCAAGGATACTCACGCGTATTCAGAGAACTCACCATCGCATTCCTAGACGCGCACCCCGAGAACACTGTCACAGTGGAGTGGACCCCAGGACACGAGGACATCACCGGGAACGAGCTTGCAGACGAACTAGCGAAGAAGGCAGCAAACGACGCTCCACCGCACAAGCTGGCCTCGCGAGCATCTGCGCGTCGCGAAGCCAAGGAACGCGCACAACGAAACTGGGAAAACGAATGGAAGAAAACCAACACGCGCGGCCGCTTCGCAACCGCAAACCGACTCCCACCGAAAGACAAACCCAGAAAGCACCTCCGGACACTCAAGCGGGAGATCTTCGGGAGAGTTGTACAATGTAGGACGGGACACAGGTTCACAGGCGAGTACTACCGCTCTCACGTACCCACCGAACCCGATGACTGCCCATGCGGAGCGCCATTCCAGACATGAAGACATATCCTCCAAGATTGCCCTAGATATGAGCCAACCAGACACATACTCCGCGCAGCGAGCGCGCAAATCGACCTACCCACTATCCTAGGCACCGAAGATGGCATCACTGCCCTCGCCGAATTCATTAGACAGAGCGGAGCCTTCACAAAAACAGGTGAACCCGCACGAGGGAGAGACGAGCAGCAGGCGGACACCCCACAGGCCACAGTACCCCCACCAGACGATGAAGATGGAACCGACTCGGAGGTCAGCGAAGTCGAACACTCGGACGACGAGGACGAATGATGAGCAGTGGCCGTTGCACGGCGACCGCGCGCGCACCCACACCCCCTACTACCCTCCCAACACACTCGTGTACGCGGGGGACAATCCCGGCTTGGGCCCTGCGTAGAAGATACCGGAGTGCCGGATATGGACCATGGACATGTTTTTCTTTTATTTCTTGCCTCTCTACCTCTACTGTACATAGGATCCGACCAGCGACCAAGTATAATCGCGCATACCGAGACCCACACCTATAGAACGTATCGTTACCCCTCCATTACTACATAGACATACTTCCACCCTAGTACATACATAGAGTCGACAGGGGTGCCCCCGCCCGCAAGGCGGACGGGCGCCCACAGCGTCTTATCACCATTAGAGTTTGCTTGTTGCGGCATATAAATGCAGAGTTCATCATCATCATCATCCTCACAGGTTGGGGAAAGTCCAGACTGCCGCCGAGTCGACTGCGCCTCTAGGCAAGTATATGAAGCTAGGCACGCTCACCGGAAAGTGTCAAAGACGGTTACTGTGCAAATTACAGTTGAGCGTCCATCAATCATAAGCTGCCGCTGTGGCAGTGGGCAGATCGCGTCGCTTCCTGCGTCACATTAGTAGTCGATGCGGTGGTGAGGTCGTGTCCTCAGATTCTCCCCTCATCTTATGAGCAGCCGCAGCGCAAGCAGTTCGGGACGCATGAGGAGTACGAGCAAGGATGGCTGCAGTGGAGCAAGACGAGCCGCAAGGCAGCCTATGCGAGCCAAGACATGCTCAAGAAGCAGGATGCGAAGGGCGAGAAGGAGCAGGAGAAATCGCAACAGAAGGCGTCCGGCGAGAAGAGCACGGCGCGAAAAACGGGTCGCGGAAGCCGGTGACGTTGAGCCCTTCCGGCGGGGAGGCGATAACGAGGTTGACCACGGTGGACGCGTCCTCAGATTTGGAGAAGGTGAGTCGGACGAGGATGCGAGCACCTGCGTCTGTGTGCCCGGCGTGTACGGCAGGTTCCACGCAGTGGGCAGGTGCCGCACGGCGGTGTAGAACGCAAGCAGCACGGTCTCGCACCTGTCGCAGGCGATGGGCAGGCCCCAGGTCTGGTTTGCGGAGACGGGGATGAACTGCGCGGAGCCGGAGAAGACGGAGAGGTGGTCGAGCGAACCAGGAGGCCCTGGGGCAATGGCGACTGCGTCGTAGCGTTCCCATCCGCTTACGTCTGTCCAGGCGACGAGGTCCGTGGACGTGGCATGCCCCCAGGAGACGTTACCCCATGCGATGTGCGCTGGGTGAAACTGGTAGAATAAGTGGTAGAGCCCAGAGGAGGGGTCGTTCATCCATGAATGAGGCGCCATGAAATGGGACGTTGGGCGCCATCGCGTGAAGAGCGTATTATTGGCCAGTCTACAGTATCTACGAGTCTAGTCAAGGAGTAGCGTGATGGGGTTCGGTGACGTACGAAGACAGGTTCACCCTTGCGAGGCTTGCAGAGGGATTGTACTGAGCCGAAGCCTGCATTGACAAAGTGATGGCTATCAGCACTGCGCGCAGAGCAAGCATGCCTATCAGGCATTCCATCTTATGTAGGGCTGTATGTGATTCACGTTTGCAGGCTTATCTACGAAGATCTACAGCTTGCTAATCCTTGATACAAGCCGTGCTCGTGCACTTGCTGGATGTCTCAGGTCTCGGATGGCACCGTAAGCACGAATACGGATGTCCATGGTAAAGTGCTGTAATAACTTGGAGTGGTCATAGGATGCGGAGTCGGGCTGGTGTGACACATGGCCGTGCGGGAACGAACCTTGATTACGGCCAAACGTCATTGTGCTGTTACATCCGCAGCCACATACTCACCCGCCGGCAAATGCCCGGGAGAGCAACGCCTCTAGGTGTCACGACTGTTGGGCGAGAACTTGAATGGGCAGAGGCCACGGGAGGACACAGGCACTGCATGCCATTGACCATGATATTTTACACGGGCGACGTACCTCGCCAACCTGAGTACACTCTTTCTTCGGTATTCTGCGTTTCGCGTGCAGAGACCTAAAAATCGGGACTTGGATGTCAGCCCTGCTTCTCGCCCATATGTAGTGTTCTCACCGCATTCCCGACGCATACCTGATCATCGACTGGCAAGACTTTCGCACCCCCTCCTCAGCGACTCCTCCAGACCCCGCCTTTCATCTCCTCCCATCCTTCTCCGCTGCCAACAAGCTCGAAACTACGCCCGTGCTCTCTTCCAGACGCTTCCTCTTCTCGAAAAGTGCCTGGACGGCCGCAGTCATCTTCGCTATCAGTCGCTCCTCCTCTTCCGCGGGCTGCGACGGTGCGTCGGGTAGTGGTGGTGGGCGTAGGGGCTGCGCGCCAACACCCGATTGGCGGAGGAGTTCAGCGAGGAGGTGGAGAGCCTGCTGGAGCTCGGCCATGTCGGCTGCAAAGACAGACCGGGTGTAAGCTCGTAGTTACATAGAAGCGAAGACACGGTGTGAAGCGAAGCAGTCGATCGAGCACGGAGACATACCCGCTGTTTGGATGGGGTTGTTGCCCGGTTCGTATGCGTGCTGGCTAGACCCTGGATGCTCCTCACAGATGAAAAATATGATTTCTTGTGTGCTCACGTTGCTAGCAGGACATTTCTCGCCAGAGCATGCACACGCGCTACCTGGCCCAACGCGAGCTGGATGTTCTGCTTGAACGCCTCTGGCGAGCTTGCCTCAGCCTGAGAGGCCGGGATAGATTGCGCGAATTGTTGGCTAAGTGAAGCCGATGGTACATCGGAGAACGAAAGACCAGATAGGCTATGAGAGGAGGGAAAGAAGGCAGAGCTGCCCGTGGACAGCGTAGAATAGGATTGAGAGAACATGATGGTGGTCAGCAGCAAAAGGGTTGGCCAAAGCCCCAATTGAACTCACGACCTTGCACGGATGCACATGTGGCACGGGCGGCAGGGGTATTCGCCGACGTCATAGTATGCGACAGGCTGCTCTGTACTCAAAGTTACTCTGCTCCTCACGGTCACAGATAGGAGCTTTGTACCCGGTATGACTACCCAACGTCAACACCCAGTGCATTCCACAGACTTCCATCACCGCCTACCTGAACATTAGGTGTACACTAGAGAACATGTCCAGCGACGAGCAACACAGTCTGAGTGCACACTGCCAGCTAGTTGCACCGTGACGGCTCTGCGGGGTTGAGTACGGAGTGGCCAACAAGGTGTCACAGATCGCGTATGCGCGAGCGGAAGCCGATTCGTCTCTTCGAGATTTTACTGGCGGGTCGGCGGCTCTCGAAGCCTTGTACATGACCGTCCATCTAGACCCAGCCACACGGTCACCTCACATATACAAGCATTGCTGGCTGGCCATACGCTTAAGACCTCAGCATTGCTCGAAGCATCCTCTGTATATGAACAACCTGCGACGGAGCCAATGAGGTTGCATGTAAAACCTGTACAGCTTCCAGTCAACCCTGTACCCATTGCGGACTACACCCTGCCCGAGCTCGTAGGAAGCTTGTAGTATCAAGTACAAGCGGTGGCGAAGAGAGATGGATCATCTCCATCTCGAAGCATACGGCATACAACATGTAGCAGCAAACATCAGCAGCCCTAAGGATGGATAGCGGCGACGACCGGTGCGCTTTTTGTGACCCAGACAACGCTCGACAACATATGAACGACGAGGCGAGCAACTCAGAGCTTCTGTGCGTTGGCCAAAGAAAGTGTCTGACCAGCAGCCTTGGCACGCTTGCGAAGCATCTGCGCGGACTTGTTGCCACGGATACCTCCACCCCACTGACGGCGCTGCTCCTCGTACTTGTCCGAGCTATAAAGCAAGAGTGAGTAGCCATGACGAACAAAGACATCACGACGACATACAAGTTGGCCTTGGCGGCGGAGACGAGGGTGCTGAGCTCGCGCTGGTCCTCACTGCGAACATCCTGGAGGGTGAGGACGGCGGCGGTCTTCTTGTGGACGACGGTGCCAAGACGGGCCTTGCCCTTGACGATAACGTAGGGGACACCCATCTTGCGGCAGAGCGCAGGGATGAAGATGACGAGCTCAATGGGGTCAACGTCATGCGCGATGACGACGAGGGACGCCTTCTTGGCCTCAATGAGGGCGACAGTGTGGTTGAGGCCGTACTTGACAAAGAGCGGCTTCTTCGTGTCCTTGGCCGTGGCACCCTCCGCGGCCTCCTTAGCGGTGGCGTCGAGACGTGCCTTCTTCTCCTGCTTCGTCTCGGGGCGGTACTTGTTTAAAAGCTTGAACAGCTGCGTCGCGGTGTTCTTGTCGAGGGTGTGCGAGAACTGCGCAATCGCCGGAGGCACCTTGAGACGCTGGTTGAGGATGACCTTCTGGCGCTGGAGGCGCACATACTGCGGCCACTTTACGAAACGGGTGAGGTCGGTCTGAGGACGAATGTCCTGGCCTGAACCCTCTAATCAGAGGATGGACCTCGGTCGCACACATCCCACACGCACCGATACCAAAGTTCTTCGGGCGAGACTCGAAGAGAGGGTTCTTCTGGGTCTTGGTACCCTTACGCGAGCCCGGGGCGGGCGCAACCTTCTTGCCGGTGGTCTTGGGGGGCTGGTCATTGAGACGAGCGTCATCAGCAATCCGCACCACTGCGCAGAGGCAGGTGCTGGTGCGATGCACTCGGAGCTCTACCGCCCGCACTCGCCTGAGCGAGTGCGGGCCCAGCATAGCTTCGCGTCATTGCTCATCAACGAGCTCAGCAGAAGCGCGGACGAATGTCCTTGCTGAAACGGTGTTCCTGGTACAGTGCTGGGTCGGGGGTCAGAGGGCCTTCGAGATGTCATCCGGACGGAAGACGCACCATCCAACGTTATGCAGACTTCCTAACCAGTAACACCGCCGTCCGAGAGCATCGAATGCATCCTCCAGCACATCTGACTTGGAGCTATGCTCACCATCGTCGTAAGTCGTCTTGAGGAGGGGTCGGTTGCGTCGTTGACAGGCAGAACGGCAAGGTTGCCCTCGTTGAGGCGTAGCTTCAAACTCCGCTTGAACCGACACAGTCATCAGCGGCCTGTTGCGGCTCCGTACCAAATTATATTTCCCACGCCTCGCCGGTCCTCAAGCGCCCAAGTCCAGCCAAGTCCTCAACCTGTCTCAATGCGTGCCCTACGCGCGACTCGTGCGGGCGAGGCGCATTGTGGCCGACGTGATACTGTCCAACACAAGCTGAGAGAAATTTGCAAGGGGAGTGATTTTTCGCCTATTATGCAACAACTGATGAGATAACTCTTCTTGCCAGGGAATACATCGCAGAAGCATTGGTCGCAGGTTTGGACAAACCCCTGCGCGAGCAATTCAAGTCAGCTGCAGACCACTACAACAAGGCGCGGAAAGCCTGGTACAATCGCGAACTGAAAATCGATCGTGGCAGGCAGAAGATCCTCAACAAATACAATTCGACGGAGCGTCCCCAGCGCGAGAACTCTGCCTCCCGCGAGGAGTTCCACAATGCGTGGATGAAGTCGAACCAGACGAACCGCAAGGGCGATCTTGCGTCACAGAAGCTCATCAGAACCCAGACCGCTAAACACGAGAAGGGGCAGGCGAAGATGAGGGCGAAGTCCAACGGGGAGAAGAAACCCGGTATCATGAGCAAGCTTCTTGGAAAGGGAAAGCGCGAGCTGGCGTACGAGTGGGATGAGCTCGAGTGGGCGAGATCGCCCCTTTGAATGTCCCCTTTGCATACGTCCCGGTCCTAACATATGTTTTCTAAAAGACTGAATCACTTGGGCACAGTTGTTTGTGTAGCAACGACGACCTCGGAAAAGGTTGACATGAACAGAACGTGCCGTCCGCTAGTCGTTTTGAAGATTGATGTCGTCGGAAGACGCTTGTCGGCTTTTATGGTCTGCAACGGAGTAGTCGTCGGACGCTTGGTCGTGTTTCGGCAATCCGGTCCGGCGTCGAACTAATCGTATAATCTATGGCTCACTAGTACCGCACGCTCACCGGTTAGGTCGTTGACTACTACGACGATGTCAGACACCAATTCCGCGTCTTCAACCGAAGAATGGTCTTCTAGATCTGTTTCCACACCTAGATGGCCCTTCGATGCTGCCCGCTCAACCGGTACCACCTGCACGCCTCTCCTCGCCGCGCTCCTTGCTTCGAGCGTGATAGACGAGGTGGAGACCTCGTCAGACTTCGCCGATGTCAAGCGGTACATTCGTAGTCAATATACCGTCGATGCTGAGGGCCGCACGACGGGTGCATCGATGTTCTGGGTATATCCGGCCGGGTACTGGGGGCCATATCGCGAGACAGAGGAGGGTGGCGTGAAGCAACACGGTCTCCTCGTCACGATTGAGAGCGGTGCGAAGGTCGAAGAGGCGGTGAAGGCCATCAGGGACAGTCTACCGGAGGAGGGAACCGCGCATATCCACGTCGCAGCTTCATGAAGCAACTTCCTCGTATGGAGTGCACGAAGTGGCTTTCAACGAAACATCGTACATGAAGACCTTCCTTTCTTCCTTTGTCGCCCATACAATGTACCCCTCGTCACTTTCCCGAATTACGCACCACAACATCCGTCGCAATCGGCATGGCATCGTTCCACCCTGGGAAGTCGCGCTGCGCCCAGAGTTTTCGACCTTCCTCACTCCTCGCATCCAGGAAGTGTTTTACGGCCAGGACCATCTGGTGTGCACACGCCTCCTTGTCCACCTTACCTACCCCCGTCGCCAGCCCCGTCATGCACACCTTCCGTATCCGCTCCCACCCCCTGTTCTCCCGCTCCGCACGCTCGTTCCAGTGCTCGATCTCGACGAGCAGGCTCCACATGGTGTTGTACACGAGGTCCTCGTGCCAGCTGACATCTACGGGGTAACGCATCGTCGGGCAGACCGCGAGGACGGCGCAGTGCGGGAAGCGCGGGTTCTGGCGAAGCTCGGGGCTCAGCGCGGCGAGCGTACATGTCGCGGGCGGGCCGAAGCCGTAGTAGCGCGTCTTCAGCGCGGCTTGGGCGCACCGCGTGAGGGCCATGATGTCGCCTTTAGGCGACAAGGTTTCGGAAAGGTAGTAGTCAAAGCTGTGGAGATGTAGCACGTCAGCGTTATGCGACGGTTTAGCGCATTGAGGATGTGTTCGAAAAGGACTGACCCGCCGTCCATGATCCCATATGAATTTGCGGGAGAGACTATGCAGTCGAACTGCGAGTGAGGCGGTGCGATCGTATCAAGTCGCGCCTCTACGACATGAAACCTTTGCTGGTCGCGTGGAGGCAGCAGCTGTGAGATATGGCGCCTCCATGCTTCGTGCAGGTTTGGCCCCGCCTTGTGTTTGGGCTCCATCAATACGAACTCGACACCGGACATAATGGTAGGTGCTTGTTGGGTGCTTGTAGCTGGAAATGTACATTGAGACAACATTGAGGCTCGGGCAGGCTCGGGCACAATACAACAAGACGCTGGATCTTAACATCTGCATGTAGCATTCCCGAATCCCACACAGCCAGTTGCAAACAAGTGAAAAATGTAGATCATTGGTCATACCAGGTGCTCCCTGCCGCTACGTCCATACTGAATGAATACTATGCATTTGTTCTTGTTACTCCGTTCATTCAGCAAGACACCTTGGCTACACCATTGTCCAAACAAATGCTCGCAGCCGACCACATCCCGCGACCGCCATTGACGTTCTCACCATTTAGGTCTGCGTGGAAGACCATGTTGACGTATTGGTCTTCGCAAAGGCGGAGGAGCGGCAGACATGAGCGAACAAACAGATACCGAAGACGGCAGATACACCCACCGAGCACATTGATGACGGTCGCACCGCCGGGGGCAGTCAAACTATCATCGCCCGTAACGAGGAAGGGTGCGTTTGGGGCCTGAACCTTCGTGTACGGGCCAGTGACACTCTGGCTGACGGCATAGGAGATATCATAATACTTCGTGTCGTAGAGGTTCGACGAGAAGAATAGGTAGTACCATCTATCCAGTAATATAAGTCATTGGTGCTGCCTCGGCGGAGAACGAGGTAATGCGCACCCGTCCCAGTAGACTAGTGAGGGCGCCTCAACGAGCGGGCCGTCTGCGGCGTCGCGGTCAATCAATTGGTACACGTCGCCGTCAACGGTGTAGCCGTCCGCTCCGACATGTTGGAGACGTATGGGGGTGTGGCTGCTGCCGATTGAATTGCCGTCGACCTTCCAGGTGACGTACAGGCCGCCTCCAGGCGCCTCAAACCCTGAGATGTCGATTACGCCGCCCTCGCTGTCGTCGCAGAACAGCGGACCGCTCTGCGCGGTGAAAGGTCCCTCGGGCGAGTTTGACGTGGCGGCAGCGACGCAGCGACGGGCAGCCTGTGACGTGCAGGGTTTCATGTCGAATACTCATTCGTGTAACGAATAGTGAAGGCGCGTACCGATGTGGGCTTGACGCTGTAGTACATCACATAGTAGCCGAAGAATATCTCCCTGACATCAGGGGCCCAAAGCCCTGAGTCGCTTGAGTCGACCCAATTACCTGGGTCTGGCAGAGCGTCACCTACAAAACGTCGTACGTGCATCAGCAATGCCCAAGCACGTTCTGCGAGAAGCAAAAGCTTACCAACAATTGTCCAGGTACTGAAATCCATCGATTTGGCCACTGGGATGTTCTTGCCCCCGGAGCTGGTGGAGTACGCGTACCAGACCCCGTCAGCTCCGTTGCGCATGAGGCCCGGGTCGGGGAAGTCCCGGTCAATGACGGGACCTGTGACCGCTCTCTTCAGGATGGTCGAGCAGACATTGCCGACGAGGCAACCTAGAAGGCTAATAGTGACGGTCGCTGCGGAGAACATGGTATGTTGTAGACAGTCGAAGCCGTGAAGGAGCGGATTCAGAGACTTTGTAGCTCCCGTGGAATCGAGGACTGTAGTCACAGTGGCACTTGCACTGCACTCCAGAAGGGTATCAAGAGGTGTCAGAAAGCGGCCCACAGCCGCCATTATATGGGTTACATCCGAGTCATCGGTAGCAACTCAGCATCACGATCTTGTCGGCGACAGTGAGTTCTTATTCAATTCAGCGGCACGGCGAATCACAAGGCATGTTGTGAGCCACCTTCCAGGACCCGAACCGTGCGTACTTCCTGGTGACTGACCATGGAGGATCCCAGGGGCCGTAGAGTGGCCATATGGTAGCAAAGGGGGGTGCAGGGAAACTGAGACAGATGGCCCTCATAATAACTCGTCAATGGTTTTGATATGGCGGATGACTTCGTTATTGTACACTTCCCCGACGTCCAGGACCGCGAATCCGAAGCACAGGATGTCGGTGGTCCAGTGGATAGTACAGGTGATGTGTTCCATGTCTTGCCTGGTCGACCCTGACTCCGACACGCGCCGGTACACTCTCCGGCGATAATGCAGAGGAGGGTCCGACATCGGTGTTGCTGATTCTCGAAAGATACGATAGGAATGGACGAAAGAGGTGGACACCTGTTAGCGAAGAGGTGAGGATATGGTCGTCGAAGAAAGAAGGGTCCCCGTCTTGTAAGCGCCTGTGGGCAGACAGATTTTGCTTCGCTCGGGCGGATGCCGCAGCGAGCCTCGCAAGCTCCGCCCGCCCCGAAACAGTACCGGGTGGAAGAATGGGCTGGTGGCCGTGCACAAGAACACGGAAATCCTCTGCCGTGAGCTCGAGAACCTGCGGAGCAAAGTGGACGTCGATCGTCAGTCACCACTGGTGGAGCGCACCCTAGACGCTGCGGACTCACAGCTGCAAGTTCAACCACAGGCGAACGAGTCGTTTGAGGCCTCCCTGGCCAACTTGACTTAGGGACGATAACAAGCAACATATAGAGGACTTGTTCGGTAGGCACCTGCAGGCTGTGGACTCGGAGAAGAGGATTGCGATCCTCGAGAATTGGGCTGGCTCGGCAACGAAAAAGCTGCAGACCTTGCTAGAAGTGCACAACACCATGACGAACGGGTTGAAGCGGCGGCTGGAGGCTATCGAGAGTGACGTGACGTCCATACACTCTCTTGATAATGCCGCTCGCTGGCGGAGAATGCAGTAGCTGAAGCGCTAGCCTCCCACCTTGGAAGCAGGTGAAGCGGGGAAGACTACAGTCATGAACCCCATGATGGGTCAGTACGGGCTAGTGGGCCACCTTCAGTTGATAAAGCAGCCAGATGACACGGAGATTCCTGCGGTGACGCGCTCCCGAAGCCACTGCACAGAGTTTCCGATGTCGTCCAGGTGGCAGTTCGTCATGCACGAGTCATGGACCATACTTGGTATCGCCACGCGACATGGCATATACAATGTACATACGCACCAGTACGTGTGTTGGAGTTGGTATGATCTACGAGACTACGACTTGTCTTGTACAGAAACCAACATACCACGCCTTTCGAGGAGGGTGTGGTCGATGTTTGTTATTGGATGGCTCTCAGTTCCCGCGGATCCTTCCGAGTCATCGCCGATAGCTTGGACGGAAACCAGGGCTGACTTTGCTTACCGCTCAACCAGCAGCTTGAAGCCAGAGGGACAAATGTCGCTGCCAGCATGTAGAATCACTACGGGCAGGTCAGAAAGTTTGCCGGCCGAAAATGCTTCAGCAACTTGTCCGGTCTGAGAACCTGTTGCAATGAGTATGGACCGAGGCCATAAATGAGAAGGAAATAAACTGAACACTGTAAATTCCTCCGAACATACAAAGAACACCGACATGTTTGTCCTGTGTTCAGGAAAAAATATCCGAAGACGATATCTTTGCTCACTGTGTTCGGTCCTCATCTATACTCTCCGAACGAATGTTGTGAGTAATGTTTGGCGACTGCAAACAACCGTTTGCCCGCGGTGAATGCTAAGGATGAAAGGTGCGCATATCCATGCCATTTCGGAAAGTAAGGAAAGTAAAGTGATACATGGACTCTCACAGCTCCCGCATGAGGTGGCCGTCGGAGCACTGACGGCACCGGAAGCGGCGCCAGGACAAGCGTACCTCACCCAATCTCATCAACCCCCCTCAATACTCAACAGCTCAACTCAACTGCTTCAACGAATCTACCAGGTTTGCGTTCCAATCACCGCCCCACCCCATCCTGCGTTCAAATCTCTGCGTCCTCGGCGTGGGCAATACACTCTTCCTCTTGTTCCTCGCCGCACGGCGCTTTCCCTCGGGATCATAGCACATGTTGACGAGTGCCAGCGCCTGCATGCCGTCCTTCGGGCGGTAGCTGTTCTTGACCCAGTACGGGACGCGGGGCGAGCGTACCTCGATCGGGAGCGCAGGGGAGCACGGCGGGCTCGGGAGCGGGCCTAAGGGCAGGGGCATCGGTGTGTTCGGGAGCGCGAACTCGAGGGGGCGCACGCCGAAGCGCGTGCGGAAGCTTGCCATCTTCTGCGCGTCCTCTGTCAGGATCGAGCGCCGCGCCTTTGCGATCGTGCGCTGCCGCTGCATGGGCGACGTCACCGGCTCCGGCGAGCCCGGGAACGCGGGCGAGCGCGCGGATGGCGACATCTGCGAGTATATCGAGGGCGAGAAGAGGCTGGAGGCGACGGACGCTCGCCGAGCGGATGCGGAGAGCACGGGCTCGGGAGGCGCAAGGAAGGCGAAGGACGTGCCCACAGGCGAGAGTGTGGACGCCGCGCGGATCTGCTCGCTCGTGCGCACACGCAGGCGCGGGCTCTCGAGCGCGAGCGCGTCTAAGACGGTGTAATAGCCGTCCGCCGACCGACTGCGTCGTTTGTTGGATCCTGTCGAACCACGGCTGCTCGCGCGGCCGCGTCGCTCGATGAGCAGCGCAGACACTGTGGCGGAGGGGCTCGTAACAGTCACCGCAGGAACAGGCATGGGTGGGGCGGGCGCGGCAGCAGCGGACTGTACTTCGAGCGGAAGTGAAGCGGAGCGCTGTGGCACCGGTCGCTCCTGCTGACCCATCGACGACCCTAGGCGATACAGGTCGAGGAAGGACGTGATGGAGATTTGTTCCGTCTGTTCCTCCATCTGTCCAAACGATGGGTAGATCATCTCTTGAGGAACGCCCATCGCTGAGTACTGTGCCAGTTTCTCAAGGGTCTGCAGCTTCTCGATCTTCCCATCGTCAACTTTCTTGACCGTGATGGGCGAGAGGGGAGACAGAGGGGAGAGGGGAGACAAGGACGGAGTCTTGGCTGCCCTGTGTATCCAAGTTAGGAGTTAGTTCACGGTACGCAGAGTAGTGCATCTTACTTGAGTGTGGCATAGCGGAACGGGGACAAGGGAAGCGCCTCCGTGCGCGCCGCCTGTTTCAAGGGGAGGGCAGTAGGTACCCTCTTCCTCCGAATCCCCCGGCCTGCGTTTGTAGCCTTGATCTGCGCGGGCTTGTCTTTGTTCTCGTTCAGAGGAGACGACACTGTGATTTGTAGCACGGGCGAGGGCAGATTCTCATCCAACGTGCCTGCGCGAGTTGCGACAATGTGGAGGCGCCTGACCGGGGATGGACCTGTCATCGCGCGCACAGGTGCACGCTTTCCGTCCAGCACGCTGGTGGTCAGCGCAGAACGCGGCGTGCTCAGCGGGGTGCGCGCACTCCTCCCGGGGGACACAACGTCTATCACGGGTGTCGCGCCGAGCATCCTCCCGACCTTTTGGCCAGACTTGATGATGCGCGCGCGCTGCTCGGGCTCGAGCAGGCTCATGAGAGTCGGCGAGAGGGGGGTGGTCACAGCATTGCGACCAATCGTTCCAGCAGTTCTGTTGAGCATGCTTGACTAGTTTTGAGTTTGAGGCGTAATGGGTCGTTAGAGGACGTAAACCGCGAGAATGGGCTGCGAAAGCGTGATAGCGCGAAAGCGAGCGTGGACCAGCCACGAATGAAGATTAGGGAAGAGGGCCGTAGGGTATATGAAAACACCTGGACGTCGACGAAAGTGTGCGGAGGTAGGCGCTATGTTATAAGGCGGAAGCCGCGTGCTTGAGCATAGCCCCGGCGGGTGCACTGCCAATCATCGTCCTGTCAATCGTGGTCTCAGGCATCACCGCCCTCTACTCCGAACTGCCGCCATTGGAAACCTCGGGAATCAAAGCTGATGTAATCACTTTAAACAAGTCATCGGCGGCAGACTTTTCTCGGTGCACGAAGGACGAGCGCCGAGTAGAATGTAGAACAATATGTACGAGAGAGCCGGGGAGAGCGGCCGCGAAGCAACGCGAGGTATTAGGAGGAGCGAAGGAGGGAGGGAGGAGGTGTATCGGAGTGTTCTGCAGAGGCCCCGTGAAGAATAAGCATCGTCCCAAGGCAGGCACCGACCTCCTCCGACCTCACAGGGCGGAGGATCTTGCAAGCGGAGTCTGGACGCGAGCGATCACTCTGATCGACGCTAGTAGTACTTAGTAGTTTTATGCCGTACCGTGATTCTGAGGGCAAGCACCTGGCGCTGGGATACTCATTCACTACTCAAACGTGAACCAGAAACACGTACACTACTAGTACCAAGCCCGTCGGAGGCCTCGACGGCGCCCTATACAGCATACCGCACGCGTCTCGAAATATGCCATGTGCTGGCGTTCTCGCCACTGAGCGGGGCCATATTAGACGTCCGGCTAAGGGTCGGCCACGATCGCCTGACACAAGCTTGACATGTCTCGCATGCGGCGAAAAAGAGCCTCGAGTGGGCAACTGAGATCGTTGCGACGGCTGGCCAGGACCCGTCAAATCTGACGTCCTCCTGTTTGCCTTCAGACACGCCGCCTGATTACGACGACTGTACGACCCGTGTGATGGCGTCCAGGACATCACGGAGGCCCTCGAGCAGTTCGACCTCGCGCTCCGGGCGGCGAAGGAAGCTCTCAACACATGCCCGCACACGAGCGTAGATGAAGGCCGGCAAAGGCGTGAGCGAAGCGGGGGCTGGCTCCCAGAGTGACTGAGTGTGGGGTGCGGAGGGCGCGTTGAAAGACCGTGGACGAGTGATCTAAATCCAGAACCGCCGGTCAGCTGTCAGTGGGATGTGATGAGATAAATAGCTACGGTTGTGTACCTCGCATTCTGACGACGCGGTATGATTGTGCACCGCTGCTGTTGTTTCGAGAGCGTGCCGTATCATCTTCCAGAACGTCATCCAGCTGGCCAATGCGACGGAAAGATACATTACTGATGAGCATCAATAACGGTGGGATGACGGTGCCGACCTACTTCCACCCAGCGTCTTTCTCGACCACATCCTGAACGATCTGTACCCAATCGTGTTCCCATCCGCGGCCGTCCGGATCTTTGCGCGCGTTCTGTGAGAGGAGCTCACGAACGTCCTCCAGCGCGTGCTCGACTTCTGTCACCTTCGCACACATGGAGTCATACAAGGACGGCAGGTTCACAGAATTGCACCAGTTGTGATTGATCGAAATACACGGCGTGAGGTTCTCGACCTACGTCGCGGTAAGTGTGCTGTGCTGCACTGACTGGCCATTCAACGACATGAACGTACCTGGTGATACCAGCCACTTGGCCTGCCAGTGGTATGATATATGAGCGATTGCAGTGTTCAGGGACACGTCAGCAGGATTCAACTC
The DNA here is from genome assembly GCA_000344655.2 of Fomitopsis schrenkii. Taxonomy (NCBI): domain Eukaryota; kingdom Fungi; phylum Basidiomycota; class Agaricomycetes; order Polyporales; family Fomitopsidaceae; genus Fomitopsis; species Fomitopsis schrenkii. Next base: position 47,200 of record KE504168.1, read on the forward strand.
ACACGAAGAGTGTCTCGCCATCATTCTGCTCCAGCACAATTGGCTTCGTCTGAATGAAATCAGGAAATTCGCGCGGGTTTACGTTCCTCACGTCGAACGCAGTCTCCATGTGCTCCTCCCCACCCTTCCGCAGCAAATATTGGGTCTGCGCAGGCGGGTACAGCCACCACCGCTTCCTCCCGCACACATTCGTCGACCACGAATAGCTCGTATACACATCGCGATGCAACGGCGTGAACGTCCCTGCCGCGCCAACGTACACGAAGCGAAAGTCATCCTCCGTGCATGCAGAGTAGTACGCATTCATCCAGTCGTCCCTGAAGATGTCGGGCGTCGTGTAGAATGCCTGCGGGTGCACCGATCGCGCGAGATGCCAGTCCTTGACATAGAGAGCCTTTCCCCCTTCGGAGCCAGAGCGCCAGAGGGAGATGACTTCGCGGAGTTGCATCGTCTGGCGTTTCTGGTCGCTGAACTCTCGTGTGTCGCAGTCAGCTGTGGTAACGAGCTCATCGCCGTATGCGGTCACGAGGAAGTCCCAGTTAATGGAGGATGCGTCGAACTTGTCAACCCACTGAGTTACGGCAGACCAAGAGGCGACGAGAGCAGGCCCGACGACGACAGGTTTGTTTGGAAGGAGGTAGCGTTCGAAAAACTCTTGGTATGTTGGAGGGGTTTCAAGATAGTCGCATTCTCCTTCTGTCATAGCGAATTTGAGATCGTGGGTTAAGTTTTGTGCTGTGGAGGGTCTTGGCAACGTTACCAAACTGCACGCGACGGTGCGGCCTGCGGAAGCGTTATATCCTGAAAATCACAAGTACCTGTATGATTTCCGTGTCATCAGTCCCTGACAGAGAATACAGACACACTCTCACCTCTGGGGGCCCAGGTGGTTACCCTATGAGGTTGTTTTGAATAGTACGGCTCTGGTCAATGGGGTTAGACGTGCGCATGGTGCGTAGTTGTGTTGTCATTCTTTGTTGATTTGACTTTGTAGAGTGTGTAGAGTGTGTAGAGTGGTTGTGGTCTGCGAAAGAACACTGGATACTACTTACTGGATGAGTGGCAGTCACTTTGGGCAGCGATGGATCATGGGAGACTCGGAGGGGCAGTTGGCGCCGCAAAACCGGCTGGACCGCAACTTATTTCCGGGCCGGAATCAGCCACAGCCCCGCCAGCTCTCTGAAAGGCGTCGTAACTGACGGCGTAAGACACCGTGACGGACGGAGCTGTGCGCAACTTAACGACCACCTCCTCCATCTACTAGCCATGTTTTCAATGCTCGTTGCTCGTCGTACTATTGCGCAGTGTCGAACACGACCCGGACATGTTTCGCGGCGCCTCACATCCACGTCAACCTCAGGCGATGCGTCATCTTCGACGTCTTCATGGTTTAGGACCATCCGCAGAGTCACCGCATACACGTCAATAGCAGGCATTGCCTACACAGCGGGATCCCTTTACCCTCCAACTCTTGCGACGTACATCAGCCCTCGGCCGGCACCACCACCCTTGCATCCGCACGATCCCGAAGCAGCCACATACGTCGAGTCGCTTGAGGATTCGCTACAACACCTCGCTCCGCTAGAACGACATCGTGAGTCGACAAACGCCGCGGACTGGTATGAGGCTCGGCCATATGCGAAGGTCCCATGGGAGCGGCGGGTGAACAGCCTGACAGGCGGTGCGTTGCACGGACCAGGCAAACTTGCGCTTGCACCGCTTGTGAGGGCAAAGCGAGACAACAGTGAAGCACTCGTATTCGTCCACGTCGGAAGCGCACTGTGCGGACACGAAGGGATTGTTCATGGGGGCGCGTTGGCGACGCTGTTGGATGAGACGCTGGGTCGACAGGTGAGTGCGGCGTATGGTCCCCTTCCCTACCAAAATGAACGAGGTCGTCGTCCTAGGCCCTCATCAACCTACCCGAGAAGATTGGCGTAACAGCTTATCTCCATCTCAACTACAAGGCACCCACTCGCGCAGACCAGGTACCCTGCCGCCCGCTTTCCCCACTCGCCAGTAACCCTAACCCCTCTCTCCCAGTTCCTCGTAATCAAGACCCGCCTCCTCGAACAGAAGGGCCGCAAGGCCAAGGTCGCTGGGACCATCGAGGACATGGACGGCAACGTCCTGGCCGAGGCTGAGTACGTCCCTGCCCCTTCCCTCCTCGAGATCGGAATTCACATACTTGATGCAGAGCGCTGTTCATCCAGCCCAAGTATGCGAAGCTCTTGAACACAGCGCGGATGCGCGAGCTCATTGGTGAGCCAGAGAACTCGCCTGAACCGATCGGCGAAGGTACGAATGCTCCTGTTCCGCTGCACTCACTGACCGGACCGTCGTCGGCGGGCGGTGCGAGTGCTTGAGGATGTGTCCGTCGTAGGGGCTTAGACAGGCTTTAGAGATTCGCATTAGGTTTGATATGTTTTATACAGCCAGATTGCAGTGTTTTTAGTGCTCTCGAGCCGCTCCACGTCACTGCTCGCCGTTGTGTCTCACACCTGGCAACCCTCTTCAAAGCTTCGTCAATTTGTCCGTGGCAGGACCGGATTTTGGCCGTTGTTGAGTTTCATCAGCCCGTCTGTAGGCCGAACAGCTCGGGGTGTGCTGTCGAAAGCAAACGGCGGGCCTCTCATCTGACGATGTGACGTGCACTTGTACAGCTTTCGCAACACACAGGTTCCGAAGCATCGTTTAGGTTCGACAGACACCCTCGCGCCATCGCTGCGCGGACGGTCTTGGATCGCGACTTAACATTGTCAGTGCCTGCAGTAGCGCGAGAAATGCGCCTCCGTGCCCTTGTCAAGCTCGAGGTTCGTCTCATAGACTCTACTCTGCAATCGTATCCCACTGCTGAATATCGCTCGTGAACAACTTCTCACAGACAGGCGAACTCTCGCACGCCTTTCTGGCTCGGTAACGTTGCCTGACAGGTGGCTGGCACAACTTCTCACCAATACCCGAGCCTCACACGATGAGCAGCTGAAGTACGCGATCCAGGTCTGGCGTTGCCACTGTCGAACTGTCAACCGAACGCTGCACTGGCCGTCCAGAACAGTGGCGTGCGGACCTATAGCCCCTTTCGCCGCCGTATCTATAATCTCCGGTGCTTGGGGGAGGTCGAGGCGTCCTGGCCGTCCACGCCATTCTCACCGAGACACTCCCGCCTGCCTTCGTCCCGCGCACCCTTCTAGGCTCCACTGTATTTGAAGGCTCCCAATGGCCTTCTCCTCCAATTCGCTCTCTCGCCCACCCCGCTCGCAGCCGCTGACCACTGCGTCCTCCAGCGCGACGCTCGTCGAACACTTCCGCGCAGGCATGAGCTCGTCCGATGCCCCACCCGTCCCGCGGGTCACCCAGATCACGAACACAGACCCCGCGGCGTGGGCGCACCGTCTCTCCGTATCTTTCGACGCCATCGCCGAGCAGATCAGCGTGGCGTCCCAGGCCCTCGCCGCCGTCGACGCCCCGTCCCCGCCCGGCGACGTCGCCAGCGCGCTTGCCCACCTCACCGCCCGTCTCGACGCTATCGAAGATACCCAGGCGCGCATTGGCGGGGAGCTCGCTAACGTGATTGTGCGCGTTGGTGGCCCGCATGACCACTCCGAGACGGGCGTGGAGGAAGAGCCGCGGGGTGCTGGAGCTGTGATCGCGGCGCAGCCGAAAGAAGAGCACAGTCTTGCGAAAGTGGTGGAGGAGTTGCAGAAGAAGGTCGACCAGCTTGCGGAGACCGTCCGATCCGAGTATGACTCATTCCTCCTGACTTCGTGCTGATAAATATCTCGACTCACGTTCTGTGCAGTCAGGCATGTCTATACCCTCGCATGCGGAATGCCACTATCGCCCACCAAAAGAATGCGATAACGCCGCTGCCCACACCGGACGGGAAGCCAGTCATCAACTTCCCAGGGACCAAAGGCGAATTTGAGCACTTGACAAGTACGTCCGTCGACTCAGGCTGTGTTCTGCTATGCCTTTCGAGACTGAACTGACGTCTGTTGTGCAGAGGAACGCTACGAGCACATACTCAAGTCGTATGGCCAGCCTGCCAAGGGGGATACGGCCGCAAAACGGGAAGCCACCCGCCAGTTCCTTTGCTTGCCACAGCCCTGAATCGTCCTGCAATCATGCAATCCAATGCATGCACATGTACCTCTCCCGCTCCGCCTCTGAGTAGGATTCGAGTACATGCAATAGCTTGATGCGACTCTGCACGAAGGAGCCTGTTGCCGCTGTTGAATGTATGAACTACCAATCCTGCATACTACGCTTCGCTCCCATTCTACTACACGCAACAGTATGCAAAACTGTAAAAGCTGCACTGTGACCGCCGAGTATTTGACATGTGAATAAAAATGCAAATGTGCGATTTTCCGTTTGGATTCTAGGCGCTTACAACTTGCGTCAGACCAAGCCCCCCCCGTGGGACATTGCTTCGGGCGTCGCTGGTCGCGCCTAAAGCCTCTCGCCCGAGCCAGACCGAGCGATCGCATTTGAGGGCAGAGGACGCACGATTGCTATGCGATCTTGTCCTGTCCTTCGACTATTGCTTCCGCCTCGCTGCTAGCTACTCGCGCTCAGAGCTCTTCATTCCGCGCTACACGCCATGGTTCGCAAACGCCAGAATACGATCGCAGAGCTGGTCCTGCTCCCCGTGAACGACGGTACCACAGCGCCCAAATCCTCTGCCCGAGCGACGCCCGAAGCAATGTCCCACGGGGGGGGGTACGTACCACCCTTTTACGGGCGCGCAGCGCCCGCCTGCCCCTTGCCGATAGTCAGACCGTGCAGAACTCAGCGACGACTTCATACATTTCTGACTTCCGTGCCAACTACTACTGTTCTTCGTTGAGAAAGCGATGTATCAGATACCTGCATGAGTGCAAAGTCCTCATCAAGACGAAGGGCGTCGCCAAACACTTCGCAGAAAGCTACCAGATTCCGTATACCTTTGCTACGCCTTCTCCTCTATGTCGGACCTTCTACCTTTCCAAAGGTCACTGCTTGAGAAGATACACGACCCAGCGACAAGTGAACTCGTTCTCCTCGCGAGAGGATTGGGCTTGCGGAGGATCGTCTGTCACTTGTTACAGATTTACGACGCACGGACGAACCTCGTCCTCCTCGTAAATGCGACCCCAGAAGACGAATCCGCCATCGGAGAGGAGCTAGGTATTCTGGGATGTCGCAAACCGGGTCTTCGCATTGTGGGGTTTGAGAAGGGAAAGAAGGAGAGGTCCGTCCGTTTTTTGAGCTTCCGATGGACGACTATCTCGCTCACACTTTCTAGGCAAGACCTATACAGGGGCGGCGGCTTGGTATCCATAACGTCACAAATCTTCACCGTAGATATGTTGCTCTCAGACATTCCTACGAAGATGATTACTGGCATCATCGTGCTGCACGCTGAGAAGTGAGCGAACGTTCTGCGGCGCGCAGTACACTCATCTCGGTCTACTGCAGAGTCACCCCAACGTCCCTCGAGGCATTTATCGTGCGACTTTACCGGGAAACAAACGACTCCGGCTTTTTGAAAGCATTCTCGGACCAGCCTGAACACATTACGAGTGGAATGTCACCGCTACGGTCCATCATGAAAGAACTGCAACTGCGCACCGTTCTCATCTATCCTAGGTATGTCGTGTCCTAATCAAGTCCTCAATCCAATAGAACACGAATGTTAGGTTCCATGTCGAAGTGAAAGAGTCGCTCGACGTGAAGAGACCAGACCTCGTCGAACTCCACCAGAACATGACCGAGTCAATGAGTGAGATTCACCACGCGATCGTGCAGTGCATGACGACCACCTTGTCTGAGCTCAAGCGAGCAAATTCATCCGTACGCATTCTTGATGCACCCTTTCAGCTCGTATGTTCATAGTAAGCGACTCAGCTTGACCTAGACGACCTGAATATCGACAACGCGTATTTCAAGTCATTCGATATGATTGTCCGCCGGATGCTCGACCCAGTCTGGCACAAAGTTGGACCCCGCACCAAGCAGCTTGTCGGGGACCTTGCCGTCCTACGACGCATGTTGAGGTGGAGATCATGCTGGCTTCTGTTACAATACTTGCTGACGCATACGCTCGTTCACCAGCTACCTACTAACCTATGATGCGATCGCCTTTCAAAGCTTCATGGACACGCTGATCGCGTCGAATACAACCACAGACTCTGGCACAGCACGGCAGAACCAGTCTCCTTGGATGCTCACGGACGCCGCCAACATCATATTCCAGTACGCAAAGCGGCGATGTTACGTTATGAGTGCCGCCAGTGGGGCGCAGGCAGCTGCACAACCAGATAACGATCCGTACGATGATGAGGACGCATGGGAGGCTCTGTACGAGATGGAAGGGAACGTGCCAAGCAACGTCGGTGGGTCACGCTCAGCGGAATCTAAGACGACCGCGAAGAGGCCTGCGTGGCTTCCGCGAGGGATAGAGCCTGTCCTGGAGGAACAACCCAAGTTGAGCCTTCTTGCAGATGTGCTACAGGAGATCGAAGAGGAGATGATGAGGCTCGAATCTAGGACTACATCTCGTGCGTGCCATCACGTTCTCTACCACTCACTCATTGCTGACAATGTGCATAGTCACCCCGGGGGAGAATACCGTGCTGATCATGACCTCCTCCACACGCGCGTGCGAGATGGTGAACGAGTTCCTCGCGACAATGGACTACGACGCACCGCGCGGTTCGCAGGGACGGCGGATGATGGAGAAGAAGCTCCGCACGTACCTCTGGTGGAAGGGCGAGCTCAACAAGCGTAAGCAGCCGCAGCGCAAGCAAGCGCCCGCCCACCCTGCGCGCGCGGACGGCGCTGACGCGGGGATCAGCGAGGCATTGAGGAAGAAGGATAGGGAGTTTAGAGAGCGGCAGGCAAATCGTAGGCGAGTGAGGGGGGGCGCACTAAGCCAGGCATCGGGGAGGGAAAAGTCAGTTGCCCCTGCGGGGACACAGGGAGCCGCGGCGGAGATCGCGGATGAAGCGGATACCCTAGCTGCGTTGTATGTGTCGAATAACCGCTGGGCGTTATATTGCTGACACCGAGTCAGTCTGACGGCGCAAGGCACGATCGCACCTGAAGACCTCACTGGCGAAGACATCACTTTGATAGACTTTGCAGGCGACTTCAACGTTCATTTCGGTCTCCTGGCACCCGAGCAGACCGTCATTGTACGGCCGTACACAGACGATGACGACGATCTAGTGCTGCGAGAGGTGCAACCTCGCTTCATCGTGATGTTCGAACCCAACCTCGAGTTTGTTCGGCGCATAGAGGTTCGTGGATGATCAATGAGCGCTGTCCGTTCTCTGATGTATCGCGTCAAAGGTCTACCGAAATTCCCATCCAGGCCTCGGTGTTCGTGTCTATTTCATGCTTTACCGGTTAAGCAGTGAAGAGGGAAAGTACTTGACTGGCCTGCGAAGAGAAAAAGAGTCGTTCGAGAGGTTGATCAAGGAACGCGGCGTAAGTGAAATATGATGATCAACCGACTCTTCCGGCTTATGTGGACACTCCAGTCGATGCTCATGCCTATTTTGGAAGACCGGAACGTAGGTCGAACGAGTGACACTCTGATCAAGACCATCAGTACACGGATAGCTGGTGGAAGAAAGGAGATTTCCACCGACCTGTCTCGTGTGAGTACCACATTGGGGTCAAGATTATACCCAGCTCATGATATGGAACAGGTCATCGTCGATATGCGAGAATTCCGCTCTTCCCTGCCATCACTACTCCATGCAGCCAGTCTCCTGATCATCCCCGCAACACTGACTGTCGGAGATTATATCCTCACCCCGGATATCTGTGTTGAGCGGAAGAGTATCCCCGACTTGGTTTCAAGTTTCAACAGTGGTCGATTGTGAGCGTACCCTGCCACGTACTTGAACGAAATACTGACATAGCGAAGGTATGCGCAGTGTGAATTGATGTCGGTCCATTACAAGCAACCAATGCTCTTAATCGAATTCGAGGAACACAAGTCCTTCTCACTGGAGGTATGTCTGTGCGTAAGTGTCACGATCGTAAAACACTCTCAACAGAGCATAGGCGGTTGCAGACGTGAAATCGTATGCCAAGGTGGACAAGTATGCAACGAAGAAGAAATCAACCTCCGCAGCGGACTCACACAATAGCGCGTCTGCGAGCATCCAATCCAAGCTCGTCTTGTTGACACTCACCTTCCCTCGTCTCCGGATCATTTGGTCGTCGTCCCCATACGCGACAGCAGACATCTTCCGTGACCTCAAAGCAAACAGCCCGGAGCCGGATCCGGCGAAAGCGATTGTCGTTGGTGCGGAAGAAGACCCAGATGCTGGCGCAGGTATCAATGCTGTTGCAGAGGAGCTCCTGCAGTCCCTGCCTGGTATCTCGGCGAGCAACGTGAAGCACGTCATGAGCAAGGCGGGAAGTGTGCTAGAGTTGTGCGAATTGAGTATGACGCAGATGCAGGAGATCCTAGGTGCGGAGCCTGGGAAGGCGTGTTGGAACTTCATTCACATGGGTGAACGTCGAAAATGATGATAATACATAATCGCTGCCGTACATACACAGCAACCATGGTGCAATTCCCATCGCAGTGACCTGGCCCATGTAGCTGCTGATCACGGTAAGGAGCGGGCATACGTTTCAGTGCCCTTCGAGGATGATCCTATAATGACAACATAATGAGTTTTGCCATATGGTTTTCTCTTGTTATCCGATATGGTGTAGTGGCTAACATTATCGCCTCTCACGCGATAGCCCGGGGTTCAATTCCCCGTGTCAGAATTGTTTTTTTCTTTTATGTCACGGAGCTCTCGCTGCACATCCTTTTCGAGGTATAGGCCATTTCCTGTAACTCTTATCAGACACAATCTCTTTTCAACTGACTGAGTGAATATACATATTGAGTACTTATGTTTTGGCCCGCTGTTGCTCTGAGCTTGCGTAACCCCAAGCATCGCGATCCTCTCAATATTCAAGGCTCTGACTTCCACGATTACTGCGAGCGCCACCGATGAGTACGACGGTTCGTTATCACGCGGCCACGTGCACGGGTTGAACCCGCGTGGAAACGCCGGCTGCGCGCCGTGGGCCCGTGGCGAGGTCGATGTTTGAACCCCACGCATTCGTGGACCGAGTGCGGCTCAGCAGAGGCTTTGCACTGCGAGGTGCCGGTGGACGTCAAATGAGTCCCCTATCTCCTACTCATCACAACTCCCCTTAGGCACGCCATCCCTGTGCACTGTAAATGGGTTATGCCAGTAAGTTGGCGAAATGCAAAGCACGCGTGAAGCGATAGGACACTGGACAGCCGGCTCGAACGGCGAATTCGAGTACGAGGTATGTTTCCCTACCTGTAGTACAATCTCTACCGATAAAACAGACGATGAGAGACGTCTCAGTGAAACCAGAGTAATTGGTTGGGTAGCGGTCACGCGCTGCTCATCGTTCTAGCAGCCCTCTCTGTCGGGTGTAACGCCGGCCTAATCCTCGGAGAGGGCTGTCCGACATCGCATGGCGGTTGTGGTCGGCGTGGTTGTGATCGGCCATATAGACAGAACGGCTCATATGTAAGGTGCGAGCCAAGTTTTCTTGCACATCATGATCAGATATGCGTAATATTGCAGTCAACTGAACAAGCTCACTGCATCCTCTTATGCCGCATGCTATGTCAACTGGGGTGCAAAAATGGAGTGCTGCTCCGGTATCTATAGACTGATTGGGAGTTCAATGCGGCGCTTTCGTGAAAGAGGAGGTGTGTCATGGAATTGTGGCCATTCCCACTTGCATGTTCTCCAGCGTACTACTCATCATTCATTGGCATAGGACAGCATTTGATGGTATCACCTATCCTCTGTGATTGCTGCATTGCTGTGCTCGTACTGCTCCTACTCCATCATTGACGTCGACCATCTGCTGTCTCTGCAGGTTCATGGTGTTATGGTCACCGTTGCGTTGATTTTCTAGCCCGCCTCAAGCCCGCCCTTGAACTCCTGCATCGCGTTACACACTGTAGTGTTATATACCCTCGTCATCTCTGAACACACTGCGATTGATATCATACGTACCCATCTTAACACAGCAACAACTGCACGGGCCATCGAAGTGCCACCCAGTCGGCACAAATCAGTGAATGAGCACTTGCGCTGCACGACTAAATGACTAGTGATACGCTGCGACGAGCACATTGGCGAACCTGGGACACGCAAGTTTGTGATTGCCAGTGATGATACAGAGCATGCCAGGAGGACTCGGACGATGATGAATGCATGTACTTAATTGATAATATATATATAATTATATATGATTCTCTCCGTATTTATCTGACTGCCTGAGCAACGAGTGGGCTGCCTGGCAAGCGTGCAAAAAGCGGTGGACGAACGGCTCGTCCTGTAAAAGGCGCCCGCGAGGCAACATGCCATGTAGGTGTATCGAATACCGGAGGGATATATGCGCCAACATCAGATACAGGTTTTGTGACCAGTATCGGATCTGTAAGTGACGGCGCTTCATGCGGCCAATGTTTCTCAGAACCTCAGAGGAACATCCGGCGCGGCATCAGGCCAAGATCTGGAAATGATATTTACAGGATGCGTCGGTCACCCGGCACTACAACGAAATCATCTTTTTCTTTCGACGGAAAGGGGGGCGGAAAGGATACCTTATCCTTTTCTACCTGCCTAAACGAACGAAATCCCCGTTTTGAATGCCTTTCCGATATCACGAAACCCATGGAAAAGCATGGTTTCGTTGCAGTGCGGTGGTGTAGCCAAATGACATCCCTGATGGCCGATCAGCACCGCCCGCTTGCATGCACAATTAACGCGCGCAAATTCGTATGTATTCGTCCACCTCCAAGGCTCAAACTTGATGGCATCGGTGGTGCATATGCGGGCTGGCGCGTGCCGGTGTGATGAGGTGGTATAAAGTACGAGCAACTCATGTTGATTTCTCAGCTCTTTCTTTCCTTTCGAGCTCTCATACACCGAGTGCGCTGGCCGGTGAGTGGTCTCTTCTGCGAGAGCGGATATCAGTACTATCACCTACTCATGGATATCGCCAGTCTCGTGTGGGTTTTCCTCACGCCCCTTCGACTTCTAAGCCACCCTTTCCTCCAAACTCTCAATCACATTGCTCAATATGCGTCTCTTGAACGTTCTTCCGTGGGCTCTCCTCGTGGCGACGGCGTTGCTCGTCACGGCTCATCCTATTGACAATATTGTGCTCGCGTACGTCCTCATCGTCATACCGTCACCATTGATCTCAATGATGTGAGGCTGCGATCCAGCTCTCGCGCCGATGCCGATGCCTCCCTGTTGGCGCGCGACCCCACAGGGCTCGACCTCCTCGTGCGGGAGTATCTCTCTACAGTGCTCTTTCCGCGCACGTCACCGCCCGAGCGCGCCCAATTCAAGACGGACGCGGACTACAGAAAGGCGTGGAGTGCGTGGCACCGGCGCAACGGGAAGTTTGGAGACGCCGTACAGCGCACGATGCAGAAACACGACCCGGGTGACCAGCCGGAGCGCGAGCAATTCGCCTCTCATGCGGAGTACGACAAGGCCTGGCGCAAGTGGACCGGGAAAACCCGGAAGGTCAGCGACAAGATCACCAAACTTCGTGAAAAACATGACAGCAAGATGGACAAAGAGCAGAGGAAGCACATAGACAAGTCCCAGAAGAAGGCCGAGAAGGCCGAGGGTTCTAAATCCGGCGCGAAGTGATTTGGGAAGGGGAAGAAGAAGGCCAAGCGCGAGTCGATGTATGTATTCCGAGTCGACAAGTAAGGACGTCCTGCCGGTGCCCGTAGTCGCGTCGTGACGCGGGAACCTGCTGAAGTCGGATGTATTGATTGACTACCACTTATGAGTCTCAGATTGGCCACATAAGGCGACCGAAGACTCCGGACTAGTGAGTGAGGGTGAAGCGGCGCAGGTAAGAGGTGGCATCGGCGAGCCCGAGGGACTCTACTGAAACCTCGCTGCACACCCCGGTCCCCGGCTCAGACCATGGACACATTCGGTGTCTTCGAGAACTCCCAGGATTGCCTATAAACATCCATGTTGCATCTGTCACGGTTCACTATCGCCACTTTAGCTGAAGGTGCGACCGTGCGCCCCCACCTCGCCAGGGATAGCCAGTGAGCAATGAGCACACCGTAGAGCGGTACAATGAATAGAAACGGAGGAATGTCGATACATCGAGTAGGTCTGCGACTAGTATAAGACACGATAGTAGAATTGGGGTGAGAGCATAAGACGTGACAGTTGGGACTAGTAGAGCGCGATGTGCGGGATGATAGCATACAGTAAGCGGGATACAGAGCACGACAGAAATGGCAATCGATACAGAACAAACAGAAATCGTAGCGCGAGTCGTCGCGAGTCATGAACGAGTGGCGTTAATCAGGAGTGGCTGGGGCGTTGGAGGACAGGCATGCCGGTCACCTCCGTCTTCTTGTCTTCTACCGGGGGCGGCGTGTATGGGTACACGACGCGGACATCGGCATGGTACGTCTGGGAGTCGTACGTGTACAGACCCGCTAGGTACAGCTGCGAGAAATGGACGTGCCCGAGGGTGGGGTCGGCCTCTTTCGGAAGGGCCGAGTGGATCTGCAGCACGGGATAATACATATCAGCACTCGTGCTGAAACCGATTCGCGCTCCAAATGGATGAGATCACGGCGCAAGACTCACCTGAATGAACGTCAGATATGCCTTTGCGATACGCCTCGCAATGCACTCCAGCGTCGCCGGCGCGCTTCCACCACCAGTCACGGTCGTTTCCGGGCCTTTTATACAGAAGACCGAGTGCTTTGCTTTGAGGATGTTCATCCACTGCGCGACGCGCTGGTCAGCACAAGGCCGCCCCCATACTCATGAGTGGCACGGGTCGCTTACATTGATCTCAAGCTTGATGTAGCCTGAGGTATTGAAATCGGAGGTGTTGAAGGGCCTACGGCCCTTGACCATGTTCACCATCATGGGGTGGTCGACTATGGTGCGCATGTGCACACCAACGGGAATCGTCTGCCCTCCCCCCCATGCCTTGAATTCAACGCGCCTTGAAAGCGCTAGCTTTCCCGGGGAGATGGCAACTAGGGGAATGACAGTTTTGTCCCCGAAGCTGAGGAACGCCCGGTCGATGTCGATGTTTACCCATCCCTGCGGCGGCTGGGGTTCGTAGTCTTCGGGCTGTGTAGTAAGTGAGTTGCAGCACACATTGTAAGAAGATGGGAAGACTCACCTTCTCATCAGGTTCAGTTGCAGGCACGTATTCATCAAGCTCGACTGTATATGTCGGAGGGGGAGGGGGAAATAGAGCGTCGAGGTCTTCCTCAGGTGTTCCAGGAAGCCGTTCGCCGAAGAGACTATCGAACATGATGAAGTACAAGATACACGATGTAATACAACAGAGTGAACCGTAAACACAGGAGGGAGATAATAAAACACGGGCAGATGGAGGGAAGGGGATGGGGTGACTCTGAGGGACAAGGGCACGGCACGGGCCCATATATGTTGCCCGCCAGGCTGTGCCACGGAGGATCCCCCAATTGAGGTACAAGGGCATGGCCATATTCGGCGAAGTGGTGGCCATACGCACAGTGGTACTGATGGTCGCCTGCCGACGCTTTGCTACAGACCCCGAACGCCGTTCTGCTGCCCGCATCAGGAGGCCCTCATCATGATCATGTCTCATATGTGTACTTGGTTGTTCCGTCAGGGAAGCGAGAGCGCTTGACGAATGCGGTAGGACGGAGCGAGAGGAACACGGTGGTCCAGCCTTTGTGGCGACACGCGACCGGTGATGACCCTGGAATTGCATCAGAGGCTACGCGGGATTTTCCGCGGTGTAAGTCGGCACAAGGCGGAGGCTGTTTCATTCCAACTGCAGAGTGGCGAGAGAAATGCATGGAAGGCTCGTGCACAATTCTGGGCTCTGTGGCGACAGAAGGGATCAGATTCCTTTGTGAACGTGGTTGCGGCCAGAATGGTCTACGGGGCCACGACGACGCACCGATCCCATACAATTTTTGCTTTCCTTCGATGGGAAGCACTCGTAAGTATCCATCGGGTACCAGGACCCCGAAAGGCCTAGAGAAGACTGCGCGATTGGTTAAGCCTTCGAGGGAATGATCTTCAGAGCGATTGCCGTGATACTGGCTGAAGCCAATCATTCCAGAGACCATAAGTGCACCTCCCTAGACTGATCCATCGGCTCTCGCACCTCATGCGCTACCATCATTCGCTTCAAAGCTGGGTCTGGGCAAAAGACGCCGGGCAGTTCGAAAGTTTAGTATGATCCGTATCTCGATCTGTGCCTCGCTACACAAACAAGGGTCACAAACAGCGCTTCCTTGGGCGCTTGCACATGCATCAGCACCTTTCCAACAGAGCCACAGGATCTGACAGCCTGGCTGGTCTGCTTCTGCTGATGCGAACACGTAGACACGGTGGCTGTGTGTCTAAGTGTACAAACGACTGGGTCTACCGTTAGTCCGTAATCCCGGTGTCACCGTCGTGGTTCGGTGGGCCAGGAGTATGGTCGCGAGCATCGGAAGGAGCATCAGCTGTGCTCAGCGAAAAAGCATGCAGGAAATGGAAGGAGAAACTATCCTGACGGCTTGGACAACAGCAAGGGTGAAAGGGCGTAGTACAAGACTATGGCGTTCGCAAGCAGCACCGCGTTCTACGATATGGGAGGGGAGGGTCAGGGATACAGATACCGTTGAATGGTAGTACAGTAGTGCGTGGAGATGGGCAATGGGGAGATTGACAGGACCATGAAACAGCTTAGGGGATCAGGATACAAGATCATCATTGAGTCTCAGCGGCCCAGTTGACGCCGTCAGTGGAGTGCAGCGCGACGAGGTGCAGCTGCTGGAAAGAGACACCGCAGAGGGCTGGATTCTTCGAGTCGAGGTCGCCGCTACGTTGCTGCGCGATGCGAGGTGTGTCAGTTCCGGAAGACGGGCAGAAAGCAGCGGAGGGGCGCACCCGCATAAATTCGAGATAGCACCGCGCGATGTCCTCGGCGAGGGCGCGCACCGTCACTGGCTCCGATGTGCTATCCTTGATGCGGATAAGGTCCGTGTCCGCCTCACCACAGAGCTGGGGAAACGGAAACTACCAGTCAGCGACGGGAGTCCGGCCGCAGGGAGCTGGGGGCGCGTGCCTACCTCGAATGCGAGCGTGATGTGCTCGCGCCTGTAGCACTCGAAGAGCGCGACCGGTTCGTCGGCAGCGTCGTCGCGCATGAATGGCGTGTTGAAGGGGTTGTCGATGAGCAGGCGCATCGGTACGCCCTCGTGGCGCGGGTTCCGCCCTGGGAAGCGGATCTCGTAGGGCCCTGCGAGTGCGATCAATTATTCGGAGGCGTGCTGGAGAGGCAATTGGCGTAAGCTGACCTTCTGTGGCGTCGTCCATCGATATGTCCGTGTCGGAATCGGAGGTCTGTCGTGTTGTTTGTGTGTGAGGGGGCGTGGCGATTGATTGGTGCTGAGACGTACCTCGGACGAGGTTGAGGCGACTTCCATGTCGGCATCTTGTGAGCTCTCGGATACTCTGAGATGTGATGCAAAACAGGCCGCCAGGTCAGCAGACATGATGCGTGAGTTATGGTGGCAATCGGGGGATCGGATTCGGGGGTGGGGGTAGAGATGAAGAGATGAAGACGTTAGTCAGTTAGTATGCGTATAACTACTACACCGCAGACAATAGCGGATGCAGCAACGAAGGGGGAACGAGTTGAGATTTGGCCACCAGTGAAACACGGCGAAACGTTAATCGCTCTGGCCTAAGACAGTTAGTAGGGTCCAAGTGCGACGCCCAAAACCGAACGAGTCAGGACGGGAAAACGACACTGATACAGAGAGATGACGATTGGGAGAGTAGTATCGCTAAAAGTTGACTGATAGAGCCCTGTGCCACTCAAATTGTGAGCTCGTGGACATACAATTCACTGAAGGCGACGCGAGGGCGAATTCAGTGAGATGGGTCAAAGTGCAGTGTGGGCAGTAACCGCAGGTTGCAAGGATTGAGGGTGTGTAGCCGTATATGTAGTCGTCCGTACGCCTTGACGGTCAATACCGAGCGCGGGGGCCCTGTGCGAGAGGTTGACGTCCGAACTTGCGAATGGCGGAAACTTGAGACTCGAGAGCGCAAGTGCCAGATCAGATCGTGGCTGTTGAACGCGATCGCACGGTCACATGTCTCTCTCAAACGCGTCGTCAACAAGGCCAAACAACGCGTTGTCAAAGGCGCGGTCACCGCGCGCAGCTTGACGCGCCACGCCCAGTACTAGAAAGCCACCCACCCGTCCGCCGGCAACCTCAGGCTCCTTCCGCTGCGCTGGAATCACGAAGAACCATAGGAATAATAAGAGTAATATAATGTACGTGTCTCCCTCTGGTATCTCGTATCCTCTGTGGCACATTGTTCGACTCTTTCTGCTGCTCTACCATGTGAGGCACGAGCAGCACACGAGTGTGCCACTAAGGCAAGCCCGATGCTATGTACAGCGTGCCATTGACGGTTCGCTCAACGCGTAACACCTCACAGGGATACTTGAGGGACGATCGGGTCTGCGACAGTCCTCGTCAGGGGAATGCGCCACTTCCCCGACCATATACTGCTGTCGGAAAGCCATCGAGCGGAGACAGTCGGGCGATTGGTTCGCCTTTTGCCGCTGAGCGGAGCGTGCAGCAAGTCCGCAGTGCTCTCATCCCGGAAAACAATGCGATCACACACAGCTGTTCGCCCAGTTATTGTAGGACTCGGCCAGTCCGGTTCTCCTTCGTGAACCGGGGCAGAACCCTTCTCGCCAATTTACTGCCCCAGGCGCATAGCAGGACCCCTTAGTAACCAATCGGAGTTATCTTCGCTTATACACAACTTTCCTGCCCCTCCAGAGTCCGAGATATTGACACCCTCGTAGTCTAGGCACAGTGGACTGGGCCAAGTGAGACACTACGCGCAGCCGTGTTCTCCTCCCCATGCCTCCAGCCCCACATACCAAACAAGAAGAGGACGACTTTATGTCGTCCCTCCTCGGCGGCGAAGTGAAGGTGGAAGCACCAGCGACACCCAAGCGACTATTCATCCGAAAAACCGAGTCTCCGTGCGCTCGCCGCGCTCTCGCCGCACCGTCCAAGAGACCAACCGTGCACACGGCACACGACGTCGACATCGCCGAACTGATTGAGGGCGCCGAAGATTGGGACTGGGACGACATGAACTCGGATATACTGACGCCGAAACGGTCCCCGAAGAAGACGGCACGTCTATCCCGTCGTACCATCGCGCCGCCGCTTTCTGACTGACCCACAGCCTTTTGCTGTCCGCGTAGTGGCACAGGCGCCCGCTTACGTCCCTCCGACATGCACGCGCTGCGTGGTCAAAGGTGTCGTTGAGAATCTCTCGACAGGTTACTTGCAGAAGGTGTGCACTCCCTTTTCAGTGCAATCACTACTGCGATTGACTCTAGGTATGCCAGGTTCTTGCTGTACAGGTGGTACCCGGAGAGGAGCGCCGTTGCGTCATTCTCCAAGATGACTGGGTTGATACAGACATTCGTCCTGGTACGTCGCATGTCGCGATAAATTTGCCCCCATTGTTGACCTCGCTTCGTAGGTGACGTCATCAACGTGCTCGGCGACTTCACCGCGCCAGCATCAACGTCCAAGGCGCCGCCAGTACCCACAATCACGATCAACACCCAGTCGAACCTCTTCATCCAACACCCGGACCTGCTCATCACCGCCACTGCGCTCTCCACCGCGCCACAGTGCCGCCGGAAACCGATCGTGACGAACCTCGTGCGCAGCTCCGTCGACGTGACGCCGTCGCTTGTGTGGGGCAACATCCTGCACGAGGTCATGCAGGTGTGCCTGTGCGAGGGACGCTGGGACCAGGCGTGGCTCGAGGCGCAGATCAACGAAATTGTGCGCAAGAGCCTCGGGGACCTCATGCGTGTCAACATGAGTATCGAGCAGGCGGTGAGCGAGGTCCGGCTGCGCGCCCAGGGCCTGCGTTCCTTCGCGAATAAGTACATGTCCGACGAACCGAAGGTGAGTAAACTTGCCAGTCGCAGTTTTTCCGCCTCGTTAACAAGACGCGTATCTGGCTTAGCCCGACGCGGTGCTTACGAACACGCGCGCCGCCGCGGGGCAGACGTCGCTGCTGGCCATCGCGCAGCTCCACGACATTGAGGAGGATATATGGTCCCCGACATACGGGCTGAAGGGCAAGGTCGACGCGTCCGTGCAGGCAATCATCGTCGACCAGGACGATGGCGCGCGCGTGACGCCCTTCGCGAAGGCCGCGCCGCCCACGCCGCGGAGCTGGACGATGCCGTTCGAGATCAAGACGGGGCGCGCGGTCGCGGGCATGGAGCACCGCGCGCAGACGATGCTGTATACGCTGCTGATGGCGGAGCGCTACGGCACGGAGGTGCCCAGCGGCCTGCTGTACTACACGCGCAGCGACGAGGTCGTGCGCGTGCCCGCTGTAAGGAATGAGGTGCGCGCGCTGCTCGTGGCGCGCAACGAGATGGCGGCGTATATGATGCGCAGGATGCGTGCAGGCAGGAAGGGCGGGGCGGAGGACGTGCCTGATGTGGAGGCATTCCTGCCGCCGACGATTGACGATGCGTGGCAGTGCGGCAAGTGTTTTGCGCTTGATACGTGCATGCTCTACCGCAAGGTGAGTTCATTTCACCCGCGTTCAGAGCCTGGGTACTGAGGCGTTGGGACACAGGCCGTCGAGGAAGTCGTGGACACTACCTCGCCAATCGCAGACACGTATGCGCTCAAGACCTCCCACATCACGCCCGAACAAGGAGCCTTCTTCAAGAAGTGGGAAGCACTCATATCACTAGAGGAACAGGACCTTATCCGGTTCAAGAAGGAGCTGTGGACGATGGGCGCGCAGGAGCGCGAGCGGCACGGCCGGTGCTTCAGCAACATGGTCCTCGATCGCGCCTACCACCGGCGGCCCGACGCGCACACCGGTACGCGAATCCATGGCTATACCTATCGCTTTGTGAAGGAGTCTGCGACGCAGACGTCGTTGCTGAACGGACACATGAGCTGCGGCGACGCTATCACTGTATCTGTCGAGCCGGACCTCCTGGCGTTTGCGAAGGGGTTCATCATTGACCTCACGCCGCAAGAAGTCGTCGTGGGCGTCGACCACGAGATCGGCCTGGACGCGATCCGGATGCGCACGCGGACGGGCCTCTTCGAGGACGTCGTGTTCCGCATCGATAAGGACGAGCTGTTCAGTGGCCTCGGGCGCATCCGCGACAACCTCGCGCAGCTTTACTACCCGGGCGGCGACGTGAAGCGGCTCGAGCTCATCGTCGACCTGAAGCGGCCGGAGTTTGACGAGATGGAGGAGATCACCCTGGACAAGACAGCGCGTGCTGCGATGGGGACGCTTAATACCAACCAGCAGGTGGCCGCGTCAAAAGTGCTCACTGCTCGGGACTACGCGCTCATCCTCGGTATGCCGGGTACGGGCAAAACGACGGTGATCGCGGCCATTATTCAGATGCTTGCTAGTCTTGGGAAGACCGTGCTTCTGGCGTCCTATACACACTCCGCGGTCGATAACATCCTGCTCAAGCTCAAACATGTCGCCGACTTCAGCATTCTGCGTGTGGGGAATCTGGACAAGGTAAGACACGGCGACAGCGTGCGTTTACCAGGCTCACCTTGCGCGACATCTCTTAGATACACCCTGATGTACACGAGTTTACTCTGGCAAATCGACGGGTGGCGACGACGTTGGAACAGCTCGAACATCAAGTAATGGTGCCGCCAGTCGTTGCAACCACGTGTCTTTCCATAGACCAGTTAGTTTCTGTCGAGACCGTCAGTCCGAATGTTCACTGACGCCTCTTCAGCCCGCTCTTCTCTCGGCGGAAATTCGACTACTGCATCGTGGACGAGGCATCGCAGATCACTCTACCGACGTGCCTGGGCCCCCTTCGGTTCGCAGAGAAGTTCGTGCTAGTTGGAGATCATTTTCAGCTCCCACCTCTGGTCAGTGGCAAGCGCACTCATATCTGTTGGATATTCACATTTGTGTAGGTCCGTAACCGAACCGCGAAGCAAAATGGGCTCGAGGTGTCCCTGTTCCGGCTGCTTTCTGATGCGCATCCCCATACTGTCGTCGACCTCAACGAACAGTACCGGATGAACTCGGACATCATGCTCTTATCAAATAGGCTGATCTATGGCGATAGGCTGCGCTGTGGCTCCGACGCTGTAGCGCAGCGGTCGCTCAAGATCCCGGACTCGTCGTACCTCCGCGGTCTGCATTCGAGGTCGTCTCCTTGTCAGACGGCAGATGGGCCATGTTGGCTGAATCGGTTATTTGATGAGAGGTGCGTGGTCCGTACAAAAAATAAACCACTTGAGTCTCATTGTGCGATAGCTGCAAGGCCGTCTTCGTTGACACGGACGCTGTACCTGCTTACGACTCTCCCGTCGGAGACCTGGTCGAGAACCGTGTCGAAGCGCAGCTCGTCTACCAGGTCACGGAATGCCTTATACGCAGCGGGATACAGCAAGACCAGATCGGCGTTCTGTCCCTCTACCGCCAACAAATCAAGCTGCTCTCGCACCTCCTGCAGGCAAGGAAAGAAGTTGAAATCCTGACGGCGGACCGGAGTCAGGGCCGTGACAAGGAGTGCATCCTCATCTCCATGGTGCGCTCGAACGACGAAGGCCAGGTGAGTCGCTCCTGCGCAGTGCCTAGGCATAGTGTACTGACAGCACTCTAGGTCGGTGACCTCATGAAAGACTGGCGTCGCATGAATGTCGCCTTCACGCGGGCCCGCTCGAAGCTCATCATTTTCGGCTCGCGACGGACCTTACAGGGCACGCCACTGCTCAAGGCGTTCCTGCATCTCATGGACGAGCGTGACTGGATCCTCGCTCTACCGTCGAACGCGCACGAGATACATGTCATCGCTGACCTAGCAGACTCGTGCAAGAAGCGACCTGCTGATGATATGACGGAACCGTTATCTCCGGATCGCAAGGAGAACACGCCAACGAGGCCGTCGAAGAAGGGAAGGAAGTCAGCTATCGCGGAAGAGGGCATTCTCAAAGGCCGGTCGCTGTTGAAGGATCTAATGAACGCAAATTCATGATCTCGCGGTTGGTTGCGAGTCGGACTATTAATCTGATAGTCACTGGCAGACAGCATCATAGAACACCATAGCACAGTATAAGTTATTCATCACACACGACGGACACCCCACTGTATCATAACCTAGAGACCCGCAATGTTATTTCCAGCGTTCAGCTTACGTGCTAGATCATGAGTGCAGCTTTTGCAATGCCTCGAGTAAGACCGTACTGCCCTTGCCGTTAGCATCTGCGATCTCCTTCCTGATAGTCTGTGTGAACCACTGGCTGACCACTTCCTGTTCAGCAGCGCCGTCTTGGTCCTTCGTCAGCTGCTCACAGAGCGCGGCAACAACGAAGGCGCCCTCGCCGCGCGCGATCGCGACCGTCGTCTCCTGCCCGACGACCTCAACAAACCTCTTCGCGAAGTGCGCTGCAGACCAGGGTCCGGCAGGCTCGACCTCCTTCGTGCTGTGGTTGAAGTGGCCGCCCTGGAGCAGCGTTTTGTACAGGCGCGAGGCGTGGGGGAGGGACATTAGGTGCGGCGACGTCGCGTCGGGGGAAGGGTATGGTGCAGCGAGCGTCTTCAGGAGCGTGGCGGATGCAGGTGACTTGTCTGCCTTGAGTGTGAGTAAAAGCTGGTGACGTCCGGCTGGGGAGGACTTACCGCCGTCGGCGTATAACATGACTTCGCACACCACTAAACTCCCGCCGGGTTCTCGCGCGACAGTCGCGCCGCTCTCGGCGAGCCAGGACAACAGTCCGTCACTCGCTGCCTTGCGGATCTCGGCTGCTCGGATGGTGTCGTCCTTTTTGCTCGTCCGCGCGCGTGTTCGGTCAGTCTCCGCCAGATTTGCGACCTGTAGAGCATCAGAGCATAAGCACCGACAATCTCCAATGAGGGAACTCATGCATGCATACCTGGGCAGGTGTGAAGTGCCGTCTTGTCCGCGGGCACACAAGGTATATCAGTGCACGGCGGCCTTGTGGCGAGACATACAACTCTGGGGCGAACGCTGTTATGTCTGATACTAGCGACTTCGCGGTCAATTTAGTATCACTACAGAGCTTATGAGCAACATGGAGACTGAGGGGGGCTTCGGACGTACTCGATGACATCCAACGCGGTGAAGAGGACGAGCTGCGCCTCGTCGTCGGTGCACATCCGCTGAATGTGGGGCTTGATAGCCTTGACGATCTGTTTCCTGTCCTTCGCGGTGCCGTGGACGATGAACTCTCGCACCACCCGGCTGCCGTCCTTCGTATGCACCATCTCTGCGATGACATCTTGACAGCTAATGGACAGAGTGAGCGCATATTACGTGGATGGCTGCTGAAGGCCTTGCCTCTCGAACATCTCCCGCCGAAGCTTCTCCTGTTCTGCCTCGTCCTCAACGGAGGCCACCGCCGACAGGAACTCCCAGAGCGCACGGTGGACGATGGCGTGTGACACAGCGCCCTTGTCTGGGTTGTTGAAGCTACGCAGGCGTAGAGTCAGTTCAGATGGGAGTCATTGAGATCGAGCGAGCCCTCACATCGTTGTCAGATTATCCTTCACCGCACTCAGCACCCTCTTCCTCCGCTCGCCCTCCATCCCCTCCAGCACGCCCTTCAAACCCTTCTTCGCGCGCTCCTTCTCTTCTGCACTCCCTGCCGTGACACTCACGCCCGCGAGACTCGCCTCCTTCCCATAGAAGTCGCGCAGGAGGATAGACCGTTCGTACGCGTTTGCGTAGAGCTCGAATGCGTCGGCGAGCACGCTCGATGCTTCGCGATGGAGGAGAAGCCGCAGGACATGCCCTTGGTACTCGCGCAGAATCGAGGCGCGGTGCGAAGGGCAGAAGCGGATGAGCTTCGTCACGAGGAACTGGAGGCGGAGATTTGTTTGACCCTGCGGACACGGAAGATACACTGGATCAGACGTACCTTGGAGTACTTGTTTTGAGCCATCTCCTTGTAATGTCCCTTCAGCTCTTCCGCGACCTCATTCCTCTCCTTCTCCCCTCCGTATCGCACGGCCGTCTGCACGATCCGGCTGGCGTCGTGCTTGACCACAATGTCCTTGACATTGCCGCGAATGACGCCCATGAGCTCGTTGAGATGTTTCTCGCGTTCTGTCTTTGGGATGCTTTTCTGGTGCGTCAGTCGCCAGGCGCGTTTTGCCTCCACAAGCAAGGCGGAGTGCGGCTTGGCTGCACGTCTTTCACTGAGCAGCGCACGCTGAGCCTTATGCGACTCTCGTGCAGCTGCAAACATGCTTGAACGATTGGATCGTGTATCTTCCTTGATAACGTACGCACCATTTGGGTCTTTTGTGGGTGCCTCCCCAGACTCGGGAGCCTCGTCCACACTGAGATTGACCTCAGCTGACTGTCCCTCCAGCTCTCCTTCATCCGTCGCCTCCAGATCAGAGTCTTCAATCTCTTGAATGGGCATTGTGATGGGTTGACTACGCCTCTTTCCCTTCTCCACGCTGGGCTTTGCACTCTTCTCCACATGTGCTTTTTTCGGTTTCGGCCCTGCTTGCACCGAGGCAGGTCGCTTTCTCGGCGCTTTTGTTGTTGGCCCCATGATATCTGGTGAGGTCCTTGGCAGCAGAATACGGCGGTCGTCGAACCAGCGTGAAACGAAAGGGAACAACCAGCGCGGACAAGACGGAGAAGAATCAATTCGGCGAAGCGCTAGTAACTGGAACGGGCGCTTGTGCGATCTTCAAATTCACGGAGTCCGCCGGCGTGCGGCCTATACAAGTTGAAGCACGATGGTATGGGCATATCGTCATATCACATTCAAGCGGATGGTCGTGGCACTTTATTATATGACATCAAAGCTTTATGTACGTATACGTATTCTCAGGTCATTACAGGGCTGTTGGTCGCGAGTCTGATGTCAAGCGCCCAACGAGGCGCTGCGGCTCTGTATTTGTATTCCTTGTTTGGGACGGGGATCGAGATACGGATTATACTGAACTCTACCTCAACTCATCACACGGGGTCTTTGGCACAGACCCAGTTGCTCAGCGAGTAATGACAGCCATATGAACCGGAAGACGCGATAGAATGGTCTCTGAAGTTCGTCCGCTCTCACCCGAGTCACGCATCCCAGTGACCGACTTGACCTGTAATCTCCCACTCTCACTTCCCGCTTGCACCCGGCTCGCCCTCGCTCGCCATCCCTTTTCTGATCGAAGAGCCAATGGTAACACTTATGAACAACTCGTTGACCCAGACCCGAGCCGGAGACCAAGGCACGCACCAATTATGTTGTGGCAAGAATGGCGGGCGAGAGTACGCTTCCAGCGCGAGCGGAAGGCTGCGCTCTGCGAGACGTACATCGTGCCGGACAAGGCGGCGGCAGGAGCCCAGGTTATGAGGTGATGTTACGATAGCGCAGCACGCAGACAAGAAGAAGACGCCACCTGGGTAAGTGTGCGACGGGCCACTGGGCGCCCTCAGGGCTGCAGCCAACGGGAACGCCGAGCAAATGGGACGAAGGCGTGCTTGAGATGGTGGGCGGGAGCAGGGATGAGGGGAGGCGGATTTGGGGCTGGTTGGGACAGCAAGGCGCCGAGCGCTGCAGGGAGCGGGGCGAGCACGCCGTATGGCCATGGCGCGCGCTCCGCGCTGGCCGCCACAATCCTTGTCGAGGGGGACGAAGACGAGCAGGAGGAGAATGTGGGGCTGCAGGGCGGCGTGTTCGGGGCTGGGTCCGTAAATATTCAACGACGGCGAGCTCAGCCGGCTGCGCAAGGTGACGGGCTCCACGGCCGGCACAGCGATGTCGGGCAGTACGCTCGACGGCCCGTATACCGCGTTCACTACGCCTGATCTAGGCGGGACGACCCCGACGGGCGAGACCGCACCGGACTCCGTGGCGCAGTCCAGCCCACCGCCCTCGTCCCCGTCACGGCGATGCCCACCTCGGACGCGGAGCTGCAGCTCATGCATGCACTAGCCGTGAATTGCAAGCCAAAATTGGAGAGTGGATTCATCCTTGTCGCGTGCCCTATGCAGCGCATGACAGTCACACTGTTCTCGCGCATGGTACGTACACCCACCCAGATTAGTGTTGGTCAATGAGCTTCCTTTGATTTACAGGGCATGTGCGGCCTCTTGATGTCGCGCGGAATCCTCAGGTACGCCCACTCTCTGCGCGGGCTCGTCCATTTCGGGTGTGTGTGGCACGAACAGACTGCAGTCATCCTCCCTCCTGCGAAAAGGTCGTATATCCGGTCTGCCTAGAGGAGACGGGGAAGTGCATGGAGAGGATTCACATGTACTGGAGCCAGTGTCAAGGTGTGATTGTAGCACTTACTTGATGAATTATAAGCATGAGTGTTCTTTGGACAATTGGCTTGGCATCGGGTATCACAATGAGTTTTGAGATGTCCTCAGTAATTCCGATGAGGGCCTTTATCCGATGTAAGAATCACTGGAAGTACAAAGAAATGTTGTACATTCGTCAAGAATTCGTAGGGAGGATTTCTTGTGTCGAGAAATATTGGAATTATGGGGAATTCGTAGGAAGAGATTCTGCGTATAAAGATTTACTGGAATTATGGAGAATTCGTAGGGGAGCTTCCTCCTGATGCCGGCCCACTCAGGGTTGTAGCGGGGCTCGGGGAATTTACATTGCTTCAACGCATGCTAGTTTCGCCGGTTAGGCTACTAACACTGACCCGGTAATGCAACTTTTCAGCCTTTTGCGCGATCCTGGGCTAACCACCTACCGGAACCTCTCGGAGTTTGAACCAATCGAACGCTGACCTTCGAAAGTCACTTCATGATTTTTCTCGAGAGGGAATTGACAGAACTAAAGGGATGCCGAGAGGGAAATAGCAGTGCAAGAGTGGTGCAACTTTTCTCCGAGGTCGGTCACGGTGACGGTGACGGGGCGGCAGAGGTGCCCGATCTACTGGCAAGCCGAGTTGCAGCCACCGTGAGGTGGTAATGTTGTAGTCTCCGTTGCAGACCATAAAAGCCGGCAAGCGTCTTTTATGGTAATGTTGCGACGACAGCTCTGCAATCGAGTCAGCTGATCGATCCCGGCAATCGGCCGGGACGCAGCAAGTGGCTGTCTGTAACGCTCTGAGGGGCTTGGGCCCTGCGTAGAAGACACTGGAGTGCCGGCTATGGACCATGGACATGTTTCTCTTTCTATTTCTCGCCTCTCATCACATATACTGTACAAAGGATCTGAACAGTGACCAGCGACTAACTAGAATCGCATACCGAGCCCCTCACATATAGAACGTACCGATACCCCCCCATTACTACATACACACTACTCCCCTCATAGTACATAGATAGAGTCGACAGGGGCGTCCGTCCCGCCAATAGGCGGATGGGCGCCCGCCGCGTCTTAGCACCGTTAGTGTTTGCTTGTGGCGGCATGTGGCGGCATATAAATGCAGAGATCATCATCATCATCATGTAACACTCTGAGGCTCCTCTCCTCCTTTCTCCACTCGGATGATGATACACTATGTCGGACATCTCGGCAAACCTTGTAGAGCACGTAAATGACTCGAAGATAAATGTACCCAGCGGTTTGCCAGTCTACGCTGAGTTCTCAGGCAGGCAATGGCGAAAACGTCCAAAAACGGTGATCATCCACTTTCTCTACCCCTACCTGGTAGCCCAAATATTCAGCGAATGGCAGCATTGTAAAAGGAAGCATTCAAAGTATAGATTATGAGTTTATCGTAAATTCTGGAGGGACAGTGCGCCCGGGGGTTGAATAGTTGCATGACTGTTGCGATTGCATTGCAGGTGCACTGTTAGTACTAGTCTCCTGGAACCACGGATAGGTCTGCGTACTAAGGATGGGCTTTTTCCAGCTCCACGGACTTCACCCTCCCGCGGGCATCACGTTTCACCTTCCATTGTGAGCAGTGAACAGCAGCGACGTGCTTCGCCAACCCTGATGGATCAGACAATATAGCTCCGCACTGTTGAGTGTCTTGCTTCCACGTGCACTGCTTGCGCAGGCCATGCCATCTCGAAATGTGATCTTCCACCGTTGAGTACAATAAATTCCCATGACGGGACCATGTGAGGTTGGGACAGGGACCACCCAAGTGACACACGATGCCTATTGCCAGTGGGTTTGTCGAAGACCCCGCCAAATGCGTCTGCGACGAGGTTGCTCAGTGATCGCGCAGTCTGTTAGAAGCCGAGTGTAGCACCTCTTCAGTAATAGTATCCAGTCCTTCCGGCTCGGTTTCCCTAAATCCAAAGAACTCGGGGCTGCTTGGAGGCTCCCCAAGCTGGCTCCTATTCCTAGTCGTTAGAATTGGCAGAATATCATTATAGAGTTACTCACTCATCAGACCCGCCACTCGGTGTGATCCCGCTCATTGAAATTGAGTCGTCATAAGGAGCAAATCGCTCCAGAGATGACATGGAGTCGTACTCCAACCAGTCATGAGATAGCATTGCCACTGGTCCTCGGGTCAGCTGATACAACGCATTGATCGCACTCTACTCACCACCGTCGTTGTCAATCATGATGTGAGGCTTCATAGTCCTCAGGAACAGTGCGATGTCGTAGGGAAAATCAACATTGTCATGCTGTTGGATGTGAGGTCACAGAGTTGTCTTGCTCCGTTGTAACATGGATTATCCGGCATACCTGGCACAGTTCACTCACGTCACGGTCAGTGGCGAGCGCGACCTCGGCATCCGCTCTGGTCTAGAGCAGTGTCAATACGGGTTCGGTCTACAATTGCCAGCCTGAGACAAAATCCATACCTCGAGGATATAATCCAGAACGAAGTCAACGGGATCCCATCGCTAATAGCCACTTGTTAGCCTTTTGCCGTGCCAATCAGCGCGCACACGTACCTCAACGCTAGGATTGTCGGTGTGTAACTCATATTCCTCGCTCTCTTCGTCACAATCGACCGAGGCACGAATACCTCCGATTCTGCCGTCTTCATCGCGTCTCGGAGATAACCTGTCGTAGCCAGCACTTGCTCTAAGGACCTTGGGCGGAAATAGCCTCCGACGTTTCATCTTGTAGTAGTTGATGAAGACACACTGATCCTTCTTGATTTCGTTCTGATCGACGTCGCCGGAACCTTGCGAGGAGGGACTGCCAGTGACGGACGAAGTCCTACGCTGAGGTCCCCAATGCTGATGTGGGGGCATCTCGACCCCGGACGACGAAAGGAGCGAGAATGCGCACGAAACCATAGGAGAACTGGCATCGAAACGGAATAGGGAAGACCTTCCCGCCTCCACGTATGATGCGACCGCCCAATTAGCAGTTTTGTGGGTACCCGAGATGAATATCATCTCATCGATGTCGATGCCGACTTGGAGGACGTCCGTCACGAATATGTGCCATTTTTTCCAGTTCTGATGCAGATGGGTCTCTAGCTGTCGGCTTCTATGGATTGTCTCGCGATCCGCGCTTTGCTGCATGACGAGAACTGCGCCTTGTTCTGCCTGGCAATTAAACTCGAAGCTACCCCCAAGGTGCTGGCTACAAATAACGTCAGTACTTGCAGTATGTCGTATGTCATCCATCGGCCATATAAAGCTCACCTGCCGCCGACGGTCATCATGGGGTTGTTGATCCCTGCTTCGACAGAAATTTTCTTTGCCGTGATGGACTTACTGTGCAGAGCTCCGGCTTGGATGGCGTCCTCTCTCCTGGTCCGCACCATTGAGCCGAACACATGCGGTACATATCCTGGAGGGACTTGGGGATTGATAGGGTCGT
Source organism: Fomitopsis schrenkii (assembly GCA_000344655.2). NCBI lineage: Eukaryota > Fungi > Basidiomycota > Agaricomycetes > Polyporales > Fomitopsidaceae > Fomitopsis > Fomitopsis schrenkii. The sequence goes on from KE504168.1 coordinate 76,061, forward strand.
CATGAGATTTTGTGATATTGAACATGCGATAGAAAGTGCCGTTCGCCACAAAGCCAACATCGCCTATGAAGGCTTCGCCTCCCGGAGCCTGTACCGTGTCTGGATCATAGAGGGGGTAGCCATACCCGTAGCGGAAGAGTCCTAAAGCATACACGTCCGCAGGAGACTTGTCGGTGATCGCAGAAAACATGTTCATGGAGGAACGAGAGTGCGAGCCAACGCGAGCCTCAGTTATATTCTATACGATGCGATGCCGGACATAGCCCTGCGGCATGGCATCCTCGCGCCCAGCCACACCAGCGCTTGAGGTAGTGAAGTAGCACGCACCTCAGGCTGCACGCACTAACAATTGAACTATCGTGATCAAGGCCGCCACGAAGAAACTTTCATTCACGAGGCTGATCTAGAAGCCGTACAGCTCCAGACGCATCCTGTTGACAAAGCCGATACTGGTGGTAAGGATGCGACAGCCAGTTCGTAGCAGAAAATGCTACCGTGATATTGCCAATGACCGGGGTCCCATCCCAATGCCCGCCAGTATCCCGCTCACCAGTCGAGGCTGTACCTAGCGAGCGCAGAACATGCAGGTAACTTGAAAGCGTCTGGATCGCGAAGTTCATGTCGCGCCGCAGTAACAATTCCGCCCGCACCGCCCCGGGTGAGGGCGGACAGCTAGTACTAGTAGTAGATAGTGCATGCGTCACACACAAAGAGGACATAAGGGGGCATACGGGAGTTCTGGGGGCAGAGCAGCTTCATATGGCGCCTGTGTACAGGGATAGCCAGTAGGCGGTTCAGTTGTTTCTCGCAGTCAAAGAGGACATAAGGCGGCGCATGGAGATACTGGGGGCGGAGTACAGGGATAGCTAGAACTGTAGATGTTTGATTTGTTCCTTGCGACCGATTGGAGAGAACGGAACGCGGCTCACGAGAGTGCTGGGGGCGGAGCATCTTCACATGACGCCCGTGTACACGGACAGCCAGTAGGCGGTGCACTTGTTCCTTGCAATCAAAGAGGGTGTAAGGCAACTCACATCCGTTCTATCCTCGAGTTCCACGAGGATCTCCCATGTTTGTTTGGGCGTCTGTCGCGTCTTGCAGGGAGGCCACCAGTCGCCCGCGACATGGATGTATATCGAGCACTAGAACGAGGTCTCGTCTCCGGCCGACCCGGAGGAAACCACACCCCAAGGGAGAGTACGAGCGGTAAGAATTGCGGCCTTCTCAGGCCAGGCTCTCCTCCTTACGGACTCATAGGCTGTGAGACGGCTGTGCAGCTGAGAGTTGAAGTGATCGGAAGAATAAACAGCAGCAGCAAAGCGCCGTGTCCCTAGATGTAGGAAGCCCAGCTGACCCCTTGGTTTGGGAGCGAGTTCCCAAGGAGAAAGGAACGCGGTTCCTGCATGCTGCGGTCAGGAAAGCGTTGTGGCTGAGGTCGAGGTACGAGAACGCACCGCGGGCGCGCATCAATATACAGTACTGCTAGGTTGCCGTGCGAGCAAATGCTCGGCCTCTGATTGGCTTACGCGAACGGAGCAAAGCGGACAGCCGTCCCAGAGTAAAATGCAAGCCTATGCATGGACGGAGACAACGGACGGCGTGTAGAGATGCGTTATCGAAACCTGGCCACAGTCATGCCATGTGATACGCATAGCGCACAAGGAACATGCAATTCTTATGCATCGACAGCACGGAGCGACAGGGCTTGCTGGGAAGCGAACGATAGGATGGGGAAGATGCACTGTGGATACAAAGTCTAGCCAGCCGTGAGGATGCGGGATCTAGAGGACCAGGACCAGTACCGTATCTGTCCGCGAGCACTTGGGTGTGGATGACAAGAGTAAGAATGAAGAGAGAAAAGGGACGATGAGAGGGAGAGAGGGAAAGATATGTACAGGATTAGAGCGAGGGCCCAGGCCGCACGATAAGTTAGGATGATGGGAAAGAGAGGAAACGATGCGGAGGCGTCCTGGGGTTGCGCGGGGTCATCGACGGATGCAGGCGTGGTCGCGTGAGGGTCAGTCTGTGGGCGATGCATCAGTGGTCGGCGCACACGACGACGAATAGGGCACGCACGAGTCATCGCCGTCATGAGGGTCGTCTCGATCATCATCATCATTGGATACTGAGCTGCGCGCCCGACTTGAGCGTAGTGTCCACCGCCGCTGCCGCCGCCACCGAGATGACGGGCTTTTCGCGCACCCAGGTACGGACCCACTCGAACTGGGGGCCCGTCTCGGGGCTGTACGGGTAGCGCTTGCATTTCTCGACGCCCTTCCACTCCTCGGCGATCATACGGAGGGCGTCGGTGCCGTCGCGGGCGCGGCCCGAGTCGACGAGCCAGCAGCCGACGACGAGGCCGGTGCGGCCGATGCCACCGCGGCAGTGGACGGCGGCGACGCGGCCGCGGCGCTCGTTGTCGCGGAGGACGGCGATGATCTTGCGGACGTACGCGGCGGAGGCGGGGAGGGCGCGGTCGCGGATGGGGAAGTTGTGGTACTCGACGTCGCGGGGGTCGATGCCGAGCGGGGCGCACGCGGCGGCGAGGTGCGGCGCGTAGGGGAAGAGCTCGTGTGGCTCGGTGAGGTCGACGAAGGTGCGCACGCCCGCAGCGAGGAGCGTGTCGAGCTTCTGCGCGGTGCAGCGCCGCGCGAGCTGCGCGGGCGTGAGCGGGCAGTACGGGAACTCGCACGCGACCAGGAAGGGCGTCGCCCAGTACGAGTTCGGGATCGGCCGCGCTCGGCTGCGCAGGGCGTCGGCCTCGGCGCTCGTGCTCGCGGAGGACGTGCCGCTGCGGACGCGGTACTCTGGTGCGGGGCGGGGGAGGGAGGCGCCGCGGCGCTCGTAGGTAGCAACGGCTGCCATGATTTGGGAGTGAGCGAGGGGGGGGGGGCGGGGGCGGGGGGGGGGGGCAGGGTGTGGGGGGAGGGCACGAGCAGATATAAGCGGGCGAGGAGAGAACCTGTCTCTGGCTCGAGGGGCGTGGCGCTGTGGCGGGGAGGTGGACGAGAGACTGCTGTCGGGGGGCAAGGCGACGGCGTGCGGAGGGCGCGCGCGGTGGCTTGCCTCGTGGCCTGGAACATCTCATTTCGGCCCAGCTCCGCTCTCCCTCCGCCGCTCCGCCCGGCCCACGTGCTCGCCACAGCGGCTGCGATCGTGTTATTCGCGCTCGGCATTTTCGTCTTGCTCGACGTCCACGACAGCGGGGATGGGTGTCTGTCGACTCTGCAGCCAGCTGCGCTCGCTGTCTCCTATATGCCTTCGTCGCCCAGGCTAGACCGCACCATCCCACTCCGCCTTATGTCCACCGTAGCAACCCTCTTGCCCCAGCTGACCCTTCGTTCGACCTCCACACCCGCTCATCATATTGAAATGCTCCAGATTAGCTCCCTGACTGGCAGTTCTTGACACTAGTCTTCCCAAGTTCGCGCGGTCAAGTACGCACTGGGCGTCGACGGCCAGACCGGCTGGTCCTGGAGAAGCTCGCACGAACCCCACCGCGAACGGCTTGCGCCCAGACAGCCCGGGCCTGGGTTTGCCCGCTCGCAGTGTTCCGCTTCTCCTGCGAGTTCGTTGCGCATTTGGTGGGTCCTGGCCTATCTTTGCTGCCGCGAAGACCTCCTCGTCGTCACCGAGCGGCTGCCGTCCGTCCCACCCTCCGGAGCCGGCCGGTCCAGTTTTCAGGACGGACGATCGTCATTGCGTGCGCCTCTATACTTGCAGTGCGTCAATCCGGGGTGTTCGATGTTCATCGGGAGAACCGCGGGTCACACAGAACAACTGCAGTTGCTGTGAAAACGTGGGCTGGGAAAGGAAGCGAAGGCTACATTCGCAAGTATCGCGCCTGGGCCTGGCTGGAAAGTCGTTGCGTAGGCATGGTCATTGACGAGTTTGATATGCACATTGACGGCGAGTCTGCGACGTATGAAGATGGTGGTGAGCTCTTCGTTGACATCCCCGCACGTGCACAGGCCGCATATATGCTGCCGTCTTGCGCTTTCCGTCTATCTCTGCGTGCCGTCCACTATCATCTCCGCGACTCCTCCAATCCTGCATAACGGTCGTCCTCATCCAGGGTCCACAGGGTCCACAGCCAGATAGGTTGGCATATGTCCACACACGCACGTCTTGCGCGCGGATCCGCCACTGCGATCCCCGCAACGACAACGCGGCGTCCCCGAGCACGTTCCTAGAGGCCACCCACCACCCTCACAACCCACCCAGCATACGGCTCAAGCTGTAGGCCCTCGCAGCGCGAGCCACCACGCACCAGTCGTCACCCAAATGCACGCGCCGCACGCCGCCGGAGCCTCGCGCCAACGTCTGGGCCAGGCAAAACATAGTCCTTATACGTCTGTGCTGCCTTCCGGGGACAATCTGCATCGGAGAGACATGCCAAGCAATGATATGTACACTCGCCCGACTTCGGTGTGTCCTCGCTCTCCGCGCGTCCGAGGTTGTCGAGCCTCCGCGTCGCGGGCTCCGACAGACCTCCCCACGAGCTCCGCAGCGACATCGAGGTGAACTCGCGCACGTTCCCGGAGCTCGTTCTCACCCGAGGCATTCACCCAGGGTGTGTGGGCCATGCCCCGCACCGATACCAGCACCTGCTCGATCACCTCAGATAGACCGGGAGATGGACGATATCCGTTGCGCATGCTCCTCCGAGTCATGATCGTTGCCACCCCACTTTCCGCAGTGCGCTCGGCTAGCACGGTGCGCGAGCGTACTCGCTCTTCGAGCCATCCGCAGCGCTCGCTCGCCGCCCTCAACACACCGGGGGCCTCGCGACAACACCTGCACAGGCGGGAGCAATACTGCACGAGTCTCGCACGCGCACAGAGCGCAATGAGCTAGAGCGTGCCCGTGCTGGTAGTATGTCAAGCATGTCAAGCCCGATCGCGCGAGCCACGGCGATATCACATGCATATATGCATATATGCGCTTGCCTTTCGACTTCGGTGCGTCCCCGCTTGACAGCGACACAGACGATGCTCCGGTCCGCGAGCTCACGCTGTCCGGGGCTTGCAACGCCTGGTCTGCCTGCCACTTAGGCCACGCCTCGACCTGCTGTCGCTGAGACGGGGCTCGTCCTACGTCCTCGAACGGCTCTTCTTGTTCCGGGGGTGCCGCCCGCACCGACTCGGGACGGAGCTCAATAGACGGTGCCGCTGGCGGTGTCGGAGGGGACTGCGCGGGACGTCGGGACAAGCAACGCGGAAAACCTCCTGGGCGCGGGTGGTTGAGCGTTGCGCGAGAGATGGTACTTAGGTGGGGAGTCTGGGGACAGCGGGGCGGGGCGGGAGGCCCCGACGGAGAGCGTATCGCTGTCGAGCAGCCTCTTCATAGGCAAAAATCCATGATATCACGTGGTCATTCACTGTGTCGCGCGAAACGATATGCGGAGTCGACCAGTTCTTCAATTGACACCCTCGCTATAATCACGTCGAGACAGGCGTCTGACTCGGATTCGACCCGCTGCTGACGTAATATTTTATACACCTTTTGATTGTCACATTTCATACTGATCTGCAGATGTCGGTTGTGTCTTCCAACATCATGTCACAACTGAGCACTAGCACTGGGCAGCTGTGGGGACCGCGACGTTCGTCTCATTCAGATTCTGCTATTTTGATATGGTGAGCACTTCTGCACTACGCGCTGGTGTCATCATCTCATCCCAGCGAGTGATTGTGACCACAGCATTGAGCAAACTACTCGACGTCCACGACCTCAGGTCCTCGGACGTCCATCACCTGTGACGTTGACGCCAACTACACTTATCGGTCGCTAAAGCCCCATGACGCCTCGCTAACTATGACACTACCGCGACCCAGTATGTCTCCTGCGTCACGGTATCGTGTCTCAATCGATCGCAATCCGCATACGTAGGCAAGGTATGAAACTATCCTACCCCCCTGCTTTCCTTTGCTCTTCGCATGTGCATCACCCGACCAACTCTGGACTACACTCTAGTGGCTCATGCGACAAAGCACACCTAAACGAGCGTACAAATGACAGGTGCGCCCATTTATGGCTTGCATTGTTCGCCCTGCCTCGCCAGTATGCATGCCGCTCCCTGAAGTGTCGTCGGGATGCGCCCATTGGGAGCTGCGATGCCCATGTCGAGCTTCATCCCACTGTGCAGCTCTCCGTTCCGTTGCGCAGGTATGGATACGGCTATGATCGTGGAACGTGTGGCCGCTCTTGCATCGAACGCGTCCGCGTGCCAGCCCGAGCGTCCGCGTGTGTCTCCACTACATCACGTCGGGCGCATACACCGCCAGCGCCGCCACTTGCTGTCTTTCCGCGCACGACAAAGGGCAGTATTTTTCCTGGTTGCATTGCAGCATTTCCTTCTGTAATATTGTGCGATATCGTGCGTCTGATCAATCTTGCGCAGCATCGCTCCTCGAAGCATGTCGGTGTCAGAGGCCTCTGTATGCGTTGCATCAGCAATTGTGGGAACACCAAAGCCCGAAGGAACCTACGCGGATTGAAGGAGGTGGAGGAAATGCAACACTACCTCCACAGGCTACGACTACGTAGGACCCGGAGGCGCGACCGTCAAGACCGTTCGAGTGGAAGGACCATCTCGTACTCCGGTCATGAGCTTGAACGAACACTGCAGCGTGAAGCCGCGGAACGGGTACCGGACGATTCAAGACGAATACTCTTCCAATGGCTTGGATAGTATGAGACGCGTAGTTGGTGCCGCACTGACCCATGCCCAGGCTCGTCCGTGGCGGCAGCCAGCCTGGCAGACAACGTAAGTCGGTACGCAGCCGCCGTCATACACCGGGTGCATGGATCGCTAGGCATTGACGGCGCTGTGGGTCCTCCTGCTGTGTATACGGTCAGTTTAGTTGATCGTGCTTCTGTGCCACTTCGAAGTGGAGAGGCGACTCACATCCGCGTAGCCTACGGGGCTTGCGTGACGGTAAATGTCGGTACAACTTCAGAGGAGAGCATACCATTCGAGGAAGTTGAAGGCGTTGCTCTCACTGAAGATCTGCGAAGCCGGAATGGTGGGTGGCGGGCACTGCTGGAACGCGGACTGTATACTTATCGTCGGTGTTTGTGTTGCAGTTATCTCCTCAGTGTTCTGGTCCACTGCCAAAACGGAACCTCAACCTTGACATACGACATGCTCCGGCAGCTCTGGAAAATAACTCACTGGAAGATGAAGATGGACTATATTGAAGAAATCGTGACCAATGAGTCCTTCGCCGGGCTGTTCGCCGTCCATAACGGCGTGTTGCTCGTAATATAGATCCCACATTGAGACACCTATTGGGGATGCGAAGGAGCCTCGAAAGACGCTGCGGGCTGTAGCCGTGACCAGATCGCGAGCGCGATGCCGTTGCTCGTGGAATGGGAAGGCTCAGGCGTCGAACGCTTGGATCACGTCTTCCATATTTGAAGGGTAGTGAGATCGGCGGGATAAATGCCACCATGCGCTGACATTCCATGCAGATTCGGATGCTGCGAACGATACCTCCAGCTATGGCATATACTAGAGCCGTCGATTCGCAGTGTTTGAATCCCGCCTTCCATCTCTGTCTGAGAGTCCGAACGTCGCCGCGGTCGCTCGGAGGACTGGGCTCTTGAGTCGTCACTTTGGGCACTGGCGCGCTGGCGGGGTCTTCTCTGGAGAGGCGGCCCCGGTCGCGCTGCAGCGCCCAAACGTGGGCACGCACGCGCCGAGCCGCAACGTGTGTACTGTTGGGAACTAGTTGCAATTGCGCTTTGGTGGGGGGCTTGATCATTGTGAGTGTTCGAGTGGCGTTTCGGGATAGGTGCGCTGTTGACCGACTGACATCCAGAGTGTATACGGCTATGGCGAAGGTTCGTACCGTGTATCGCAGCTCTGGAACCGTGTGGGGTGTGAGGCACTGGGTTGCGGGATGGAAGCTACACCCGCGCTCGCTATATACACCAGGAGTACAAAGGATCGACGCATGAAGCCCACAATGGAGAAGAAACTCGGCTTGTATAAGGGGCTTGAACTGCAATCCCCGAGCGGCGAACAAATGATACACAGCTATTCGACAATGCTAGCTGTCGCGACGTGACGGAGACAATGCATCCGCCACTGCTGCTACAGCCGTCGTTGTATTTAATTCGTACTTCGCTATGTTACCGAGTAGTAAGCATCTCTGTTTGACACGCGTGTCGTCGGTAAAGTTAAGCCGTTGAGTCAAGAAGGCGGGCAATGCGGTACGAGATCCATTTACACAGCAGCAGATGTAGATTACAAAACAGATATGCGCAACAGACCAGACTGACAGAGAGCAAGAATGCAACAGGAAGAAGAGAAGGTGAGGCGTGGGCCGGAGTCTCGCACATGCCCGGGGCCTCAGTGACGCTGGAGGACAGTGTTCTCCGTATACGGCGGGGCGGTCAAGCTTCAGGCTCCTCGCTCGGCTGCCACCGAGCGACATAGATCTCAGCGTGCCAGTCCCATCCGTCCTTGTCGTTGGTATAGAGGCTGGCAAGGTGTATCTCGGAGAAGTAGATCCCTTTCCAACACGGATCTTTAGCGCGGCGATTTTTCGATTCGGCCTGAATGTCAGCGTAGCCTGCGTCAGTCTGCAGATTCGATGCTGTGAAGGAGCTAACACTCACCCGCATATAAGTGCGGAACCAGTCCGCTATCCGCTTCCCAATGCAGTTGAGGGAGGCCTGTTGCACAACTTGCGGATCCGGGTCGGGGACTGTGTACTTGTCGTCTTTATTCGTGTCGCAGTAGAGGAAGTACTCCTCCTTGTTGTGCTCCATCCACTACCAAAACGAGAAAAATCAACGTTGTGGCACCTGGTCTAAAACTTGCCCTAGCAGCCCTGAAATGAACTCACTGGAAGATGAAGATGTACTATATTGAAAAAACCATGGCCAATGAGTCCTTGACCGGGCTGTTCGCCGTCCATTACGGCGTTTTGCTCGTAATAAAGATCCCACATTGAGACACCTATCGGGGAGGCGAAGGAGTCTCGAAAAACGAACGGGATTCGCCATGATCTATGGAATATCTTCTGATCAATTGGTGTCAGGGGCTCCACCACCCAGTCTGCGAACATCTGCTGTCGGAGTGCTTCTTGGCTGGATCGGGGTTTACGTTGAGCGGTGTGTGTGGCCGATGACTTGAAGGGTGACTAGGTGTGGAGATTGAATTGACTCCAGCGCATCTCACAGAAAATTAGCGGCAGCTCACCTCTCGGGCAACTGGACTCATGGTTTTCTCCTCTTGATGCCTGCCCTGCACTGACACCTCGCTAGTCGTCGTCCCTTGCTGGGATTCCTGTCTCGAGGCAACATGCGATACGGATCCCGAGAGAATCTTGGCAGAACCCGATTGTTGGGATTTGGTAGTGTGCATCATTATGACAAGGCTGTGGCCTGGGTGCTATGAGGATGAGAGAAGAAGAGGCAGAGTTACGCTGACTTAGAAGGACCGGGAGAGATGCCAGTGTCGGGAGATGGAGGCAGCGCTTGAATGGTGTAGAGAGGTCCCCGCTCAGGCACATTTAAGCACCTTGGATTGAAGGGCCACGGACAAAGCGTCTTGATCTCGATAGGCCGGAGACGGCGGATCAGTGGCTCAACCGTGGCAGCTTCATCCCGGACGGTGGCCGCCACAACACCTATGCACAAAGCCCTCGAAGGAGCGTATATATTTAGAAGATACATTGTTCTTTGCGCTCACATAGCATTCAAGGCGCCGTCAAGCTTGTCGAACTTTGTGCGGCCTAAGTTTTGTGGAGCGGGCCACCACAGAGGCTGAGAAGGGCTACTAGTAGAGCCGAGCCGAATGCCAACATACCCGCTGGCAGGTATGGAAATCCGGATCTGTCTCTTTCGTTGTGCCTCTGGCTTGAATGTTCGCTGAAAACAGCTTCAGGTACACAGCGAGCGGGCCACACATGAGCTTGATGGAAGGCTGAGTGCACTGCGGCGTGACAGCACAATGATTTTGTTTCTCCACATAAACATCATTTCTGATATGGGAGGATATAGAAACGATGCAATGCTCACCTGAAATCCTGCTCTCGTACATACTCACCGCCTAGCGGCCGTCATGGTTTGAACAGGCCCGGGGAGATATTGTGTAAGGCTTCCTGGTAGTCTTCAGACTCGCGGCCGTCGCATGATACCAGTACACAATTGATTCATTTTGAGACCATGAGTTCCGCGCGTCGAGTCAACCATGTCAGAGGACAGATAAGTAAGACGGAAGATGGAAGTGCGGCGGAAGGTCTGCGGCTGACAAAGGCTCGGGCGTTCAGTATGATTCAAATCTAGATCTCACGCCAAGCGGCTACGTGACGTCGTCCTCAGACAGTCAGACCCAAGTCAGACCGGCCGCGGCGCACTCAGGCGATGTATGGCAGACACATCGTGTCTTTCCATACTCTTCGGAGCCCGCAGCAATTCGCGCAACTTGAATGTAGCTTACCTTGAGACTTTGCCTCAATTTCAAGCAATTGCGGCTAATGGGAAGAAGGTTGACCAGGACGAGGCGTCCTATGCAGTGCGTACTACCCAATTGGCAGATACGGTCCCCGGCAACGATGTTTTTCCCAGCTCAACCCTTGGTGAGCCTTGGTTGCTATCACATCCTGGCGAAATCGGTCCTCACGACGACGCTCAACGTGGCTGTGACTGTTTATGGCAACGGTGATATGTTGAGCAACACCGACGAAGCCATTGAAGACCGCAGGTGAGAGCTCTCGCATCATCCATGCCACTTGTCACTACTTTCGCTTCGTATTTTCCTCTACGCAACTGACCTACGCCCCTTAGTATCATGTCTGGTCCATACGATTGAAGCGCAGGCGAATGGCGCGGAGATGACAATATCGGGTAAGGTGTACGCTTCCCGATCTCGACTTATGCTCAACCTCTACAGTGACGATGTGCTATCCCTTCAAGATGCGGTTATATATACTCCTTCGATTTTCTCGCAAGTCTGATGTCCGATGAGGGTCAGCACTGAGTCAGCCTTCGAACGGAGCGGCCCGCTTGGAACATAGACCCCGTCGCCTGGCCCCGCGAAGCGCCATTAGTAGAGATACAACCTCTTCAAGTTCGGTGTGCCGTGTTGCGATTCTGGTATGAGTACAACAACCTAGACTGACAGACTACAAAACCCAAACGTCAATTCGTTTGTTAGAGATATTCCTAGCCAACATTTCGGTACACCAACACTCAAGCGTCCGTCCAGGTACGTATGCATCCGTTGAACGGTCTCTCCGAGTCATCCATTAAGTTCCTCGGCGATCCGGGGACTCCATTAACCTCAACAGGTCAAATGATGCTAAGGCGACACGAGTCCCATCTGGAGAGCACTCCAGTATGGGTCGTTGAGGCGGACGAGCCGTCACCTGCGGAGTACCAACAGCGGCGATGGGCTTGTATGGGAAGACTGAGTACGATGCCCAGGGAAGTACACGGCCGTCGACGTCTGACATCACAGTTTTGGGCATCGTATCCTTCGCACTGACTTGAGATGCGATTGAGTGTGCGGTGGAACTTGGCTGGCTCGGCTTGAGCGTATTTTGTTCGCCGAGTATGACATTTAATTTATCACTTTGCTTGGGATCCGGCAAGCTGGTCCAATGCACAGGGGACGTCTGTACGGAGGACGAGCCCGGCAACACTGTCGGTAGACCGGAGGGTACGCGGTTGCCATCAACTCTCGGCGATGGCGTATTGTAGATGGCACGCAGAACATTCACTCGATCCGCGTACGTGTCGCGCTGACCAGCATGGCGCACTATGTGAGCCTCCGGTCCATAGTACAGTTGTCGAGAACTCACGATGTTTTGCCACTTTCGGATTGTTGACGCTTCTACGCGCATTGGATTATACGGACTTCTGTTTCCGTCCCTTCGATGTGATCCCGTTTGATTCTTCCCACGCAATGCATGCTCTATGACCTGGTTTAGTAGCGAAACAGATGCCTCATATGTTGCTATTGCCTCCGGCGGATCCTCATTGCGCGTTTCCAGACGGAGAGCTTGTCTTGCCAGTTCCAGAGACTTGGCTAATGCATCCCTCGAAGAAAACTGCGACCCCGAAACAAGAGCGTGTGGTGCATCCATGAAGGAAGTGGAGGGCGAGCCCGAATGAGTCTCAGGCGTGCGATGGTCCCGTAGTTGCGTGGAAGGGGTATCAGCACCTCCTAAGCCAATAGAAGCCAGCTGCGCCGCTTTCCCACCAAGCGCTTCGAGCTGGATCGCAGTCATCGTGTCCCACAACTCTATGTCACCATCTGCGCTGGCTACATAAGCCAGTGTGCCGTCTGGGGTGAACCTCACCGCCGCCGTGAGGAGCTTATTACCGGTGTCGACCTCGTGCACTCGCTTGCCGCCGTACGGGTCGCACACCATGATTGACCCGTCACTCGCTGCGCTCAGCAGGTACTTCCCGTCGGACGAGAAGCCCACTTCCCACACGGACCCGGTGTGCTCCCGCAGGTCGACGAGCATCGCGCCGCTCTCCGAGTCCCAGATGCGTATGGAGCCGTCATCTGACCCGGTGGCCAGGCGGCGACTGTCAGGCGTGTACAAGATCGCGTTGATGTTGCCTCGGTGACCCTGTAGGAGGTGCAGGAGCTGGCCGTCCTTGACATTCCACACCCGAGCGCAGTAATCCGCGCTCGTGGAGACGAGCTGACGGCTGTCGGGGGAGAATCCTACGTGCATGACGGGCGCGTTGTTGCCGCCACTCAGGGGGCTTGCCGTCCCGGAGTGCGCGTCCCAAAGTCGCACGGAGCCGTCCACGGATCCGGTGGCGACGAGGGCCCCATCCGACGAGTACGCGACGGAACAGACAGCATCCATGTGTCCGCCCAAAGTCATGAGAGATTCGCCAGTGGAGACATCCCAGATGATGGCGCGATGGTCGCCTGAGCCAGAGACCAGCCTCCGGCAGTCAGGGGAGAAAGCAAGGGAATGAACCACTCCGGAGTGGTCGCATTGCAAGAGAACACGACCTGTCTGAGCGTCCCGGATGATGATCGTAGCATCGTCGCTCCCGCTCGCAATGTACCGACCATCGGACGAGAATGCCAGTGCTGTGATGATGTATACAGTGTCGAAGGGGGTTCTGTTTTCACGGTGATGTCGGAGCGTCAGGACACGTGTTGGCGGGTTCAACAGGAGCTTGGTGAAAAAATCATTCAAGAGTTCAGTCTGCGTGTCAGCCCTCCTTGAAGACACTGGCATGGTAGGAGCCAGTTGCGTGATTTCGTCTTGCGGTGGGCTCTCAGGGACCAGCGCATCACTGACAACTGAAGACAGTGTTATCTGCTCTTCGAGTGGACGTCGATGTAACTGACGCCCGTCACTGGAAAGCACGCCGACTAAATAACGGTGTTAGAACAGCATCGTGAACAGATAACTCAAGGAATGACTGACTCCTGCCTTCGATGATATCGATACCTGGCTTACAGTCTTCAAGAAAGACCGAGATATCGTCTGGGATGCCACACCCCTTTTGCTACAGATAACAGGCTTTAGAACGTCACAATTTATGTACAGAAGTAACCTACCTCGCACAGTCGACTAATGTCACGATCACTTGCGATTGCAATGTCGACGTCATTTTGATTCTGTCTCGACGGTTCGGCCAATAGGTACACTTGACTCGACATAATCGCTAGAATACGCACATTGAGGATGTAATCCACCACGTATTCGACGGGATCCCAATTCTGGTGGAGTCTTTAATTTAGAGCTCTTTACAAGATGAAATCATCTTGGAGAGACGTGTACCTGTGCCAACGAGATGTCTACGTCGAGGTCTTCCTCGTCATCGGAATCGTGTGCAGCTGCAGGCGTAGCAAGGCCTTCACCAGAGCCCCTGTCATACCGAGGTAACTCGTCGTAGCCAGCAGCTGCTTTGACAACCATCGGGAACCCTAGACGCTTCTTGATGCGATAATAGTTGAGGAAAATACTCTGGTCGTACTTTTCTTCGTCCACTCGGGTGTTTGAGTCCCTGGTGCGGTTGCCATCTTCCGTTCTGATGCGCTCTGGCCCCCAATTCTGGATGGGTGCGATATAGGTTTGCGACGACGCTGAAGCTGAAATTGCTCCTGAGGCAGCCAGAAAGTCGGTGTTGACATGGAATTCAGCGGCCTTGCCGGCTGCCACATACGACGCAACTGCCCAATTGACGGTCTTGTGGAAGCCGCCAATGAACATAAGTCCTGGGGACCTCGGGATGTCGATCTCAAGCCCTGTTGTGATGAACTCGACCCAGCTATCCATGTTTTGTGCGAGGTACTTGACCAGACTACGACTCTCGTGGATGGCCTCGTGATTCGCGCAGTGATCCAAGACCAGGACCGCGCCCTGGTCGGCGTTGCTCAAGAATCTCAACCCAGCACCGATATGATGGCTATTGAAGATCAGGGATGAGAAGGTTAAATGTGTGCTACCTGGGATGTAGGATTACTCACCTTGACTCTGAGGCACTCACTTCGACGTCATGTTTCTTTATTGTTCGGCTATGCAGCACTCCTCTCTTGATCGCAGCGGGCCTGCTGATGCAAGACTTTTCGGACCTGAATTGAAACGGCGTATACCCCTCAGGGACCCCGTCCTTGTTGACAGGGTCGTCAGAGGGCCTGATGGCGTTGAACATCCGGTAGAATGTACCATTCTTGACAAAGCCAACATCACCGATGAGCACCTCGCCCTCGTGTGCAGGAGGCTCGGGATTCCAGAGTGGATAGCCGTAGTTCAGAGAGAAGAGCTGTTTGGCGTATACCTCAGCAGGAGCCTTGGACGCTGAAGTGAGCATGGTTATGACAGTACGCCGGCGACTACAGTGATACTCGTCAAGTACTCGCTCGTGTAGATATCCAGATCAGCGGCTGCTTGTACTTCCCTACTTACGGACGAGGAGGAGATCAGTTGGTCGATTTACCCAGCGATCCCATCGTGGGATTTCCTGGAGGTCTCCATGCGGGTACAGCTGCGGGACTTAACCAGCGCTACATTGTCCTCCTCGACCGCGACTGCGACCTGACGTCGAACTCTTTCTGTCGTCCTCCGGAGGGAACTGCGAAATCAATTCCAGACTGGCAAGACGCTTTCCCAACCTCCTACTCATCAGATTGGGTCGGACATCACTATCCAACGTTACAAGTTCCCCCATTGTCGACCAGCGCCCACCTCAATCACCGTTTGGCACATATGACGACCAGCAAATTCGTACGCAAATTGATCTCGTTCTACGCCACAATCTGACCACTGTTGGCAGGGAGATTTCTTGTGAAAAGCCACGGGAAGCGTGGCTGTGCATGAAACGAGGGGCGTCGTTGGCGACAGTTGTTGAACAAGTACGTAGGTATGTTTGTGTTTGCGTTCCTCACGGCCCCTATGTTCACAGCCCTCGCTTTGAATAAACACCTGCATACGGGCCACACTAGCCCAGATATAAATGACGTGACCTCTCATGCTGGACTGCCTGTCCAACGACACATCTCGGATAGCCCCTGGAGTAGTTCCCTCGACTATCGAGCCTGAAGCCATGGTTGCGCTCCATGAACGTGAGTATCCCCCGTTTTCTGAGCATGTTCGGCATCTAACGCTCGTCACGTTTGTTTCCTAGCAGATGTGTTCTCCAACGAAGACAGCTTGACAAGAGCACCCGCAAGGGCTGAGACGCCGACGCCACCGCCGCCAACTTTTGCTGGAGAAGCAACCAATGTTGGCCTCAGCTCAACGGGCGTCCTTGCAAATCCTCTAGCGCCGCCACTAGCGGGTCATATACCTGGAGATGTAGGTGGCGTCAACAACCCCACGCCGGACCTTATGTCATTGGAACATCGCCGCGTTGGAGACGCAGCTGACCTCGGTACTGCTGGAATCACAGCACTTGCGTACTCGCCCAACGGCCGCTACATCGCTAGCGGGGGGGACGACTCCCTCGTCATTATTTGGAACACCCACACGGCAACCAGCTGGAATCAGTGTGATGGGCACACAGAAAGCATATGCTCCTTGGCATTCTCTCCCGACAGTCAGAGGTTGGTCTCTGGCTCGAACGACAACCTGGCCATCGTCTAGGATGTCGAGACCGGCAATCGCATCATGGCGCTGGAGGAGCACACGGACACCGTCTGCTCTGTCGCGTATTCGTCGGATGGTGCATACATCGCCACAGGATCCTTCGACAACTCTGCGAAACTCTGGGACGCGCACTCCGGGGTGGAACGCGCCCTGAGCGGCGGCAACAACGCACCCGTCATGTCCGTAGCGTTCTCTCCCGACAGCCGTCAGCTCGTGTCCGCGAGCGCGGACTACTCCGCTTGCGTGTGGGACGTCAAGGACGGCGTGCTCCTGCACCTGCTCGAGGGCCACATGGGCATCATCAATGCCATCGCATACGCTCCCGACAGTCACCGGCTGGCCACCGGGTCAGAGGACAGTTCTGTACGAATCTGGGACTCGGGGAGCGGCGAGATGCTCATCGACCTGCGAGTGCACCCCGGGTCTGTGTGGGCGGTGGGCTTCTCGTCCGACGGGAAGCGCCTACTGAGCGCAGCGAGCGACGGTTCGATCAAGGTGTGCAACTCGTATGGCGCCGAGCGGGTGCACGAGATCGACGCGGGCGGCAAGCTGATGACGGCGATCACGTTCTCTCGGGGCGGGACGCGGATCTGCGCGAGCTCGGTGGACAACTACATACGGGTGTGGGATGCGGAGAGCGGGAAGCTAGTGAAGACGCTATCCGGAGAGGCGGAGCAAGTGAGCCAGCTGAGGTTCTCCCCCGATGGGGCGCACGTCGTGTCGTCCTCCGATGACGGCCTTTTGCTGATATGGAAATTGGCGGAAGTTCAACGTGATGCAGCGGCCCCGGAGTAGGCTTCGGTGAGACTGTCTATCCTGCTCTATCGACGAGTCATGGTCGCCGGGAGCACGTTACGTAGAAAATGCATAACCGTATTCCACGCTCGGCCCCAGAGGTTCTCTGACGCAGAACCAAGCCATTCATGTAGTGTCAACTGTGCTTTCCTAGATAATCTAAGGTCAATGACAAGAGCTGTTCTGTCTCTCCGCAGAGCCTTTTGGGCGTGGATACTTAAGTACTTACGTACTATGGACACGTACTAAGGACATCATGGGTTAGGGTTCCGAGAGGCACACACTACGCTGTGTCGTTCACCGCTATGGATCGGGATTCAACGCACTTGTAACGGACCGACGACTCACCACAACCTCGAGAGCCTTCACAGGACATGGCAATGGTCACGATGACATGGATAGTAACCTGAAGCGCTACTGCGGAGCGCTGAAGCACTCGAGATACTTATCCTATAAAGCTGAGGTACTCGTGCGCTGGCTATGGTCACAGCCATTCTCAAAAATAATTGCTCGGAAGCCTCGAAAGTGTCGCAATCACTGTCCCCGGGCCAATAATATCGATACCCGTGCAACCAGTGTCGCTCAGGCTGGCGCCGCTTCGCAATCCGCTAGGACACACCAACTCACATCTATCTGTATTTCTAGCAGGGTACCCTTCATGTCCGCACGCGGATCGGACATCTGAGTCCACTGCTGGACCTCCGGCCAATATGGCGTTCACATAGTCCTCGGACATGGCAGACGGTCAGCTGAAAGACCGCCCACGCCGCGACAGCGTGGACGTTCACGTGAAGGATATGTATCGAACCTAGTTCCGGCATCATGATGTCTGCGGACTCGTCGAGCAGCGCACACAAATGGAGGTTCGACTACGTGATGGTGACAACACCTTGTCGAGCGGTTGTTAACGTGGATTTGCATAGGTCTCCACGCTCCTCCGCGTTCCTGTAAACAAGCACGCATACGCAGCGTACTACACTCCAAGCGTGCTGACTAGCGCATGAGGAGACGCCCCCGGAGACAATATCGAGACCCGCTTACACCATGACAGTAGTCTCGATACAAGACCGTCTATACCGCAAAAGGGAGTCCGACATCGGGGTACGTGTCGAACCTAACCGTGACAGATGTATAAGTGGAGGCCAGCGAACTCGGGCCTCCTCTGCAAAACACCCGGAGAAGCACAATGTCCCCGCAGGCCGTCCCGAAGCTCTTCCAACCCACCGTCGTCGGGAACTATGCGCTCGCGCATCGCGTCGTGCTCGCGCCCCTCACTCGCTGCCGCAATGACGCGGACGGCGTGCCCGGCCCGCACGCAGTGACGTATTACGCCCAGCGCGCGGTAGTGCCGGGAACGCTCCTCATCTCCGAGGCGATGTTCATCGCGCCGTTCGCTAGCGGATTCCAAGGCGCGCCCGGTATCTGGAGCGAGGCGCAGGTCGAGGGGTGGAAGCGCGTGAGTGGCCCTTCATCGGTGTTGGGCAAAGCCGGAGGGAGGACGAGGTGCTGATCCGCTCGTGTTGCAGGTCACCCATGCCGTGCACGAGAAGGGCTCCCGCATATTCTGCCAGCTCTGGGCTCCGGGCCGCTGCGCGGACCCTGACCTGCTCGACACGGCGGGCCTCCCGTACGTCAGCGCGTCGGACATCAAGCTGTCGACGAGCACTAGGGCGCCGCGAGCACTGACCGTCCAAGGTATGCTCCGGGTATGAGAATTATGGCTTTATACTCCCGTCGCTGACGCAGACGGCGGTATACGCAGAGATCAAGGAGTACGTCGATGCGCACGCGGACGCCGCGCGGAACGCCGTGCGCGCCGGATTCGACGGGATCGAGCTACACGGTGCAAACGGCTACTTGATTGACCAGTTCCTGCAGGACACGAGCAATCACCGGACAGACGTATACGGCGGGACGGTCGAGAAGCGCGCTCGCTTTGCGCTCGAAGTCATTGGGGTCATCGCCAAGGCAATCGGACCCGAGCGTGCCGCTATACGGCTCAGCCCATGGGGTGACGTGCAGGGTGAGCGTCACCCCGTCATATCAGAGATTATCTGAAGATTGACGACAGCTGGTTAGATATGCGCATGGAGGACCCAAGGCCGCAGTTCTTGTACCTTGTCTCGCAGATCGCCCAGCGGCACCCACGCCTTGCCTATATCCACGTCGTCGAGCCGCGCGTGAGCAATTTCACAGATCGCGAGCCACAGCCTGGAGAGGTTCGTACTACTACCATCTATTCCACGCTAGCCTCCCCAGCTCACTGTATGTTTTTGTCGCTTCGAAGACGAACAGCTTTATACGTGAGATATGGGCCCCACGTCCGTTGATCAGTGCGGGCGGACACACGCGCGAGAGCGCGTTCGAGTTTGCGGAGAAGGGTGACCTCGTAGCCTTCGGAAGACTCTTCATCTCTAACGTGAGTAATAATCAGACGCGTTTGGTGGGTCTAATGAGGTCCTCATGGGTAGCCCGATCTGCCTCTGCGACTCGCGAAGAATCTACCGCTTCTGAGAGGCAACCGCGACACCTACTATACCCAAGGCCCCGAAGGATATGTAGACTATTCGTTTGCCGAGGGTAGTTTTGCGAAACTGTAGACCGGCAGAGCGAGGGCTCACAGTGAGTATTGACAGCTTGACGGATGTCATTCAAGAAACTAGATGTAACAAACAGATTGCAGGCCAGCACTACAATGACATACATTCGTACACAGGCAGTATCAAACATGTCGAACTTATTTCTCAAATAGTAGATCCAAGACAACTTGTCAAAAAATGCCACGACGTGAAAGACAGATATCAGACAACAGGTGGCACCACTGCTGCGCTGTCTGGCTTCTCCTCAACATCCAGCGACCCGATGTTCCATATGTGCAAAAGGCCATCATCGGAGGACGACACGACGCGCGCCCCATCGGGGGAGAACCTCAGCTGGCTCACTTGCTCCGCCTCTCCGGATAGCGTCTTCACTAGCTTCCCGCTCTCCGCATCCCACACCCGTATGTAGTGATCCACCGAGCTCGCGCAGATCCGCGTCCCGCCCCGAGAGAACGTGACCGCCGTCATCAACTTGCCGCCCGCGTCGATCTCGTGCACCCGCTCGGCGCCATACGAGTTGCACACCCTGATCGAACCGTCGCTCGCTGCGCTCAGTAGGCGCTTCCCGTCGGACGAGAAGCCCACCGCCCACACAGACCCGGGGTGCACTCGCAGGTCGATGAGCATCTCGCCGCTCCCCGAGTCCCAGATTCGTACAGAACTGTCCTCTGACCCGGTGGCCAGCCGGTGACTGTCGGGAGCGTATGCGATGGCATTGATGATGCCCATGTGGCCCTCGAGCAGGTGCAGGAGCACGCCGTCCTTGACGTCCCACACGCAAGCGGAGTAGTCCGCGCTCGCGGACACGAGCTGACGGCTGTCGGGAGAGAACGCTACGGACATGACGGGTGCGTTGTTGCCGCCGCTCAGGGCGCGTTCCACCCCGGAGTGCGCGTCCCAAAGTTTAGCAGAGTTGTCGAAGGATCCTGTGGCGATGTATGCACCATCCAGCGAATACGCGACAGAGCAGACGGTGTCCGTGTGCTCCTCCAGCGCCATGATGCGATTGCCGGTCTCGACATCCCAGACGATGGCCAGGTTATCGTTCGAGCCAGAGACCAACCTCTGACTGTCGGGAGAGAATGCCAAGGAGCATATGCTCTCTGTGTGCCCATCACACTGATTCCAGCTGGTTGCCGTGTGGGTGTTCCAAATAATGACGAGGGAGTCGTCCCCCCCGCTAGCGATGTAGCGGCCGTTGGGCGAGTACGCAAGTGCTATGATTCCAGCAGTACCGAGGTCAGCTGCGTCTCCGACGCGGCGGTGTTCGAGCGGGACGACGGTGTCAGCCTGCCTTTTGCGCTCGGGGGTATGTGTAGTTGTATCACCGCGGTCGTTTCCGGGTTCGTTGTCTGTATTGTCTGACGGAAGTGTCTGGATATCTGGGTCGGCATGCCCAGACGTCGTTGTTATGTCCGTATGAGGGACAGACGGCGCGGCAACGCTCGATGCTTCCTGGACTTCGTCTGCAAAAGACAGGAGATCCGCATGTATAGCACCGTTTGCTAAGATGCCAACTTCCAGAGGGTAAGATTAGTGCTAGGCACAGCGGCCGCTGAATCAAAAAATCGCTCACCTCCACCCTCAAGGATTTCAAGCGATGGGTTCAATGTGCGGAGGAATTCGGATGTGTCTTCAGGGAAGTCACACCCGTACATCTGTGTGAATGCCCCCGATCAGCCAGCGATGGAACTCCCCACAATGTCTGACGTACTTCGCACAGTTTCCCGATATCCTGATCGCTGGCAAGTGCGTGTTCAACACTGGCTTCCTTCTGCGTTGATAACATGAATGAGTTTCCGGAGGCGATAGATGTAAGGGCGTACCTCCAGGATGTAGTCTAGTACGATATCCACTGGGTCACTGTACTGGTGAATCACGGTAAATGGCATATCCGGCTCGATCGCGTAGTAAACAACGCACCTGGGGAGAATCGCGGTCTGTTTCTAGCTGGTCAACGGTTTGCACCTCTTGCAATATGTCCACTGGGGGAAGCTCTGAATCGGAGTCTCTGTCTGGAGCAGGCAGATTGTGATACCCAGCGGCGGCCTTCATGATCGTGGGGGGAAACACCTTCAGGCGTCGTTTCATTGCGTAGAAATGGATGAAAACGGATTGATCCTTTTTGACATCCTCCAGGCTCGAAGTGCTGGCTGACGGTTGTATTCTCTCGCGGCCGCGTGGACCCCAGTTGTGCTCCGCGGACATTTCTGTTTTTGAGGACACTGAGAACGAGAACGCGGTGGAGGCAGCCACTGCATCCGCACTGAGCGAGAACTCAGCAGACTTTGCTCCGGAGATGCACGAGGCTACTGCCCAATCCACAGTCTTGCGGAACCCATAAATGAACATAAGGCATGTTTTTTTCGGAATTTGGATGTCTAGACCCGATGAGATGTGATCGAGCCAATCGCCCCAATTCGCTTCCAGATGTTTTACCAAGCTAGGGGTTCCATGAATGGCCTCTAAATCAGCGCTGTGGTTCATCATCAAGACAGCGCCTTGGTCGCCTTTGCACTGGAATTTGAACCCAGCGCCAACATGGTGACTGCCAAAGCGAACAGTCAGTAACCACCGCCAGTTGTCACCAGGAGGTATCATGCGCACGTCGACTCCCCCGCACTTCCCTTTATCGCAGCCTTCTCTATCGTCTTGCTGGACAAAGCTCCCTTGTCAATTACGTTACGTATCTTGTACAACGACCTGTCTGTTTTGAACTTGAATGGCTCATATCCTGGGGGGGCGTAGCGACTGTTTATAGGACTATCCTTAGGCTCAAGGGCATTGAACATGCGGTGGAATGCACCGTCCTCGACAAATCCTATATCACCGATATGTATTTCGCTGTCATCGTTGGGTGGTGAAGGGTGCCAGAGAGGATATCCATAGTTGAACCGACGTAGCTGCTCGGCGTATACCTCCGCTGCTGCCATGGAGGGATCAAGTCAGGGATCGCTGTGGGGGTACAAGCGGAAGAGTTCGGAACCTGAAGCTTGATCGGATACGAGGATCGTGTCCAGTCACAACTCACTGCTACCGCCCAAACCATATACATACAGTCACGTGGAACACTTTATACCCGTACCGAAAGCTCCTCAGGCGGTTTGTACGTACCAAACGGCGTGAACCTCATAATCAACTTGAAGTCATCACGCCACTTCATATTCAATATTCGTGTCAAAAATACAAGTCCGCGAAACCGTCATCTGCAAGAGGGTAGTCTGGCTACGGGTACTCGCGTTGGATATGAAGAGCCTGCCGAAGGCAACAAGGTCGCCCTTCTCCGCAAACTCGAAGGCACTCTCGCGCGTGTGACCACCCGAGCTGATGAATGGACGAGGTCTCCGTATCTCGCGGAGAAATTCATTGGTCTGTCAAGAAACGAGTGGAGAAAACATGAGCGTTCGGGCGGAACGCACCTCTCCGGCGAGGCGTCGCGAGGAGTCATCAAGGGCCCGCCTATGCGGGGCTCAATGGCGTGGATGTACGCTAGGTCTGTGTGTTGAGCCCAGGCTGCGAGTTGCGACACCAAATACGCGAACGTCGGCCTCGGATATTTCCCATCCCCATGTCTGCTGGTCCATGTCCTCTTATCAGTAACTCCGAGTCTGGTGTACTCTCACCATTGAATGCAGCGCACCCACACGTCTCTCCAGGGACTCAGTCTTATTCGCCCCAACCGCAGCTGCCACGCGGGCGACTCGGACGACTTCGAGCGCAAAGCGAGCGCGATTCCTGATGGTGCCATCGTACGCATCTGTTCGCCTGTTGCTAACGTCCTGGAGGAACTGGTCGATCAAGTAGCCTATCCCTGCATGTAGCTCAATCCCGTCGAGCCCCGCCCTCAGCGCGTTCAGTGCTGCGGTTCCATACGTTGCGAGAAAATCATTGATCTCTGCGTACATCTCACAGTTAGTGAGATGGCCAGGTGAGAAGTTAGTCAGGTGGGCCCTTGCCTTCAACTTTCAAGGGACGCGGAATGTGAATGCTCGTCGATAGCTTGACGTCGGACGCACTGACACATTGGAACAGGTCTTCCTCCAGAAAAGCGGGGTCGATGTCCGCTCCTGCACGGCCCAGAGCCCAAAGCTGGCAGAAAATGCAGGACCTCCTCTCGCGCACGGCGTCCGTACTGTAGCAACCACCCCGTCAGTTCAGGCAAACATTTCAGGTATGTGGGCACTCAACGCGCCTCCACGCCTCGACCTGCGCATCACTCCAGATCCCGGGGACGAACTTGAGCCCCCCGGCATTGGCGGAGGGGGACGTGCCCTCAGTAATGAGCAGTGTGCCGGAGACCGTGACGCGCTGGGCATAGTAGTATTCGGCGGCGTGCACGCTCGGTACGTGCTGGTCGTCGGCGCGGAAGCGCATGAGGGGCGGTGCGAGAGGGCGTGCTTTCCGACGACAATGGGCTAGAAGAGCTTGGGGATGGCCGGGGTAACGGCAGAAATGTGGATAATGCGCAGGTACTCTCGAGTCTGTATTTGTAGGCATATACACAATCGGTCAAGACGCGAGCGACTGCTGGAAATGATCATGACTCGCGCAGACAAGCCTATCTGAAACCACGGCGGCGATCCATGACACTCACTTCAGATTGTATCTATGAGTGAAGCGTGGTGTGTCGGGCTAAGACTAGTGCTGACTCGGAGCGATCGCTCGGACATTATTTGTGGTCTGTGCAATACTCCATTGACGTGGTCAGCGAGGCTGGCAGCTGTCTGAAGTCAACGTGAGTTGAACAATACGGTCATGTGAAAACGACACAAGCCGTCAAAACCTAAGCTCAGCTCCACTTGAGGACTCAGTCACGCCTGGCCACAGTCTCTGTCCTGATTCCTGAAGGTGCCAACCGGTGGAGGAAGAAGGGGGAACGGGAGGAGGGAGGAGTAGAGGACTCTGAGGAAAGCTGATCGATTCGGAAAGGCCCGGAAGCGTAGTGTGACGACCGTAACAACTTGTGACGGGACGCGGTCACGCTGCGGTGCTGCGGTGCTGGGTCGCGCTTGCTCTCCATTGTCGTACAGTATGATGTCTCAGAAGGCCCCCAGGTAGAAGCAACAAAACAAACCCCAGTCGACTCTACCGGCCTCTGAGACCCTCTGTACTCTTGGCCTGGGCTTCCCCCGTCAGCTCAAAGGGGACAAACTCGGAAGCGACTGCCAGTGTGCACATACATGGTCCTGGGGCATAAACATCTATCATTACATCTAGATCCATCGAACTCATGCATCGAGCTGTCTAGACTCACTACTCACTGACCTTGGCCCGACTCTGCAATTGCCTTGACCCTCTCCTCAGCAAACGGGTAGTCTATATATCCCTCGGGGCCTTGGACGTAGTAGAGGGCGCGGTTCCCTTTCTCAAGCGGGAGGTTCTTTGCGAGTCGCAGCGGCAGATCCGGCTTCCCAGCAGCAGCTCGTCAGATGCACCAAACGTGTCTGATCAAGTAGTAGCACTCACGTGGGCGATGAAGTACCTCCCGAAGGCTACGAGGTCGCCCTTCTCCGCGAACTCAAACGCACTTTCGCGCGTGTGCCCACCCGCGCTGATCAGCGGGCGCGGGGCCCATATCTCGCGTATGAAGTCGTTCGACTTTGAAGCGAGAAAGGCATGCAATGAGCTGGAGGGGCCAGCGGAAAACAGCTAGTACGAACCTCTCCGGGCCCCGGCTCACTGTTCGTAAAGCCCCACCCGCGCGGTTCGACGACGTGGATCCAGGCGAAGCGCGGGTATCGCTCAGCGATCTGCGAGACAAGGTACGAGAACTGCGGCTTTGGGTCCTCCATGCGCATATCTAACCAGCTGGCGTCAATCTTCAAGTACTCTCTATTGTCAGCCCGGTGACACTGACCGTTCAAGCGACCCCATGGGCCGAACCTTATAGCAGTGCGCTCGGGCCCAATTTCCTTGGCGACGCCCTCGATGACCTCGAGCGCAAAACGAGCGCGGTTCTCGATCGACCCGCCGTACGCGTCCGTCCGGTTGTTGCTGACGTCCTGCAGGAACGAGTCGATTAGATACCCGTTCGCGGCGAGCAACTCGATCCCGTCGAATCCGGCGCGGATTGCGTTCCGCGCGGCGTTCGCGTGCGCATCGACGTACTGCTTGATCTCTGCGTACACCACCGTCTGCGTCAGCAACTGGGATAGTGAGCTAATATGCGCAGACCCGGAGCGTACCTTGGACGGTCAGCGCACGCGGCGTCCTAGTGTAGGTCGACAGCTTGATGTCCGACGCGCTGACGTATGGGAAGCCCGCCGCATCGAGCAGGTCCGGGTCTGCGGTGCGGCCTAGTGCCCAAAACTGGCAGAATATGCGGGACCCCTTCTCGTGCACGACGTGCGTGATCTAGGAGGAGAGAATGAGGACCATGTTCCAGTGCACTGTCCGGGAACAAGTACGCACACGTTTCCATGCCTCGACTTGCGCCTCACTCCAGATGCCGGGCGAGCCTTGCATTCCGCCGCCAGCGAACGGCGCGATGAACGTCGCCTCGGTGATGAGGAGCGTGCCCGGCACTACCGCGCGTTGCGCGTAGTACGTCACTGCGTGCGGGCTGGGCACGCCCTCCGCGTCAGCGCGGGAACGAGTGAGCGGCGCGAGCACGACACGATGTGCGAGCACGTGGTTCCCGACGACGGTGGGTTGGAAGAGCTTCGGGACGGCCTGCGGGGACATTATGCTTCTCCGGGTATTCTGCCGTGAATACAACGGTCGTTGGCCTCTATTTATGTGCACATCTCTCATGGAGGACTAGGTGGGTCGCAGATCTATCCCTGCGGGGGCAGCCCTCATGGATTGGTCAGCATCCTTGGGGTGTCAATATGGTTGACAGGCGTGCTGATTAATAAGCAGTATACAGAGAGCGACGCGACGCATGCAGATCCACGTCCACGATCCGATCCGGTTCTGAAAAGCTGTACTCTGCTGTATTCTGGACAAGCTCTCTTTGATTTTGGCAGCAAGCCTATACAAATCCACGGTCTGGCAGTTTGATAGGTTCTGTCGGCTTGCAAGCACCTCTGATGCCGCCCGTGGAAAAGACCAGGAAGTACTAGTAGGCTATGTTGTCTAGTACATACTAAGTACCATTTGCAGTGAACGTCGCGCCGGATGCTCCACAACGACGTTACTCACCGTGCTAATCTAGTGCGTGGCATAAGTATTGGGTAGGTTCAGAGCCATCTGCAACTCTATTGAAGTTCACGGGGCCTGTGTGGAGGCGACTCGAGGTTGACACCTCCGAGTCGGGATATCACCTCCGAGTCGGGATATCAACCTCTAGGACCTATTAGTCAGCTCCAGGAACAGATCTCTTTCGTGCAGCCCAGTTGCAGCCCACACGCGCTTCTAAGGCTCGCGTATACTAGCTTGGCTGTGTCAACGTCCTCGATGCTTACAAACCTGCAGACAGTTCGTACCTCGCCACTTTCCCGTGGCAGTTGTCAGAGCAACGGTCGTTGTTGGATCCTGACCAGGATAGCCTTCTGGTAGACCCTCCGAGTTATGTAGGCTTATATCATATATGGTCTGCAACGGAGACTACTCCCGAGGCCGGTCTCCCAATTTCGATGCTACGCAAGCCGGGCGGACGGAGGCACTAGCAGGATGGACTAAGAGTGGCCACTAGTGGGACCAGTACTGGCACTGGCAAACGTCTCGGAGTTCGATGCATCAGTCACAACACTGGAGGACTGGGCTGGCATGCATGCAGTGTCGGGTGGCGCATCACTGGTAGCGCGTCGCAAGCAGGGACTAGGATTGCAGCGATTGGATCGGTACTCTGACTGATTAAGTCAGACTCAAATCCTGTAGCGATCCAGAGCTACACGTGCGTACCTCTGCGCTTCGTTTTCCGCGCTCTCAATGTCCATGAACTCCATCCGTACGCCCTGCACGCGGCTCAAACGTCTCCGAGTACGTCTTGCCCGCTACATTGACCCGGACGTTTTCCAATATGCGAGAGCATCTAGAAGGTCACTACTGTAACTGGTTTCAGTGGCGCCTGAACAACCTATCGCCGACTCACGTTGGTGCCCAATAGAGCTCAGCTTCTCTCCTCGTGCCCATCACGTTGCATGTAGCCTTCGTCGCAGCCAGTGGTTCGTGTACTCCTGTGCTTGGAGTCCCGCGTGAGCTGATTGTACAGCGAAATGCGTAGACGTACGGCAGTGCGAAGAGAACTAGCTGCAGCAGCCGGGTGCCGCGAAAAGATCTTCGTGGTATGGGTCCGTAGCTGAGAACCCCCACCACTGGGATACGCAGTGCACGGTACACTACGGCGCGCAGCCCTGAGTATATGCACATACAGAGGTACGGCAAGGACACGTACCTATAGAACTATCGGGTTGTCCATCCATGAACCTGGCACATGCGCACGTAAGTAGCACCTTGTTGGGGGGATTCAAGGCTATGCGCCGATGCCATCATAGGCACCCTCAATGTCAGCAGTAAAAACAGAAAAAGAAGCCACCCCAGGGTCATTGAAATGCAAGCCTCATCCGTGCACAGAACCTTCGCCGAGTGAGGGCAATACAATAGCGCGTTCGCTGAAGAAGCCGCTTACGCATCCCGCGCAAGCATACTCCTCTTGATTGACGTCCTCCAGCACGTCCGATTGTGCGCCGGAATCGAAGGGGTCAGGAGGGCAACGGAAGCACAAGGCGTCACGTGTGGGAGACAACCCGAGGGTGGTATACTGCGTCCTTCCCTCTGCGTGCGTCGTGATAGTATGTTGTGAACGATAGGGAATCATCTCGGAGACAGCTCTGGTTCGCGTGTTCCGTGGTACAGGGTGCGAAACGGCACCAACGAGCCCAAGCTGCCTAAATATACTGAGGCTGCCTGCCAACAAACACCCAGCGGCGAGTAACAGCCCGGACTCCTCGCGATTGAATTTAGGGAGACAGAACCATCACAACCCGCCACACACTCGACGAGCATGAGAAAGCACGAATTGCTCTATCTCACACATTCGATATTACAATCTCGCGAAACCTTCGTCGGCGAATGGATAGTCTGTGTAGCCTTCGGCGCCCGGGGTGTAGTACGTCTTGCGGTTTCCCTTCGTCAACGGCAAATTCTTCGCAATCCGTATCGGCAGGTCCGGCTAAGTCGCACATGCATCAACATCAGACCCTACAATGAAAAGGGGGAGAGGGAGCACTGACATTGGAGATGAAGAACCGGCCGAAAGCGACGAGGTCATCGTTCTTTTCCGCAAACTCGAGCGCGCTCTCGCGGGTGTGCCCGCCTGCGCTGATGAACGGTCGGGGGCGCCATATCTCCCGGAGGAAGTCATTGGACTGCCGAAGGATTGTCAGTGAAGGTGCAGCAGGGGCTTGGGGAAGCGGAAGCCGCGTACCTCGCCAGGCTGCGGCTCGCGCTCCGTCATCCCGCTCACGCGCGGCTCGACGACGTGGATGTACGCAAAGTCGGGGTACCGCTGCGCGATCTGCGACACGAGGTACGAGAACTGCGGCACCGGGTCCTTCATGCGCATATCTATCCATCAGAATAGCACCCGTACGGCCAGTCAGCCTGAGGTCTCCTACGGAATTGGGGCGAGTCCTACGCACCCTGGATGTCGCCCCAGGGGCTCAACCGAAGCGCGGTCCTGTGCGCGCCGATGGCCCCCACGACGCTCTCGATGATCTCGAGCGCGAAGCGGGCGCGGTTCTCGATGGAGCCGCCGTACGCGTCCGTGCGCGTGTTGCTGACGTCCTGCAGGAATTGGTCGATGAGGTACCCGTTCGCGCCGTGCAGCTCGACCCCATCGAAGCCCGCGCGCACCGCGTTCCGTGCGGCGTTCGTGTACGCATCGATGTATTCCTTAATCTCTGCACGTGTCGCGCGCGTGAGAGCGGCTCAGAGCGGGTGCAGAGTGTGCAGACGCACCTTGGATGGTCAATGGGCGCGGTACCCTGGTGCCGGTGGAGAGCTTGATGTCGGATGCACTGACGAACGGGAGCCCTTCTGCATCGAGGACTTCAGGCGTTGCGCACCGGCCCAGCGCCCACAGCTGGCAGAATATCCGCGAGCCTCTATCGTGCACGGCATCTGTAACCTGAACACGCGGCGATGTGGAGTAAGTCAGTGAGTTTTCCCTCAGCCGACGGCACCATGGGAACCTACTCGTTTCCACCCGTTGACTTGCTCCTCGTTCCAAATTCCGGGTATGTTGTTGAAACCCCCAGCAAACGGAGAGATGAACGTTGCCTCCGTGATCAGTAGGGTGCCCGGCATGGACCCGCGCTGAGCGTAGTAAACGGGCACGTGCTCGTTAGGGACATGGTTCTTGTCCGCGCGGTAGCGCGTGAGAGGCGCGAGCACGATGCGGTGCGATAGCGCGTGTTTTCCGACGATCGCGGGCTGGAAGAGCTTGGGGATGACTGGTGCGGACATGATGCGGACGGACACTTGTGGGTGAAGGTGCACTCTACCTGATCCCACACTATATAGAGTTCCCAGGCCTGGGACGATGGCCGCACATGTCGGGCAGGATGTTCGGGAACATGAGTAAGAAGGGGACTTCGCTACGTCCTCACACCTTATGTCGACATCTCCATGCAAATACTGGCAGTGCGCCGCCGTCAATATATTGAGTCGCTGTCGGCTGTGCGAATGAGTCAGCGCATTCTCATTGAGTAGAAGGATGTAGCTTACCAACCTCTACCAGTAACGACTGGTCCATGACACCCATTTCACATCATAGCCGTGAGTTACGTGTGGTCTATCTGGCTAACAATAAGCAGTGCTGAGCGATCGCTCGGGCCTTTGGTCGGCGAGGGCTCGGTATCCGCAAGTCCATGAAGCTCATAGGAGTCGGTCCATGGCTCTGCAGGAGAATGAAGGACACAGTGAAGAGGAACAGAAGCTTCAAGCTTTCAGATCATGTGCTAGCCTGCGTATGCCCCAACCAGCCCCAACCAAGTCAACAACACAGATGCTGCATATGAAAGCGACACAAGCCGTCAAGAAGCTAAGTCAAGCTCCACTTTAGGATCAATTACATCTATCCCCAGTCTCGGTCTCGAAGTGTCAGCCGGAGGAGTGAGAGAAGAGGAACGGGAGGAGGCTTAGTAGCACTGCCTACTATTAGCAGGGGAGGAAAGCCAAGTTCGCTGTCAGTGCCACCGAATTTAAAGTCCAGGGGCGCAGAGTGTGACAATCGTGACAGCTTGTGACGGGACGCGTTGGGACGCGCGCGCTGCCGCTGTGGCACTGGGCCTCGTAGTCGCGCGACGTTCGCAGACTCCGCACTTGCCCTCCACTCCGATGTCTCAGAAAGCTGCCAAGTCGAAGAAACGCACCAAGCCACAGTCGACTCTCCGAAGTACACTCAGCCTCTCTGCTCTTGCCCAAACCTTTCCCCCGCCAGCCAAGAAACAAAAGACAAAGGCAGTGACATCGGTATGTGCCAAATCTCGCATCAATGCGTGCGATAGGTAATGATTGTCTTAGCACGCAGATTGCTAGGCCACCTGTCTTTGACTTGACTGGCACCCAGACCGTGCCGGAGCAAGCTTCGGTGGTGAGCAGGGGAAAGGGGAAAGCGAGGGCAGATGAGAAGGCGGTAGCCGTAGCTGCCCAAGACACTGGTGCGTAGTGGTATTGCGAATTGATGCACAGTGATTGAAGATATGAACCGCTCAGACGACCGGTTGTGGGTGGATCGATATGAACCTATCACGGAGGTGAGTCAATGCTGCCACCTTCACCGGAGGCATGGTCATATAACCTCACATCATCCTACCCAAACACATCCAAATGTGACCGGTAACATTGCGGATGATCCCATGTCGTGACATGATATACGCATGTTAACAATATTTTCCTGGAGGACAATGCAGACCTCATAGCGGCTTTCCCCCGCATCTAACGCCGGCCTACTTCATTCACATCGACTGCATGTATGCTAACTGGTGTCAAAAGGACGACCTCGCGGTCAACAAACGCAAAGTGCAAGACGTCCGTCAATGGCTGCTCGAGGCTCTCACAGGCGGGCCCTCCGGCAAACTGAAGAAGTACCGTGTACGCCCTGGCCCTCCTTCCGCGCACATACCCTGTAATCACCTGCATGTAGCGCATATTGGCTTTGACAGGTCCAGCGGGCACGGGGAAGACCGCGACGCTGCGGGTGCTCTCGCGCGAGCTCGGCTTCGAGCTCGTCGAATGGCAGAATGGCATGGACCAACGGTTCGACTCGGACGGGGGATGGGACGAGGAGTATGAGGGCCTCGCAGACAAGTTCCGCAACTTCCTCGCGCGCGCATCGAGCTGCCGGTCCGTGCTCGCGATGTCCAGCAGCCCTGCCGCCGCCTCCTTGCAGTCGCAGTCGAAGGCATCTACGCAGAGCAGTAACCAGTCATCGCAGTCGAATCTGCGGGCTACGCAGAGCTATCCGCAACTCTCCGCCTCTTCGTCGTCCGGACCCACGAAGCCGGTCGTCCAGAGCAAGCAGCAGGTCATCCTCCTCGAAGACCTCCCCAACATCCTCCATCTGGGTACGCAGGCCGCCTTCCATGCCACCCTTGAGGCCTTCGCCGCGCTCCCCGACGGCGCCCCGCTCGTACTCATCATCAGCGACGCCGGGCTGCGCGGCGAGGACGCCGAGGCCGACACGGGCGCGGGCTGGCGACGCTCCAAGGAGGCCGTGGACGTGCGGAGCGTCCTCCCTCCGAGCCTATTGAACTCGCCGTACGTGACGCAGATTGGGTGCGTCCTTCCTTCAACCTCTATCCTACAACACGGCGAATTTCTGACTTTGGTCTTCTGGGCAGTTTCCGCCCGATCGCACCGACGTACCTCCGCCCCGCGCTGCAGACGCTGTTGAACAAGCGATTCCCCAGCGGCGGCGGGCCGAGCAAGGACGTCCTCGGCCTCGTCGTCGACTCCGCGAACGGAGACATTCGGAGCGCGGTCATGGCGCTCCATTTCGCGACCCCGACGACTGCAGCGAAGGGCAAGAAGCGGGGCGGGGGCGCAGATGCGCGGGCACTCATGGAGGTGGTGACGCGGCGCGAGCAGAGCCTCGCGCTGTTCCATTTGCTCGGGAAGCTCTTCTACAACAAGCGTGAGTCGCGTTGTGCGTAGGGAGGAAGGGCTGACAACTGATGGGAGCGCAATAGGGAAGGGCGACCCGCCGGGCACGAGCGCGTCCGCGAAGGAGCTGCAGCGGGACCGCGAGCTCGACGCGCGACTGAGGAAAGAGCCGCCGCTGCCCGCGCACCTGCAGGAGCACGCGCGGCGGCCGTCGCGGGTCGACGTCGAGGTGCTCTACGCGGACTCGCCGATCGACGCGTCGCTGCTGTCGCTCTACCTCCACCAGAACTACACGCAGTACTGTGGGGACCTCGCGGAGTGCGCCGCGCTCGCGGACACGCTGAGCTGGATCGACGCGAACGGAGCGGAGAGCGTGCGTCCCCTTCCTTCCCTTCCTTTCGCGCGCCCGGGGTTGGGTGGCTGACTGATGATGGGCGGGCAGTGGCACCAGGCGCACCCGCACAGGTTCCACACGCTCGCGCTGGGGACGCTGCACGCGCTGCCGTCGCCGGTGCAGCGACGGGGGCAGAAGCCGTACAAGCCGGTGTTTTTCGAGAACTTGCGCCGCGAGCGGGAGGCGGAGGACGGGCTGCGGGACGTGCAGGAGTGGCTGATGCGTGTGGGTCGTTCATCCGTCTCAGGCACGGATAGTTCTGATTTTATGTGGTTGCCGTTCAGGATGTCGAGGCGAGCGGCGGCGTGTGGAGCAAGCGGGATATGGCGCTCGGGCTGGGAGGTGTGTTGAAGGCGCGGGATCTTGGTGGTGCGTCGCGCTCGGGCCGCTGTACTCGGCATCACCGACTAACTTTCGACACATGCAGGTGTCTCATTGGCCGCCGCTCCAGGGACGCACCGGCTCTTCTCGAAGCTCGAGTTTACCCGGGCGTCAGGCGGGCTGGTGCAGCTCTCAGAAGAAGGGGACGAGGCGCCGAAGAGCGAGCTGGAGGTGGACGAGCCTATGATCCCCGGTGGGAGAGCTGTCAGAGGAGATGAGGAGCCGCGCACGCGCGGGTGGCTGTCGGACGACGACATCGAAGAGTTCTCAGACTGAGTTGCCTCTTTCCTAGTGTCCTCCCCCGTCGGCGTTCATCTTGTTTGACCGTGCTTCAAGCAGTTGACACGGTGCTGGTCTTATTCCCATCATTGTCCTCACTCTGTTGCTTCTTACTGCTTCATATTGAATGTACGCTGTCTGTATTCTCATCATCATTTTCTCGTGCTGTAGTATGTGGGAACATTATAGTTACAAGTGATATGTCTAGATTGGGCTCATATGAATAGTACTAAATATGTCCTGGATGGGAACACAGGGAACACATTTTTCCTATATGAAGATGTCTCCATGAAGGCCACATGAAAGACGTACAAGCTGCTATGAAGCATGACATTGTTCACCGTCTCAAGGGCCCGAGGTACGAGGGCCCTTAGACAACGTCTATGGACAACTGTAGCCAGGCTGACCACACCCTTGATGCGATGTCGGACAGTCCTCTCCGAGGATCAGACTCGCGTTACATCCAGCCGAGAGGGATGCTAGAGGGACGAGGGGCAGCGGTTTCGGACCTGCAAAAGTCCTCGTCAGGTGGCTTACCCGCTGCCCCGACCGTCCGCTCCTCTGCTGCTGTTTAGGCACCTACCATCTAAGCCTTAAGCAGTGAGAGTACCGGCAGGGGACTGTCTCGCACCTGGCTCGCCGCTCAAGTCGACGACGTGCCCGTCACCTCCTCGCGCGCACGCTGCGACGCAGGGGCTTACTGCCTTGACTCACCGCCGGGATGGTGGTAACAAATGGGTTGGGTGGGTGGGAGATGGGGCATCACCTCAACGCTGCCACATCCACGCACTGCCGCCGCACGCCATTTCTGCACGTGCGACGGTTCTTCTCCGGCACCATGCGGTAGGCCGTCCATAGATGTATCCATTTGGAATGTTATTGCAATGTTCTTTCAATGTTCTCTCTCATAATAGAGAATTGTAAAGACATGCCAAGGACATGAAATACTTTCATACATCTTGTCAATGTAATGGTCTTTCAATGTTTCAGCATGAGAGAGAAGATTCCGTGAACACTACACATGGATATACAATGTTATGCTTCATAGCAGCTTGTACGTCTTTCATGTGGCCTTCATGGAGACATCTTCATATAGGAAAAATGTGTTCCCTGTGTTCCCATCCAGGACATATTTAGTACTATTCATATGAGCCCAATCTAGACATATCACTTGTAACTATAATGTTCCCACATACTACAGCACGAGAAAATGATGTTCTTACACTGTTCTGTCTCCGATCAATGGGCCGTGCCCCCGGTGCATGTCGATGTGAGGAACCCGGTGAGAAGTGCACGATCAAGGGAGAGCAGACGCCACAGACGCGTTACATTCGTAGCACGTGGCGCGCGAATCCCGATATCGTCATGCCCCCGCGCCGATCGACTGACACTCTGGACCGGTTCGCATGGAAAAAGCCTCTTAGTCACTCCCTCAAATGGCCCGACCTCTGCTGCCCTATCTTCTCCCAGACCACGGTTCCCTGCGCTCGTACACCGTGCACGGCGAGCTCGACCCCACCGACGCCGTCTGACCTCCTTACTTCCCCTCACACCTGCATACGATGCCTATCGCGCCGCCGATCAACTTCCCAAAGTGGCTGAAGGAGAACGGGCACCTGCTCAAGCCGCCGGTGAACAACTTCTGCCTGTACTCGGGCTCGGACTACGTGATCATGGTCGTCGGCGGGCCGAACGAGCGCAACGACTACCACGTCAACGAGACCGAGGTGCGCCACCCCCTTCCCCGCGTCCGATAGCGCCTGGCAGGCGGGGCGACACTGACGGGCCACGCAGGAGTGGTTCTACCAGCACAAGGGCGGGATGCTCCTGCGCGTGGTCGACGACGGCGAGTTCCGGGACATCAGGATCGAGGAGGGCGAGATGTTCCTCCTGCCCGGTACGTCGCCCGGATGTTACGCAGCCTTTGGGGAGTGTGCGCTGACCATATGCGGGTTGTCTTTGCGCAGCGAACACGCCGCACAACCCGGTGCGATTTACGGACACGATCGGGCTTGTCGTCGAGCGCGTGCGGCCCGCGGACGCGACTGGTGAGTCCCCGCTGCCTCCTCTCGCTACCGTCCCTCGTCGCACATCCCCTGCACTCCTTGCTCCTTCCGCTCACCCTGCCCCGCCTCAGATCGCCTCCGCTGGTACTGCAAGGCGCCGGGCGCGCACGCGACGCCGACGGTCATCCGCGAGGAGGCGTTCCACTGCAGCGACCTCGGCACGCAGCTCAAGCCGCTCATCCAGAACTGGATGAACGACGCCGCCGTGCGCAAGTGCCCCGCGTGCGGCGCCGTCGCCGAGGCCAAGTAGGCTCGCGCCGCTCCGACTACGTAGCGTCGCTCGTCCGCTCACTTGCGGGAGAGAGGAAGGGAGATGAAGCTGTTTATGTGTAAGGCTAAGTGGGGTGCCGTATGGGGGATGAGTGTATATGTAAATGTATGTTGTTGGTCGTTTGTCTGTTTATTTGGTACATGGTACAGGCCTTGTGCTCGGCGTCGTTGGGGTTGCTCCGAGTCTGGGCAAGCTCCGCGATCCCTCCGAACCCGCCCAACGCGCTGGAGATGCTTACCACGGAGGGCTCTAGCGTGCCGTTCGAAGTCGGGCGGTTGCACACTGAGTGTCGTGATGTCGTGTGGCCAGTGGTCTGAGCGATGAACCAACTGGGTAACTCGTTCAACTCGCCTGTGCCTAGTACATATCATCAGGAAACCTTGACGACGCCTACGCGATGCATGTACGTATACATACATGCACAGACCTGCTAAATCCGTCACAGACATTCTCCTGTGGCTTGCTGACAGGCCTGTGAGCGATGCCCGCAGTCAGTAGTACGTAGGGCGCGACGTCAGACGCGTCATGGGTGACCGCGCTGCCACCTCCTCCTGTCCCTCTTCGTCCGAGTATGGTAAGTCACCTGCCATCTAGGGCACCAAGCCAGTCCGAGAGCTCTCCACAGCTATGATGTAACCGCCCACGCAAATCGTATATAATCGCCGCGCGCAAGCGGCACCAACATTCAACACCCCTACATACCATCACCACCTCACGAACCACCGCTCACACACACGATGTTCAACTCAGGAGACCAGAGCTCGCAGAGCGACAACCAGGGCATGGGTGGCCAGGGCGGCGGCTACGACAGCATGCAGGGCGGGAACCAGCAGGGGCAGCAGAATGATATGGGCGGCGGCCAGGGCGCGATGGGCTCCGGCGTGTCCGGCGGGTACGATGGGAACAGTAACAACAACAGCGGCGGCTATGGCGGGAACAGTAGCAACAACAACAACGGCAGCGGCGGCGGGTACGATGGAAGCAGTGACAACAACAACGGCGGTGGTGGTGGCGGCGGCTACGGTCAGAGCGCGCAGGGCCAAGGCCAACAGAGCCAAGGTCAGCAGGGTCAGCAGGGCCAGGCGGCGGAGAAGCAGGACTGGCTCGACAAGGGCCTCGGGGCGATGGGCAAGAAGGCGGGCTACAATATGGTGGGTGGTTCAGAGGTGTATCGAGGGTTCGACGGGAGCTCACGGTTTGGGTTTGGTTGTGTAGAGCAACCAGCAGGCGGACAGCGCAGGCGACTTCATCAACAAGCAGGTCAAGCAGCACGCTGGTGTGGTCGGTTTCCCTCGAAACAGAGTGCTGGGCTGATCTCTTTTCCCAGGCCGAAACCTTCCTGGAGTGCAGTGAAGCCTGTGTATTCGCGGAAGAGCAGATTAGAAGAAGTTTAACGGACTATTCGACCGTGGCCACTGTTGTGTTGTTATACTATCAGTATTGATCACTAGTCTTGCTATCCTCTGAGCATCGCACATGGAAAAATTGAGTGGGGGGTCGACGAGTAAGCCGGGCTGGAAGTTCGGCGAGAGTGTGGGACTGATCATGATCTGAGTCGTGCCTCGTCGTCACCGACTATGGTTCG
This sequence comes from Fomitopsis schrenkii, assembly GCA_000344655.2. Taxonomy (NCBI): domain Eukaryota; kingdom Fungi; phylum Basidiomycota; class Agaricomycetes; order Polyporales; family Fomitopsidaceae; genus Fomitopsis; species Fomitopsis schrenkii. Next base: position 113,567 of record KE504168.1, read on the forward strand.
CGTATACCACGTGATCGTGTCGGGATGCGCCACCATGCGTCTAAATGCAAGTTCCAGTTCGGACTCGGTCGCCGCCTGACACTCGCCAGGCACCTGCAGCTGGTACATCTCGTCAATCACCGCGTTCAAGAGCCGTATCCTCCGGGGTCGAGTTCCATCATGTAGCGTGATATAGGCACACCTGAGAGCTAGATAAGGTAAACATAAGCTAAATTCCCGGATGTATACCTATGTACACGCACCCTGCACATAGGTGAGATAGCCCAGCTTGGGCTAGATGCGCTTATATTAGTTTAGGCAAGGTTAAGGCATCTAGGCTAACGAAGACATGATACCTACCCGTCGCACCCATGATCTACTCTGGGTGTACCTATACTGCCTAAGTTAATGTACGTTTAACTAATGTATCCCTTCTTGGCGCACCCCCGTATAATCGGACAATGCGCATGTACACTCAGGGGTCACATTCTCATGTGTCTACATGTGTATAATCGGACAATACCTCGCTAGACTGACCCCCATAGATACGGGCCTTGAACGCAGTGAATGTCCGAGGACGAGTCGCTATGGCCGATCATTTGGACATGCCACTACCGACTACACAGCGCATGCATGCTAGACTGTCCAAGCATCGAATCCGGCGTTTGCCATTGTCCCAGTCACGGTGCGGTTGCGCGGTTGACTGTTAGGTTTCGATGACCGTCACTCTGACAACTATTACTACGGAAAGTAGCCGAAGTGCGTGTCCAAGTCTTCACGCTGGTCGTTCTTAAAGACGTTGACAAGAAGAGCGCGATCGACTATGCAAGTTTTGGGAACGCTTGAACTCTGGGTCGCACGGCGATGCGATGTGTGCGGGGTATGACTCGCCGGAGAACCGCCGAACCTCGTTGCGTGGTGGAGTTACAAAGCTGAATATGCAGGAGCAACCAGTATGGGCCAAAGAATGAATGCTCGGTAAGCCAGTAGCAGCCCTCATTAACCTGGTATGTAGTACACCGTTACCTTGAGGCGCAAGGCTGACAGTTCACGGCTACCTGACCCTTCAGCGAGCTCGGCAGACAGAAATAACCAAATGTTTCAGGCACCGAGAACGCGCCCTCCGCTGCGCGAGCAGACGCGGTCACTTGGGAACCTCTATAGCTCCTCATGCGATATCTGTTCCTGACCTGCCTCAGGATAGTACGGATCCGGAGCTACGACAACGGAAATATCATCCATCAGATCTTCAAGCCGGTTGATAGTCTTTATCTGTGTCAGATATATAGCTTCGCAAAATCATCGTCTGCAAAAGGGTAGTCAATGTACCCCTCGGGGCCCGGTGTATAATACGTGCCGCGATCCCCCTTTGCGAGCGGGAGGTCCTTAGCTAACCGCAGCGGGAGATCCGGCTACAAAGAAGCAATCTCAGCCTCAAAGAAGGCGTATCGAGGGGCTGCTGGTACTCACGTTGGAGATGAAGAGCCTGACGAAGGCGACGAGATCGCCCTTCGCAGAAAACTCCAACGCGCTCTCGCGCGTGTGTCCGCCCGCACTGATGAGCGGGCGCGGGGACCATATCTCTCGGATGAAATCATTCGTCTGTCAAAAGCGAAGAGATTATGTCGGACAAGGAAGATCCAAACCAAGACACACGGCGCACCTCGTCGGGCGGCGGCTCGCGCTGCACGAGCAAGAAACCGCTGACGCGGGATTCGATGACGTGGATGTATGCGAGAGTCGGGAATCTCTGCGCGATCTGCGAGACCACGTACGCAAACTGTGGCTTCGGGTCCTTCATGCGCATATCTAATTCATACCACCGGCTGGCGTCAACCCTCATATACTCTCTATCATCAACCCAGCGACGCTCACCCTGCACGTCATTCCATGGGCTAAACCGGATGGCGGTCCGCTCAGCCCCAATCGAATTCGAAACACCTTCAATGACCTCCAAGGCGAACCGGGCGCGGTTCTCAATGAACCCGCCATACGCGTCCGTCCGGTTGTTGCTGACGTCCTGCAGGAACTGGTCGATCAAGTACCCGTTCGCGCCGTGCAGCTCGACCCCGTCGAAGCCCGCGCGCACCGCGTTCCGCGCGGCGCTCGCGTACGCGTCGACGTACTACTCCCTGATCTCTGGCGTTCCGGGTCGTGTGCGTCAGACACGGCCGGTGCGGACGCGAAGGTGGAGGGCACGGACCTTGAGTGGTGAGCGCGCGCGGCGTCCTCTTATACCGCGGACAGCATATCGATGACAGCGGACAGGCAGATGCCCGATACGCTGACGTACGGGAATCCCCCCTCGTCGAGGACCGCCGGGTCCGCACCGCGGCCCAGGGCCCACAGCTGGCAAAATATCCTCGAGCCTCGCTCGTGCACCGCTTGCGTGACCTACACCGACAGAGCCACTCAAATCAGCCCTTATCCTCCTACCCGCTGTCAGCTGAAAGCACAAACGGACTCACGCGCTTCCACCCCTCGACCTGCGCCTCGCTCCACAGACCTGGCACGCCGCGGTACCCGCCCGCGAACGGCGCGATGAACGTCGCCTCGGAGATGAGGAGCGTGCCCGGCACCACGGCGCGCTGCGCGTAGTACGTCGCCGTGTGCGCGCCGGGCGCACCGTCGGGTTGTGCGCGGAAGCGCGTGAGGGGCGCGAGCACGACGCGGTGCGCGAGCGCGAAAGACCCGACGGCGGTGGGCTGGAACAGCACCGGGACTGTTGGGGCAGACATCGCGGGGCGCGTTCTTGCAGTCTGAATGCGGTAGAGGCTGAGGCCTGAGGTTGGGCTTGATGGATGGTTCGATGCGCCCGACCCGGTCCTGTGTGGATTTATAAGGACGGCTGCAGCTGCAGCTCGGCCACCCGGCCCAGTGCACTTCCGCGAACCTCGGAGCGTTGCCATGCGTCGGCTAGAATCTAGGAGGCTACGCACCTCTGAGTCGGTATGTCGACCATCCCGAAACAGTGCTCAACATTGTAAAGCGTGGTACGTCATTGAACAGTTAAGACTATTTCCTGGGCTTCCACGGAGGCGGCCTCAACTTGAATGTGCCCGCCGGCCGACAGAACCTGTCAAACTGCCAGACTGTGGATTCTCTAGGTTTGCTGTCAAAATCGAAGAGGGCTTGTCCGGCGGAACGGACTCACACGCAGAATTCCAAGCTGACAAATTCACAAACTCCGGTGTGCGGTGATTGCGAACGATGGCGAAGAGGCGAAAAGCGTCGTCACGCCTGATGACTGCGCACACTCCATGGCCAGGCCTCGCGTTTGCCGTCACGAAGTGGGATTGATATGGCGAAATGGGACTAGCTACGTACATAAAGACGAATGCTCGGTAAGCCGCTTCCAGCACGACGAGTCACCAGCTTGACATGGGGCCTCTCCAGCTCAATACCTCGAGGCTCCAAACTTCAAACTGATTGGGCTTCTTTTCGACCGGTTGAGAAGTGCCGACTGAAGGGGAGATCTACGCGACGGCAACCTTTAATCGAGGGGTTGTTGACGTGGATCTGCATACGTCTTGCTTCTCTGTGTGCTTAAGCTTGTCGATCAGCACGCTTGCCGACCCTGCATCCCAAGCATGCTGACCAACCCATGAAGAAGGTACCCCTGGGGGATAAAGATGAGAACCGCCCACACCATGGCAGATCTATAAATTGGACGCCAACGACTGCTGTATCCATTGCAAAGTACCCGGATAATCGCAATGTCCTTGCAGGCCGTGCCAAAGCTATTCCAACCCATCGTCGTCGGAAACCATGCGCTCGCGCATCGTGTCGTGCTCGCGCCACTCACCCGCGGCCGTGCTGACGCAGACGGCGTGCCTAGCCCGCACGCAGTGACATACTACGCCCAGCGCGCAGTAGTACCGGGCACACTCCTCATCTCTGAGGCGACGTTCATCGCCCCGTTTGCCGGCGGGTTCCAAGGTGCGCCCGGCATCTGGAGCGAGGCGCAGGTCGAGGGGTGGAAGCGTGTGAGTAGTTTCTCGTCGCTGTTGTGGATTGAAGGCGGGGAGGTCAAGATGCTGATCGGTCTGTGTTGCAGGTCACACACGCCGTGCACGAGAAGGGCTCGCGGATATTCTGCCAGTTCTGGGCCCTTGGCCGGGGTGCGGACCCGGACCAGCTCGATGCGGCGGGGCTCCCGTACGTCAGCGCATCGGACATCAAGCTGTCAACGAGCACCAGGACGCCGCGCCCGCTGACCATCCAAGGTACGTTCGGAGTCTCAGCATCGCGGCTCAATACTCCTTTCGCTGACGCAGATGGTGGGTGCGTAGAGATCAAGGAGTACTTCGATGCATACGCAAACGCTGCGCGGAATGCGGTGCGCGCAGGATTCGACGGGGTCGAGCTGCACGGCGCGAACGGGTACTTGATCGACCAATTCCTGCAGGACGTGAGCAACCACAGGACGGATGCGTACGGCGGGTCCATCGAGAACCGCGCCCGCTTTGCGCTCGAGGTCATTGAGGTCATCGCCAAGGCAATCGGGCCCGAGCGCACCGCTATACGGCTCAGCCCATGGGGCGACGTGCAAGGTGAGCGTCGCCAGGTTGATGAGCAAGGATATTTGAATTTTGACGCCGGCTCGTGGTATGAGCTAGATATGCGCATGAAGGACCCAAGGCCGCAATTCTCGTACCTTGTCTCGCAGATCGCCCAGCAACACCCGCGCCTCGCCTATATCCACGTTGTTGAGCCGCGCGTGAGCGGTTTCACGGATCGCGAGCCGCTGCCCGGAGAGGTTTGTACCACCACCAGCTGTTCTCCACTGGCCTCTCTAACTCGCTGTATGGCTTTCCTGCTGTGTAGACGAATGACTTCATCCGCGAGATATGGGCCCCGCGCCCGCTGATCAGCGCGGGTGGGCACACGCGCGAGAGTGCGTTCGAGTTCGCGGAGAAGGGCGACCTCGTAGCCTTCGGAAGGTTCTTCATCTCCCACGTGAGTGCTACTACCTCTTAGGACATGTTTGGTTGATCTGACGAGGTAGTATGGGGTAGCCGGACCTGCCGCTGCGACTCGCGAAGAACCTCCCGCTTGTGAAGGGAAACCGCGAGACCTATTATACCCAAGGCACAGAGGGATATATTGACTACCCGTTTGCTGAGGCTAGTTTTTCGAGGGTGTAGATCTACTGGCTAGGGCAATAGGTAGCGAGTACTGAGAACCTGACGAATAAAACCTATGAAGCTAGATGTAAAAAAGGGTTCGTGGACTAGGACCATAGATACGCACACTATGTACGCACTGGCAGGCAGTCGCTCCTGACTTTGTCTTTTTGGCTAAGGTTGCGCAGAGAGTAGAGAGGCTGAGTGTCGTTCGTAGAGACGACTGGGTCTTGGGTCGTTCTCTCGACTTGGCGGCCTTCTGAAACATCGAAGTAAATGGTATTGAATATGGAGGGCTCTGGCAAGTGCAGTGCGCACGTCGCGCGAGTATGAGACCCCGTCCCGGGCCGAACGCGTCCCGTCACAGACTGTCACGGCCGTTACATTGTGCTTCCGGGCCTTTATGTTTCTCTTCCTCCTCCTTCGCGGGCGCCAAGATTCGTCTCTGCGCAATCTTGCTTGAGCACCACCAAAACTCGTTCCCTTCCCCACTCTCACTCTCGTTCAGATCGACACTGTTACCTGGGTATTCCAGTGCCGCGTTCTCGCAACAATATCCCACAGCTACTCGGTACTAGTCACTCGCATCCATCTGCAGGGTGCGCCCGAGATCTCAAATGAGATGACGCTCCTGATATTCCTCTGGTACTAGCTCCCCGGTGATACTCATGCGCTTCGACGATGGGTACGAGCGGTTCTTGTGCCCGCAGAACTCGAGCCCTATGTCCTGATTCAAGTTGTGGATCATACCGGGAGCATGAGGCCTCGCTCAGAATGCTTCGTCCCCTTCTATATGATGCCGTGTCTGTGGTCGTTCCAGATGGTATGGATTGGGACGACTACTACTGGGGCTATTATGCGATGGATGGCAACCGGGGCGAGCGAAGGACCATCGTACGCGCTCTCCCGCGATCCATCACCGACCGCATCCCTCTCGAGCTTTTCGAGCACATCCTTGACTTCCTCAAGTGTGCGATGATGGACCTCTACAACTGTGCTCTCGTGTGCCGTGCTTGGCACCATCACAGCCAACGCCTCCTGTACCTCGTATCGTTGCCCTGCATATGATGCTGTCGCACAGTCTTTCTTGCGAAAGGGAAGGTCAAGGCGATACCTGGCCATGACCAGTGCCCTTCTCGTTACCGGAAACGAAAATGATCACCCACAACTGAAGTACTTTTCGACAGTCTTGGCAGATCATTCTGTTGTCTCAACTGCTTTGATTTCGTTGGTGTTATCCTCCCCCCATATCGCTCTCCATTTGCACAGTTCTCCTTCTCTGCATTGATTCACTTGAGATTGTACGACTTCCGGCTGAACTGCTTTACGGACTTGCGCATCATCATACGTGGACCGAAGAACTTGCGCGAGCTTCATCTTGTCCGCGGCAAGCTTGTCTCAAGTGCTGGAGCTACCAATCTTCCCTTCGCGTTTCCAACCGTGGTGACATTGAAATATATAGGGGTATTCCCTTTCCCTCCAACTGGCACAGTGGATGACTTCAACAAAAGTATGTAATGGACAAGTCTGTCTCTGTTCGGGATTGGCCAGTCTGACTGTCGTCCTGGCCAGACGCGAGACCCGGACGCTGTCGCCCTGTTGGTTCTCTCGCCGGAGCAAGGACGTTGCGCTGCGTCAATACTCCGGAAGATGGGCTCATCACTTGCGTCTCTTGACTACCAGTTGTGGTATCCAGCATCTTGTAGGTACACGCTGCTGCTCGTCTCACAAGCTCTATCTGATAACTAGTACTAGGGCAAGATCACAGTGTCCTCGCCTGTTCAAGTTGTACCCGCTTGTCGACCCTGACACTGTTTGTCCAAGCCAGCCCGATTCCCCAGCAAGGACTCGTTACCACACTCCGCGCATTTCTTTCCCACATGGCACGCCCCACTGTCCGTGCACTTCGGGTTGCCATACATCTAATCACCAGAGGGCAGTCCCTTCGCCTCGGCGCACCCTGATTCTAGGCGACTGACCTGCGATCGATCCATGACCTCATACAAATGCCATTGTCAGACTCGCTTCAGCGCACCTATAAACGAATGATGCACTATCATTGGGCTTACACTCGTCTGACTCGCGATGCTGTACTCGCAGAGGACGAGATGGAGCGTCGCATCCGCTTGATCCTCGAGCCTTGGAACAAGCTTGAAGGATGGGGGCTACAGTGAACCCACAGACAAAGGGCTTCGATGGCAGAAAACCATGGACCCCGAGGAAAAGGTTTCTGGCGAAGCTGTTGCCGCCGAGGAAGCCTCCTCCTCCAACGATGACGAGGAGGAGGAGGAGGAGGAGGAGGAGGAAGGTCAATCTACCTAGCCACTGATCCCACGTAATGACGGTATCAGTCACAGCGAAGCCGCACTGGCGCCGCTGGGACCAGGAGGATGAGGACGGATGGGCGCCGTTAAGGACACTATAAGGAGACAGCGAGGAATAATGCGCACCGAGAGGTACGTGGTTGTGGCAGGCATTTGTTCGCATGCTTATGTCATTATCTACAGTGCTTTAAAGGGCATAATTCAAGCCGGAACATGGCTATCCAACGCTAAGTAAGACTTATCGATTCTGCTCTAATGCTAGTAACACTAACTCGGTCGCCATTAGTGCAGCTCATGAGAGGGTCCCTCAGTCGTCGTAAGTCTATGCGAATGTACGGATAGAGTGAATCAGCGTCAGCAAGTGTGCGTTAGGTTTGTGCTAGCTCATCCTCACTGTCTGCACAGCACACAGTGTCGGAGAATGTACGGTGCTGCGCAGAACAACTCAAGTCACTCCTCCTTTCGTCTCTCGAATGAGGCTCGCAGCCCGATCTTTGATTTCCTCAACAATCCCTCTGCATCAGAGCTCCGGATAGTGTTATGATAGCCCCATGACCGCCGTCTTCACAGGTGCTGTGTACCCCATCCGGCCTTCAAGGTTTATAAACCTTCACCCGTCGCCTCATGTCTACCACAGAACCTGCCTGACCACCGGCTACTTTCCAGCAGAGATCGACAGAACCACCCCCGGGAGTTGCGCATGCGACTCTCGGCCCCGTCTACAGAGTCTAGGTTTCGTGCAGGCCTATGCGCACGGAGCGCGATCTCATGAGGGTGAGATGTGCAACGTAATACATGGGATTGCTTATCAACTCATACCGCAGCGCAGGATGTCCTGGATGTACGGAGACCCACGAATAGGCTGTTCGCATCCGCATTTTCCACGACCTTTCCGCATATACTGTACTCCTGTGAAAGCGCCACGAGGGTTGGCTTGCACTACCCAAACGAGGCGCTCTCACTGGTGTGCGGTTCTTTTCGGACCCTGTCTGTTTGTACGCCACCGGGCCGCCAGGAAGCCTCTTCCACGAATTAGGATGATGCACTGCACCTCAGGTGGGCCGAGCACTCAGTACTACTCATCTTGATTTGAGGCATCGGTCATCATTGCACAGGGCATACGTACACAGAACGTCTTCTCAAGCCGTATAGATGTCATACGCATAACGGAATAGCACCTCTTCTCGACGACCGAGCCCTCACGGTGTTGTAAACCAGTCTCGCAACCCTCCTTCTCACATGCATCAGCCGCCCATTCAATCCTCGGTCTGTCGGAGTATCGCCTGGCTGCGCCCTCCGCGCTGTCGAGATGCTCCGAAGCCTATGTCAGGCCCTTGGCCCGCGCCTCGTCGTTGCTTCTCGTGCGACCGTATATGGCCTATATGAGCTCCCCCTGCGTGCGCACGGTCGCCATGTGCGAGCTCCTCTGGCCCCCGCATGCTGATGACCCGTCATGGCAGCGACCATCCCGATGTTGTCCGTCATCCTGGTGACGATCTGTATCGAGAGCCTCTTGTATGGCGTGTTCCTCGTTCTCTCCGTCATCTCTCTCTGGATCCTCGCGCGCCGGCGAGAAGACATGGTCAACGCGGCACTCAATGTCAGGGGGAAGCGGCGCATCGCGTACATGACGCCCATGTCTGCTGCCGCGGTCTTACTGTTCATCACAAACACTGCAGTGAGCACCGTCCTTTTTCGAGGTTCAACTTAGCTTTTTACATACTTCCATCCTTCAGCATTGGATCGTCGCTGTGTATCGTCTTTTTGCAGGGTTTATGCTCGTCGACGGCGGAACGCAACCAACGGTCTACTACACCGACCCAGCTAAGGCTGCCGAAGTGACCCAATTAACATTGCTCATGATCTCCCTAATCATCGGGGACGCCATGATCGTACGCCCTTCTCTCCCCGAACGCGCAGTGAGTACTGGACGACGTATGCGCGTGTGATAGATCTATCGACTGTGGTTGGTCTGGGCTTACGACGTCGTCGTCACCGTCTTCCCGCTGGCTACGCTTATTGGGCTCATAGGTGCGCCGATCTCGGTCGAAACGGGTATGTGTATACTCATGCTGGTGGACGCGTGCAGTCTGCGCTATCGGCTCGATTTACGCCTCCGCGCTGTCTCAACCGGGCGAAGACATCTTCGCGACAGAGACAGGGCGCTGGATCACGGCGAACTGTGTTTTCACGTTACTGTAAGTGTCTTCTGTCGGCGAGGTATCAGCAGCAGTAGCTAACGTAGTACGTCCTTTCAGCACGAACGTATACAGTACAGGTAAATACTGAAACACACGGTGCCTTTCATGCACTCTGGTAACACCATCGAACAGCCACGATTGCATGGAGGATATGGCGCGCCAACAGCCGTGCGAGACGATTCGGAGGGGCCAGTCTCATGGTGCGTAGGACCTCACCGCACACCCAGGAGACGATCTATGAAACACTCTTCTTGACAGGGTGTCGTAGGAATCCTCATCGAAAGTGCCGCTCTTTACACGTGCGTTCCCCCACTGCCCACCGCATCACGACCCCGCCCACTCAACCCCGCGCAGCGTCTGGACCATCCTCTTCTTCGTAACCTACCACGCCCGGTCTAATCTCCAATACTTCGCGAGCGATACGTACTGCGCCGTCGCAGGGATCACCTTCATGCTCATCCACGTCCGCGTCGGCCTCGGCTGGGAACAGCGCGCGCACGGGAGCAACGAGGCCGCCTCCGTCGACCTCAGCACCGCGACCACGCTGCACGACAGCCGGCAGCACCCGTACGGTTCACCGCGCGTCGCGGTCAACATCACGCGCATCGTTCAGCACGACGACGGGTACGAGCACTACGAGTCTGACGTGAATTCTATCAAGTTCGCTCCGAACAACGTCAGTGACGCTAGCCTGGCTGGACGTGCATAGCTACACCCTGTACACAGTAGATCATCAGCGCCACGAAACGATACCCTCGCACCTGCATACATAGCAACTTGTTTGCGTGACATGATATACCTGACAGCGGCGTGGACCCGGATTGTCCCACTTAGCCCCTGGCCAGCTAAGCCTGTACACAAAGCATCAGCAAACGATGGAAATAGACGTGGAACACACGGGACACAGCACAGCATTCAGCAATGAGAGTCTATATGTATTCATGCATGTATCGAGTAGACGAGAGACACAAGGAGGAGGAGAGTTTTATGTCCGTTTAAGTACACGACGCACTACTCGAGACAACACACCGAGCGGTGCACTAGTATTGGGCTAGATAATAGACGATGATGCAAGACGAAGATTGTACTGCGGAAACGACGCGGCCCAGGATGGGATCAAAAGAGTGGACGGTACGACATCAACGTACGCAAAACGAGAGAGGACGATGAACCACGAGGGCAGGCAAGAGTCCATGTCCAGAGTGGCATCATGGCCGGTGATGTATGGAACAGTGGATGGAGCTTCGTGAGGAGGGCACAAACACAGACAGGCGTGAGGGGGCGTGAACATGACAGTAGACGATCAGTACGAGAACACCATCAACCAGGGGTTCAGCACAATCTGCGACGTGGGTCAGCATCCAAAACACGCAAAGACGAAGTATGCGAGCAACTCACCGGGTACAATATATGGCATCCAATCTGGATCGCCAATGGGAAGATGACAGCCCATGCTGAACCGTCGATACGCCACTGGATGGGTACTATCGATGTCGAGAGGATGATGATGGCCGCCATAAGGATGAAACAGATCATCCACGGAACCCAGAAACGCTTGAGAATCTTCGGAATCTCCTCGAAGAAGTTTGATCGCTCAACCTCCTTCTTCGTCGCACCCCATGTCATGTTGTACGAGAACAAGTGCGCAAGAATCGCTTGAGTGACAGGGATAGAGAGACCGCCGAAGAAGAAGAAGCTGTAGAAGTTCGTCAGTAACCAACTCCTTATGAGACGTCACTACGAGGGCACTTACAAGTACGGAATCCACATCACGTTGACGAGGAAGGACTTGATCAAGGGCTCCGCACCGAGACGGTACTGCAGAAGGGTGAAGCCAACGTTACCAGAGCCAATGAAGACGACGGTGGTCGCCAGCCAGATCTCGAACGAGTGCATGTAGAAGCCGTCGACGGGGAGCTGGAAGCCGAGTAGGATATAGTTGATGACACCGATGGTGATCGAGCACGCGATACCGTAGTACGAGAACATGTACGCCATCATCGAGAACTTGTAGTGCAGCGGCGCGGACGACCACAGGAACGAGTGGATCTCCTTCGAGATCGGGCCCTTGCGCCACCACTGTACGATCGGGTTGAACAGCAACTCGTTGCAGCCGTACGCGTACTTCTGCCACCGGTTCAACTCGTCGTCGCACGTAAGCGACACACCCTCCTTGAAGCCGCCAAGGGAATACGTCGCCCATCGGATGATGAAGCCGCGCTTCTGAAGACGCATGGCCATATCGAAGTCCTCCGACACGTTGCTCTCGGACCACATCTTCTCCTCGCCGTCGGCCGGGTCGATGAATGCGGCGTCCTGAACGGCGCGCCAGCGCAGGAAGGCGTTGTGTCCGACGAAGGGGGCGACCTCACCGTTCGCGCACGCGTAAGAGATACACTTGTTGATACGGCGAGTGAAGTAGGCGATACCGTTCTCGAAGTAGTGGTGCGCAACCTGCATGACGTCGGACTCATGCTGGATGACGCCAACCTCGGGGCACTCGGCCATCTCGCGCGCAGCATCCCGGAAGCAGTCCTCGGGCACGACGGTGTCGGAGTCGACAATGAGAATAATCTCACCAATACGGCAGGCGCGGCCGTTGGCCGCCCAGGGACGGAAGCGGCGGCCACTTGCCTCGTAGACATCGTCGATGGCCATCTGGAGCGCGCGCTCCTCGAGCTCCCAGTCCTCGGTGTTGACCTTCTCCTCGTCCGAGTTGAAGTTGACGACGCTGGCGTTGCCGCCGTCCCGGTGCTGGTACTGCATACCGTAGCGCTGCTCGCCGTCATGACCAATCGAGTCGCTGTTCCGAGGGCCGCGCTCCTTCTCCTCGGCAAGTAGCTTTTCGAGGTGCTGCTCGGCAAGGAGAGAGAGCTTAAGACCGTAGTTCATGTTCGATGCCTTCTTGAAACGACCGGCACGCTTGAAACCGTCCGGAGCATCGTCGTGTTTGGGCCGCGCGACCCAACCGATACCGTGGTTGGCGTAGAACGCGATACGAGCATCTCGGTCTTCAACCGAAAGCAGCTGTTCCAGCATAAGTTTCGCGCTTTGACACTTGATAGTGGCAATGCTAAATGCTCACCCTCAAACCGTCATCGTTGATGAAGATGGTAGATGTTCCTCCTTGCCGGGCATACGTCTGCATCGCCTTCTTGATGGACTCGATAGATGGCGCCCTACCATCGTAATCAGCAACCACAATGGCATATTGGGCCCGATCGTTCACTCACAAGACAGTTTCCAAAGATTCTTTGTACACCGGCATCTCGATAGTGATGTGGGGGAGGTCGTTGTCCAGAATCTTGCTGGGTCGCGGTTTGATGGCAGAGTAGTACTTGGAGTTCTCGTGGTAGTGCGCAATGGGACCGATGGCCATGGATACGTTCTGGATGATTTGGAGGGCGAAGAAGAGGGAGACACTGTACAGGAACGGCATGGTCGCGACGAGTGCGAATCGCTCGAATGTGTTGTCGAGTTTGAATTCGTTGAGAAGCGTCTTGAGACCGTTGCCGATGAAGTCTACGACCACGGAGTCAGCCCATTCGAGCCCCTTTCCAACCGTCGCTGAACCGTGTACTCACAGACCGACAGACCAGCTGCAAGCCCGTTGTAAATGGGTGCATACAACCTCGCTGTCCGCTTCAGAGGGAGTGCGCTATCGACTGCGCTCATGTCGGGGCCCTCGATCACGATCGTCTTCTTCTTGCCGTACCACGTTCGAATCGTCTTGGTCTTGACGACATTCTCTTCAATCTCGGCGCCCTTCTCGAGGTCGTCCTTGCCCAGTAACAAACTCATGCGACCCATACCACGGGGCGTCCCAGGAATGCTTTGCTGTCCGGGTGGTGGCGGTAGTTGGCTGCTTGACCGAGCTGAACGGAAGTGTGAGTGACCAGATACGGACCCTGCAAAAAGGCGTAGTTAGTGTCCAATTTCAATGTGCACCCAGTCAACAGTCACACTCGGGGGGCCGGGCCAAGCGCATGGCCCTCCAAGCACACTAATGAATCCAGGGAAAGAACTACCACTTACCAATATCCCCAAAACTGAAACATGAGAGGTTCTACGGAAACTATCTAGTATTCACGGGATGAGCGTTGTGCACTTACCACTTATGCTGCCTGCGTGACTATTTGAGCTCGCAGCATGGCTACCCACGGCGCTTGGTCTTGATCGCCAGAGCAGCTTGATGAGGCGCTCCTCGAAGTCGTGACATGTCGGGATAATGTTGTCTATCGAGTCTGACCAGACGATGAGCACACGCTCATCACGCTGTAAAAAACAGCTCGTCAGCTTTCATCGCCGCTGCTACTCTGAGAGATATGCGTATTCCTGCGTCAGTTTAGGTGCCGCGGGTCCGACCAGCTGTGGGCTACCCGGCGGCCCCACGATCGACTCTCGTGGCATCGATCACTTCCACGACGCGGTCACCACCCCATTTCGACTGAGTGCTCAGCAACACGGCGGCGACAGTTTCGAACAACCACCCGTCGTTCTACTACTACGCCCCGACTCTGCCGCTCCGCTTCGTCACCCGGCCTCAGGGTGTGGTCGCCGCTCCCAGGGCTTAGCTGTGCGCCTGACGACTGATGTCACGAACTGTATGCCAGCCGCCGCGAACACACGGCTAGCGCGCAGGCAAATGCCACATTGCACCCACGATACGCCGCCCTAGCACCCATCGAACTCTAGTTGACATCCTATACCAGCTCTCTCTGCCGTGTTGGCAGCGTGCAGGAAACGCGCATATATGAACCCTTTCGCCGTATCACGCCGTGATATACGGCGAGAACCCTGATGGCGAGAGAGCGGATCCCGAACGGAAGAGGTGCAGATACAGAATGGCCAGAGATGAAGAGACTTACGACGAAAGCCGCGTTCTGCTCCTTGTCAGCCGTCGGGAGGTCCATCATCGTCTCGATAATCTGAATGCGCGTATTTGCGTCGACGTAGATTGACCTATCATCTGGGCCACTGCAAGGGAAGATAGAGTTAGTTTGTTGTCTATCAAGGCCGCGAATGATAATTTCCGCTGCCGGCGAAGCTGCAACGACGAGACAAGTCTCCCCACACGCCTCCGCCTCACACTCTCCTCGCCCGAGCAGCTCGCAGAAATGCCACTCACACTTCTGCCAACGCTGCGTGTACAGCTGCGCTGCGGACCTTGATGGCGACAGCTGGGTTCAACGCAGAGACCGCCGCCTCGAACGGCTCGAGGGCGAGGTTTTCGTAGGGGAAGACACGGAATTCCGGGCCATTGTCGACACGAAGAGCGACACCTGCTGAAAGGTTGTCTTCGTTGGGGCGGAACCACGCGTCGCCCTGCGTCTGCTTGAAGATGTGGTGGAGGAAGGCGTCGTAGCGGTCGTAATCCATCGTGGCGGTCCTTGCGGGCGGCGAGGCGACGGTACGGGCTTACGATGGAGACTAAAGAAGGGATGGCGAAGTCGCCGAGCGCGAGGGCGGAAGGGGGGGAGAGGGTGGACAGACAAGGCGGAGGAGAAAAGCAAGCGAGTGAAAGACAGGTGTTCGCACGTCCGGCGAACGGTCGGTGGGCTCCATCCTCGTGCATCTTCGCTCTTATTTCCCGCGGCGCCTACTTACCAGCCGCCCGCGCTCCCATTGGTCCTTCCCAACTTTGGGCCCAAAGCCGCTCGTTCGCCTCCCTGCGAGCTTATCGTCCGGCCGTTGCCGGTTCGGAGGCTCCTGTCACTGCTTGCTCGCTGCCTGTCTGCACGGCGTCGTGCTGCCCGCCGCAAGTAAATGCCAGCCACCTGGGCTGCGACGTCGGCGGGGCGGGCTGAGCGAGGGAACGGACACCGTACACCCCGCGGCGGGAAAGCTTAGACAGGCAAACGTTGCCTTGGAAAACTCGCAGCACTCGCACTGCGCAGCCTCGCACATCACCTCGTCGTCCGGATACGCTGCGAAAAATGTCATACAATTCGTATAACTCCTCAGGAACGTCCCCTTCGGCGCGCCGAAGCCTTATGTCACCCGGGCCGAACACTCGGAATGCAGCAAAGACCGACCCCCTCCTCGTCTGCGTTCATAACTGCTGTCGCACGAGCCCGAGGATCCTACGAGGCTACGACGTGCCCTTCGGTCGATGCCAAAACTACGTTCCGATGGCGTGCCAAGCCCTTCGTAAGAATGCAACCATACCCCGTCCGCGCGATAACGAACCGTTCACTTCGCAGCAAGAAGCGGCGTCTGGATGAACTATCCAAGCTTCGCGCCCGAGTTCTGTCAGCGCCGTCCAATCGACGTCGACGATACGTCTTCGCTATCCGGCCAACGTAACATTGAAGCCATATGTAGTACATCCCGACTGCATCCATACTACGTCGCAACGGGCCGCGGCGTTACCCATATTGGACCGATTATTCCTTTGATCTGGGTATATTTATAGACATCGCCTTGTAATGTAATTCTCGTTGCCTCAGCGCTCCTTCCTTCCGAGTCATTTGTCCATTCAGTGCCTTCGCCAATCCTCCTCCGCCCTTCGCGTCCCCGGAAACCATGGTCACGAAGAGACTCCGCGCATTCCACCTCGGTGTGAAAGCTCACGGACATCCAGGGAGTCCCTTACACAACGCTGTCGTCACCTCCGACGTCATCAACTCCGACAGGTACACATACGCTGCGCCCTTCAGGCAAGTGAAACGCCGGAGACCCCGGGCACACCCCAGGCTCTAGGCGCTTTTGCGGGACCGAAGACGCGCCGGCATATTGAATTGCGAAGCCTTGATTGCGATCACCGATCAACCCTCTCCGTGAGATGAGATCTGATGAGATCCCCGACCTGCCTGGGCTCAGCGGCCGCCCATCCCGACGCTCCGGGCGCAGCGCCGTTCTGGACTGCCCGACGCGCACTGACGGCGGCGAGACTCTCTTTAGGTGCTCGCCGACTCCAGCTGTCCGCATAGGCTGAGCTGGACAGGTTTTCCAGGCTGCAGCACTCGCACGACTTTGGAAGGTGATCGGGCATCGTACGACCCGCCGAACTGGTACGCGCACGTACTTCATACTGCATGGACAGACGGAAATTACTCACACCGACTACACTCTTCTGTTCAGACCGCTCTGCACACCCTTGGCGCGGGTGCGTGCGGCTATCGCGTGCAGCGATACCTGTCCAAGCGTTTTAATGCCGAAATGACTTAGAACTAACACACGACTATTATGCGGCGGAAGCGCGACCGCCGTACCGCTATCCAGCCCAGCGTCGCGTGGGGGAATCTGGGAATGGAGAGGCGAGCTGCCGAATATCGCAGGCGGCCCGTCGTGACAAAGGCAGGCATGTTTGTACTGCTGAGGCGGAGAGCTCAGCTTGCTTCGGTGAACAGACCCACGAAGCGGCGGGGAATGCCGTATAATAGGTTGCGCTGCCAGCTACAGCCTACTGCTGTTACTCGAAACAAGCGAGGGGGCCCTCCGTCGTGTGCAGCTTCCGGCCCCGCTCATGGTGCGTGGATTGCTGAGCAGTCAGTGTGCTGACGGACTTCACCTGCAGGCGCAGAACCTACACCCTTCACCGGGACGCGCCCGCAGGCCCTCACACACCCTCACACACCTCCCCTACAAGCTACAGGCTTCACCGATCGACTATGAAACTGGGCGCAATCGAGCGTGGATGGGTGTGCAGATCCTGCCTTCCTCACCTACACCGCACTCGTGCTTCTCGAGGAGAGCGCGGAGCTAGTGGAGGGGTGGCACGTAATGGGGTAATAGGTAAGGAGGACGATCGCGGGAGATGCGGCGTATAAGTATAGCTCTGTCGATTAGGACTCGAGTGCGCTGTAGGGGCGATGGCCTTCGCGGGTGGTGCGCGGAGGAGAGGGGCTTTGGGCGAGGGGGGGCTACCAGGTATGTGTCGATGCAAGCTCTACCTCATTGTGCGAAGGGTGAGGGTGGTACACCACAAGTGACAACGGAAACATCCTTACCGCTCAACAAGCAAGGGATGCGGATAAGATATCATAGCTTTTCCCACTTGCCTAAGTGAGCAATGTCCCCGTATCGAATGCCCTCACGGTTTCTTTTGTCTTCGAGAAACCGATGGGAATGGATGACTGTTGTGCAATGATACGCCTTTTGCTGTTGGGACCGCCGACCGGCGTGTGTGTGTGTACTTTCCACTTCGTATTTAAATCAAATTCAATGAAGCTATTTGACTGAACTTGTCTCTTAGTAGCGTGGATCAACACGGGTCGACACGATTGAACGTAGCTACGACGTTCCAGGGTCGTGTCTTGGCAATTGTGTGAGCGCACATCCTCGAGCTCCGCTGCGCAGCCTCAAATGCGTTGACCTGCATATTGCCTCACAACCGCACGGCAAACTATCAGTGAGCATAGGCACGAATGTTACCGCCGTGCCTCGCAGCGTGCACCCGCTGAAATTCGGTGAAACTGAGTAAGCTCCATTTCATGTACAAAGGCGGCCCGTACCGGGAGGTGCACACCCTGAACTAATGGACCATACTAACAGCTCCCGTCTACAGGGTGAACCATACTGTACGACGAGTCCGCCCTAGCACCCATAGCACCCGCCGCCTCGCGCAGTTCTTCCGGCAGCGCAGTACGCAGAAACGCGTCCCGTCCGGGACATGGCGCATGGCGCGCGCGACCGCCGATCGATCGGCGTGCTCCACTTCCACCCGCGCAGACAGCGCCGCTGCCTTCCTGCCCTGGCGCCGGCCTCGCCAGCGCGACTGCTACCGCTCCCTTCGTTCCGACATAAGACTTGAATGCTGGAAAATCGAGCATGTCGAATATATTTGGTGAGGGACGGATATGTAGAGTAATCTGGCAAGCAAGAGTCGGACGCCGGTGCCGCTCAGGTGGCCATGGCAGCCAGGCCCGGTGTGCCTCGCACTGTGGTAGGGTGCAGTACACCCCGCTCTCTGGTCGGCAGTGTGGTGGCCAATGGGCCGTTGCTGACGACTCAGAACGCCGCATCAATTCGAATTCGTCCCACAGGCCGCTCCGGATCATTTGGCTCGTAACGGGGAGTACCGACATGCTTCTCCCGGCGTGTTGACTTCTAGTGTGAACTTCGAATGCTGCCTTCGCGTTCGCGCTGCACGGCCACCTCCGCCCGCCACCGTGTCAGCATGGCGTGCGGCGATAGCTCGCCATCCACGAAAACGGGCGGGAAGACTAGCGCGCCTCGACTGATGGGGATATACGCACCCACCCACAAACAAGACCAAAGCAAGACTCTAATGACAACTTGATCAGCCCCTCCGAGTGTTGTTCTGGCTACCTGACACTAGTACTGGTGACATGAGCATGTGCGCTCACTGCCGACGCGGTGTCCATTCTGATTTTGACGAGATATTCCATGCCACCGCTAGACGTTGCTTGTTATTGTCACGGCTTACATGACGCGGCGGGGAACGCGCACGCCACAACGACGGCGGGCGCCCCACAGCCATACAGGGAATACGCCGGCCGGGATCGCGCCATGACAGGGGCCGAGTCTATGAGCGTGGTGACGATGTCATGGATTGCAGCAGTGAACCGCGTGATGGATCGGGCTCTGCGCGCGCGTGGCGACGAGCACGCGAAAAATACTATTTACAGTGCGGACCCCGGACGTCGCTTGCGACAGGCTGTTCGCGTACCTGAGTGTTTCTGCCTCGCTTCGCGCTCGATTTCAACAGGATTGACGTCATGCTTAATTTGGACAAGGGCGGGCACTTCGCGCCGGAAGAGGAAGGTCGCGCGCGGCGGCGCGGGAGGAGTCCATTGTGTGCGTTATCGCGCGCACGGTGAAGGACAGGAGACGAAGACGTACAGAGGCGGGCGCGAAGTGGGAGTACTTATCGGCGCGTTGCCGTATGCGGGAGCGCGTTTTCCGCCCTGCGCTATCTCTGCGTTAGGCGTGCCAACGGAGTACGGGAGAATGCCTGGAAGAATTGCTCGGTGTCTGTGCGATAGGCAGGAATGCAGCGATCTCCGTGGTTAGGGTCTGGGCGTGCATCGAGTGTGTTGCTGGAGAAACGCAGCACGATGCAACATGCTGGCATTTTGAAGGGCGGCAGACATGCAGCTTCCAGCAGGAAGGAGGCGAGCCTGCTCCGACCGGTGCTCCGAATAAGGACACAGAACTGGGCACCATCCGGTTGGATCGGGGGTTGTTGCGGCTCTTCGGAGGTCTTGTATGAGTTTTGTGCCGTAATCTAGAGGGGCGTATAAGGATTAGTGTATTGTGAGGAGAATAGGAGGCTGGCCGGACGGAGAGGCGGACGGGGGGCCGGCGATACGGAGGGATGACCCCAGATAGCGGGCGTGCGAGGCGGTGGGGCAGGAGAAAATGATGATAGCTGGGCAGGCAGCGCCTCGAGTTGCAGGAGGAGGCTCGCCGCTCGTTTTTCGCTTCCATATCCGCTGTCCAGGTCTGTAAGTAGTACCAGTCCTTCTCCGCCCTTCGTCCGTACACTTATTCCACCCAACTTGTACCTACTCTCCTTACTCTCTCCCCAGTCAGCCCCGCCCGCCATGTCTGCCTACCGCCGACGGGACAACCCGACCACCTACTCGAGTGCGGACGCCTATCGCTCAGTACCGAACACCTCGCCTTCTCTCCAGCACGCACACGGTGTGAATAATAATAACGGCGCTGCTTCTTCGTCGGACGAAGACCATCACGCGTCCTCGGTCCCATCGCCCCAGCCACCTGCCGCCGCCGCCGCCCTGTACATGCGCTCCCGCGGCGGTTCGCGCTCGAAGACACGTCGAGACTCACCTGAACAGGGCGGCGAGCCGCTCAGCCCGCCGCGCCCTGGTTTTCTTGCGGGGAACGACCGACGGTCGTGGTCTTCAAGCGGTGCAAACAGCGAGACAGAGCCGACCAGTGACTCTGATATATCCGCAGCCGGCCTTGCCGGAGTAGGCGCCCAAACCTCGCAACCCGCGCGTCCGACCGCTGGTACAAATGCAGCCCGTCTTCCCATCCGCGACCACGATCGTGCCCGTAACAACAGCAGCCAGCAGGCTGGTCGCACTCCCGCCTCCGCAGTTCAGTCTCGCTCTCGCAACCACCGCCGTCGCTCCAGCATGGCCTACGAGCACGCGTACGCGGCCTCCATTGGCGAGGACGAGCCCCAGTCTCCCTCTTCCCAGGGCCACTCTTCCTACGGCATGAGCAATCCCTTTGGCAGCCCCAACGACACCCCCCGCAACTCCTTCTACGGCGGCCAGTACACCGCCCAGGCCCCTGCTGTCCCCGACAAGAACAATCGCTCGCCGCCATCGGCGTTCCCCTCTTTCCCCTTCCAGAGCCATGCAGGCAACCCCGACCCCGGCACCCACATTCCGGGCATAGGACGACGTGAGTCGCTTGACTCCCTCGCCGCACGCGCGCAGAACGGTCAGGTCCTCCACACCCCTGGCAACGTTAACCCCCACCCTCTCTCGCCGCCTACCCCCGGCACCGTCTACCCGGCCGGCGCCGCCCCGGGCGGCTACGGCCTCGTCGAGGAAGGCGGTGAAGACCTCGGCCGCCCCTACGCTCCCTTCATGGGCGACGTCCCCGAACGATCCCAAACGCCCCCGACGCCATCCAGCGCGTCGCAACTGTACCGCGGTTCCGCCGCTGCCGCAGCAGCCGGCAAAGGCGAATACGGTCAGTGCCCTTCGCCGTGCCCGCTGCTACCTGCAGTTGACCCAAAAGTAAGCTGACTCTTTGTATTATTCATCTGAAATAGGGAGCGACAACGGGCACGGCCTCCCGCGCACCGGCAGCACCGCGCAGATCAGCATGCGCGCGCCGTTCCTCAGCCCCGCGAGCCGCCCGACGTCCAGCCTGTGGGCACCCCCGAGCTTCCCGTACGCGTACCAGGGCAGCGGCAGCAGCACCGCCCTAAACGGGTACGCTGCCAGCGGGTACGGGCAGTACTCTAGCTATGCGGACATCCAGGCGCAGCTGCGCAAGAGCAAGCCGATTATGGCGTCGACGAGGTGCGTCCATCGCGGAAAATTGATCCGGGCGTCTCGCTCACCTGTCTTCTTCCACTTGTTGCCAGGATCCCGCAGAAGTTGACGCCGGAGGATAAGCCGTGGACGACGACGAAGGATGGGCGGGAGCGCGCGAGCTACTGGCTCACCCTCGTTGGCATCATCGCCGGTATCGCGGGCGCCGCCGTCCTCTGCTACTTCACTTGGGTCGACACCTACCTCCTCGCGGACAGCCAGGTCTGCTCGTACTTCTACGACGACTTCAGCAACGGCCTCGACACGACCAACACCTGGACGCCGGACAATCAGCTGGGTGGATTCGGGTGAGTCTCGTTGTCTTCTCTGTTCTTTTATGTTGGGTGGTGGGCTGCGATCGCGGTGGAGCGGGTGGTGGGAAACGCGTGTCGTGGTGACGGCGAAGGTGGAAGCGCATATAGGGGGCGGTGTCGTCGTAAGGCGGCCCTCCGTCGAGTGTGGGATGGTGTTCTGCGGAAGGCGGGCACGCTCTGCGTCCGCTCTTCCAGCACGGCTGTTCTCCCCTTGGTTGGTGACGCGCATATAGCGTGCTGACGACTGTCTTTCGCAGCAACGGCGAGTTCCAGATCACGCGTAACGACCAGACGAACCTGCACGTCACGAACGGCGAGCTCTACATCACGCCCACGCTTGTTAGCGACGAGATCGACGGCGGCTACCCTGCCATCCTCGACGGTGGTTCGTTCGACCTTGGTGACCAGTGCTCCACGGACAACACTGTGCGTATATGTCCTCAGTGCTTCGTTTGCGTGTTGCTCACGGGGTTGGTCTACAGACCGCATGTTCCGTGCAAGCATCGAACTCTTCTGGTGCTGTCGTCAACCCTGTGTTCTCGTCGCGTATCAGCACGCAGGGCCACTACGCCATCCAGTACGGCAAGGTCGAGGTCGTCGCGAAGATCCCGCAAGGTGACTGGCTCTGGCCGGCCATCTGGATGTTGCCCGAGAACACTACCTACGGTGCTTGGCCATTGTCTGGCGAGATCGACGTGAGTTTCGTCGTTGTGTCCCAACCTATGCTGGACACTTATGCTGCCTTCGCCAGATGATGGAGGCGCGTGGCAACCCGTCGTCCTACGCTGCGCAGGGCGTCAACTACGTGCGCGGGTCGCTGAACTACGGGCCGCTCGCGGCGCTGTACACGACGGTGTTCGGGTGGTGGAGCCTGAAGCAGTCGACGTTCGCGGACGACTTCCACACGTACACGCTCGAGTGGACGGAGGACTTCATGCGGATCTACGTGGACACGCGGCTCGACGCGATGCTGACGATCAAGATCCAGGGCAAGGGCGGGAAGAGCTTCTGGAGCCGCGGGAACTACCCGCAGACGGCGCAGAACGGCTCGAGCCAGGTCGTCGTCGAGGACGTGTGGGCGAAGAACGGCGGGGGCCCCGCCGCGCCGTTTGACCAGCCGTTCTACCTGATCTTGGACGTCGCGGTTGGCGGCACGAGCGGGTGGTTCCCGGATAGTGTGGGGGGCAAGCCGTGGTATGATGGCTCGAACACGGCCATGCGCGAGTTTGCGGAGGCGCAGTCGACGTGGTACTCGACGTGGCCTTCGAGCACTGATGACCGGTCGTTCAGGGTGTGAGTGCCCCCCCCCTTCCGCGCTGACTGCTGTTGAGCGTATTGGTGCTGACGACTTGTGCTCTTTCCTTTCTAGCAAATCGGTCAAGATGCAGAAGCTGTGTTGATCGCGCCTCTGTACCACGCCCTCCCGCTGTCGCGCTTCTCGCAACCCTCGCACACTCATGCCTCCTCATCTTCCTCCTCACTGTCAGCCAACTACGCATGTGTTCCCCTGTTCAATAAGTGTGTCTGTATACTCTCGGGCCTCCTCTACATCGCCATGGACTTCAAACGACGATCGCGCGACGAAAACGAACTCCTGCCTGCTGCTTGCCGTACCGTACCTTCCCATCTACTACTACTCCTCAGACGCGGCCCTCGCGGCACGGACCTCTACCTACTTGTCTCACTCCTCTACCCCCATTTCTAGACTGTCTCGATAGTGTAGCAGCTGGCGCGCTAGCTCCCGTAACTCATGGTCTCCTGGTCTTGGGCTCCCCCGCGCCTCGAGTATATTAGCCTGTGTCTACTTTCTTTTCCGTCCTCGGGTGCGTCGTGCATGCCTGTGTGTGCGGCGGCGCCCCTGGATGTTCTTTTTGGGCTTTGGTGCGCGCGCGTCGGGCCCGTCCATTCGTTATTTATCACAACGTCGATACGCAGTGAATACAAGACAGGCGCAGTGTTTGAATCGAAGACATTTTCTCCTCATATGCACGGTTCTAGCTCTCTGTCTGCCTTCCTCACCAGTAGAGCTCCTTCCCCTTGTCTTCTTCGTGCAGGCCGTGCCGCGTACGCGTGGATCAACTCCTAGGGTGCCTTTCCGGTGGTAAGTGCTCCTGATGGGCCTGGGCCCGGCGTCATTGGCTGGCTTCCGGCGTGCGCGGACAGGGCGCCGGCGCCCGCTGTTCTGGTGCGGAAGGCGCGGAGGCCACGGGCGGAGCACCATCCATTCAATAAGCCGTGTAGCTGTCAACAGGGAAAACAATCCGAAGATGCACGGAGCCTTCTACTTTGAGCGGGACGCTCGCGCTGCATGAGGGGGATGCAATGGCCTGATATATCAGCCTCTGTGGCCTGTCAAGGAACGTCCTCGCCACCCTGTATGAGCCCAGGCTGCCATCATGGCAGTCGGCGGCGTTGGCGCACGCAACATTCTTGCGGATTCGGCGGGGCAGCCTGTCGGCTGCAGTGCTGCATGGATTTTGCGCACGGAGGGGGCGTTGGCGCCGGTTTGAGCTCGTGCGACCTGCGTGTGCTCGTCCACGCTCAGGGACGGGGATAACGTATGGCTAACTTGATCTCGGCCTGGCAGGCCCGAACCTCTGAGGGTCTGAGCAACGCTCGTACGTTGTTATGACCGAAGAGCGAGGCTCGGGATATAACTCACATAAGGTGGATTGGATACGTAGCCAGTTTGTAATCCGACGGAGAATATCCGAACGACATCGATGTCGTACTGTATAAGTGTGTTGTATACGTAGTGGGAACGGGAGTGGGGCGGCTGAGGCTGAGTCTGTACCCCTTCGATGGTCATCCTTCTCAACGTGCTGGTTACCGGTCCACTCAACTGCACGACATTGGCGACATTACGCAGGCCATGAGCTCATCCCACGGCTATCCTCCCCTAGCTTAGAAAGAGACTCCTCATGCCGTGGCACATGTCGATGACATGGCCTGCTGCGAAATGCAGCTGTGGAGTAGAATGTGCGGTTCGAGGGAGCAGGCTTATTACGGTGAGAATGGATGCATTGGAGCACCTCACCCAGGGAGCAACTCATACCTCGAGCTGAGCCTATGCGACAGCGAAGCGGAGAGAGTTTGTCGTCCCCGCTTCGGCGCAAGTAAAACTGACTGGGCTACGTCACAGACAGTGAATGATATGACCAATGAACAAGGTTCAATCATGCGTCTTCCATCATTCTTGCACTAGGTACTGCTCACGAGCTTCGAGAGGGTCCACTTGAGAGCCATGCTCATGAAATCAGCTGAGGGTATGAGCGGGTAGGCGTATGGGATACTGTATCATTTCGACCATAGGTTCAGTCACATGTCACAGGCCCTCGTGAAACATGGTTCAGGTTCATTTGTCCCCTGTCACAGAGGTCCCTGAACTTGCTTTTCCGGGTGTCACAGGTCCCAAAACGGTCTCCGGGCGGCCCTGCGGGGCCCAACATAGGGTGAACGTCGGGTTGTCACAGGTCACCGAGAACCTTGAACCAGGGCGCCTACTTGTTCACGGTGTCACAGGTCACAGCCCGTG
Organism: Fomitopsis schrenkii; assembly: GCA_000344655.2. NCBI lineage: Eukaryota > Fungi > Basidiomycota > Agaricomycetes > Polyporales > Fomitopsidaceae > Fomitopsis > Fomitopsis schrenkii. The sequence goes on from KE504168.1 coordinate 139,030, forward strand.
AACCTATGGTCGAAATGATACAGTATATACTACTCACCGCTTTCTGTCAAATCCAGGGCCAAAACAACGGTGCTATTCCGGGACGCACCAGCTTACGACGCCAACGTTGCCATCCTGTAGTAGATACTCGATCAATCGGTGCAGACGCTGTTCGCATGTCTGACGTGAAGCAACGCATACGATGGTATCCTTCCGACTGAGGCGACACCGTGACATGTCCGGAGGTCCATCGAGCCAGCGGCCGGGCAGTGAGTGGGGACTCGTCGAGTCCCCGGGGACGCCGGTCGAAGAGAACCCGGGGGTCTGTACGAGAATGGGCGAGGTTTCTGTCCTCTGGGGCCGTTGATTTTAGATACGGTGGACAAGTATAACTGTGGAGCGGGACCGAAGCAAGAAGCAGTCTTGTCCGCTCCGCCACGGTCGTGGACGATCCTCAGGCTTGAGGATCCGTCCGAATTTGGCACTGCAAATCCTTGCGTGAACGTGCTCATGCTCACGTTGTGTACAGAAGTGTGAGAGAAGGTAGGGGCGGACCGAGGTGGGAGTTTCCGGCCTGCATGACGTCGTATGTGCGTAGAGTCGACTCGGACTTCCCATGACGGTCGACCCACATGAAGTTGTTGGGGACTCACGACATTTTCGCGGGCAGCTAACGCGGGGTGCGGGGAGCTTATGTATGTCTCAGCTATGCCGCGTCGGCATCCGGTACCGACGTTCAAGAATACACCGCCCTGCAACTCGTCGACTATGTGAGAAGGATTTACGATGAATATTTACTATTCACCTACAGACGGATGTCCCTTTCTAGTCAAATGGTGCACATTCGTCGTTACGCTAGGTTGTGGCCTCAGGCTCACTCTGGAAAGTAGATCGAGACATAACATGAAGCAGCATTGAAAGGCACTGTGGGTAGAATGATCTTGAGACCGAGGGAGCCAGGTACGATGCTATCGGGAGCACCACTTACAGTCTGTCGCAGCCGAGAGTCCACTGCCACTGCCAGTATTGCACAGTACGACAACGTGGACTCCGCACCGTCGCTGCACGTAGGGACAGCGTGATAGTGCCTTCGAAATCAAGGCACGTGCTTCCTCAGGCTTGCGTGGTAGGAGCTACAGAGTGAAGGCGGGCGATTGTTGCAGGCGGAAACCCAGAATGGACCACGGATGATTATTCGCAAGAAAACGTTTATCGCTCCTTCTAACCTGTGGGTGTTACGCGTTGAGATACCGTGCCCCGACGCCATACCACTGGCATAGTGAGAATTGGGCTTTCCGTCGGCCGTAACGCCTAAGCCCGGACGAGTTGAATGGCACAGAAATCGCAACGCAGGAGTGGGACCACGGCCTGCAAGTGGATCGCCGCGCTATCATGATATTGCCTATGGGAACGTCGAGCAGGGTTGCATCAGTTTCGAACTTCCTGTAGTGCGAAGGCACGAACGGCTACATCCGAGGACCACACTTCCATGAGAGTAGGCGATGCGTAGGCCCGGGGATAGGTTCTGCCTTTCGTGCGTTGGGCGACTGTTAGGCTGCGGTACTCCCCACTAGAGGCGTTAGGGTTGAACGAGCTCGGCCGCTACCACCAGAACCGCGCGGCAGAGGCTGCTGCGCAACGGTCCGCCCATTGTCGAGCGGCGATAGAAGAGTGAGGACCCTGCGCCGCCTCACGCCCGCCGCCTGCGCTGTAGCAGCGACTGCAGCAATCCGTACGACTCCGGGGACCCCTCGAGCTCTGTTGTCGAATAGTCACCGTAGACCCGCCCCGAGTGGTGGGGTTCCTGCGGGACTGGTGCGGTTCTGCTCCTCGCTACAACTTATCGGTATGTGAGCGCAGTGATCTCTGGCTGTCTTCACGCACCGTTGCTATTTTTTGACCTGCTGCTTCCGTCAAGATGTCTCAGAACATAGCCTTGGTCTCTCCACATGACACTAGACAGCCTTGAGATCGTCTGCGGGATATATTAAATGAGTAGGCCGTCCAGATACATTGCCAAACAAACGGTGTCAGTGCGTACCTAGGGCGTCGCGCAGCTCGGACGGGAACAGATGAATGGTGTATCTTGAGAAGGGATAGAGTTAGAACGGCGTGGTTGCATTAAAGGGATGGTCATATCAGGGGAACCTAGCTGAGTCACCGGGCAGTCGGCGAAACACCTTCAGTTCTCCGGTAAGCAGGAGTGCAGGAGCGGAATCTCAGCGTCACTGCGCCAGGCCTGACGAAGCATTCGGAAAGGTATCCTATTCCTTGGGGCATACGGACCGGGACGTCCATGCGGCGGATCCGGGTAAGTTTTGCGGCTTAGCCTATTGATGGTGTCGAACAGCTCCCACGAACAGCATCCTTTGTGATGGCGCAGACAAAACGGCATCCCCAGTCTGCGCCCTTTCATCAAGCAGGTCGGAAGCGAGCGAAGACATCTACCCAGGAACTCCGGCTATGGCTGATTTTGATTAGCCGTGTTCCGAATTGCTTCTGTGACGGTACACGAGATAGGTAGTTGAACCGGCGTGCTCACCGATGTCAAATTCAGGTGGTCCCATCGCGGGACGCCCTGCCTTAGGCTTCTTCGCAGAAAACACTCTGGCGTCTGGCGACTGCGAGGGACATCTCTTTCCGCAAAAGCTACAAGACCTATACATTAGTGTTTTGTCAACTTTGAGCAAGGTGGCGCCCTAGCAAGACGACAGAGACTCCCTCCCCAGGACCGCCCGAGATATGCCAACAGCGTGCGGATAACAGTGCTCGCTTTCGACCGTCGGTTCCGCAGCTTTCTGGGTCTGGTTCCAGGGGCGCAAGTACGGCACCCCAGCGCCCGAGAAACCACGAACCTACGAAGATGTCCCTGAACACGGCCAATCGTATCCTCTTCGCGAGGTGACCCGATATGCACGTTGCACATTGTGCACCTCTTCGACTGCCACTGGGTGAACGTTCGTTGTGTCGCGCAACTTCAACGTCGGAGGCGCTTTGAACGGGACGGGCTGTTTCTGATAGAATTATTGAGCGAATCATGCCGACGCGAATAGATCACCGTCACCTCTTCGTCACTGATCCAGCGCCAATTCAATATTCTTGGAGGTGAGCCTAGAGTCGACGCGACCGTCGGACTTCGGTGTTCTATTGATTCATCGCCTCGTAGGCGCTTCCGGTGGACGGTGCAGGCTTGTCTACGCCACCGCTCTTCGTCCCGCCGCCCTACGTTCTTCCTCGCTACAAGTTGTATGCTCGAGGCCGAGGATAAGGACCTGATAAATGGAAGAAGCAGATACACTGGCGCCGGGTTTCCAGAAGCCCAGAACGGTAGTGTGATTATCCTGACATGTTGTAACCTGGGCCACTCACGCAAACATATGTTAGAAATTTCTGAAGAAGTCTTTTTTTTTTGAAAAGCGGGACACTCGCCTAGTTGATGGTTGTACCTCCGCAGACACGCCGTTTCGGAGAGCCTTTGTGATCTTGCCGCATGAAGTGCAGCGCGCCATCCTACTGCCGGGTGGCTTCGGAAGATGAGTTCACCGTACAGAAGAAGCGGTCAATCAATCAAGTGTCACTTCTCTACAAATGTGATAACACGACTGGACAGGAGGAAACAGAGGGTGGATTGCCTAGACGCGTCATCTTGACGCGCTCCTTGACGGGAAATCGTAGAATGACACCGATACAACTAGACAATGCGGAGGACAGCAGCGATAGCAAGTGCAGAAAGTAGGAATCGTGTCTGAGCCGAGTGCACGAAGCGAACGGGTCTCAGGGTTGGTCAGGATCCTAGCGAGTGGATGAGACTGCGTCCCATAAGCATGTCCGAACTGCGCATGACTCACAGCATCGCCGTCCACAGACAACTGGTGAGATGGATGGCTGGGGTCCGCGGCTATGTACGCCATGACGGGCGACAGGCCCACTCTTCGAAAGCCGGCCTGGCCATTCTCGGCGTCAGCGCATGCGCGAAGCACAGAAAATAAATGGCGCCGACGGAACACCGGAGTCCCTTACCTTGCGGACGAACGCAAGATTACGTCTCAGAAGTAGTCCCTCAACAGGCGTGCCCTTGTAGTCCGGCACGACGCGAGGGACGGCAGGCCGTGTCAAGACCACTTTCACGCCCTGCACGCCGAGGTTGAGAGATGAGCGCCGCGCTGTGATCGGAGGTAGTAGTGACTTACCTCCTCATGCAGCACTTGTAGAATCGTTTGCAGCACCCAGTGGCCGATGCCCAGCCTGCGGTGCTGCTCGTGTACCATGAGGAAGTCCCCACCCGGATCCTTGTCCACGCAAGCCAACACCGCGACCTTGTTGCCCGCTGCGCTGAGCTCTGGCCCGAACACTTTCGTACCCACCAATGGTCCGACCATCCATTTGCCATGCAAGTGGCCATCCTTCTGGTATAGAACATTGTATATCTCCTCTAGTTCCTGCGGGGGGAAATTAGCAGCAGTCTTCAGCATGGCGTCTACTAGCTGACGATAGTACCTGAGCACCATACTCGGACATCTGGAGGTCCTCGTGAAAGTCTTCAACGTAGCTGCCATTGACTACTCGATAGGCGAGCTGTGCCACTTGTATTCCCTCCGAAGTCTCAACCTTCGCCTTGTAGTACTGTCGGACGGGGTCAGCGCTTCCCTAAAATCACCGTCATGAGCGATCCCTACTCTGAGCCAACTCTCGAACTGATTGCGCAGCTCCCGCTGGACTTGGAAACCTACCCGGTAGACGGTAAGCTTCAATCGACCTAGTCCGCCGAATTGTAGGTGAGGTTCCGAGATGACCTCGCGTTCTGGAGTGCCTTTAGCATCGGGAAAAGTCATCAATCCCGCTGTTTCTTGCATCCTACACTGCCGCATCAGCGCAAAATACATACATGACAGCGTAAGCAAACGACAGACCTGTACGGTGACGAACAACAAGACGGCGCAGAGGAAGATTGAGATCCGTACCTCAGGTGCACGCTTAAATACAAGTATCATAATCGAAGCGATGATATTTGTTGGTGCGTGTTGTATGATTCAGTATGGCCATGCTGCTAGTCAGCGACTCAGCGTCCAGTGTGTACTGGCCCAACCGCTAGGATTATCCGCCCTCGCGGGAAAGAAACCCATATCCACGTCGGCCATCTGATCAGGACCATCAGCGAACGGTGACAATAGACGGATCTGCCCCATGGCATGATACAAGCTCACAAAGAAGGACTTCCGCTTACAGTATTTCATTATCTAGGACACAATTTGCTTTGTTACACGAGTCGATCGCCAGTCGCTTAGCTCTGGTGCCAGGGCCAGGCGGCAATGGATCCGGCCAAGCCGGTGTCCACTGTTTGAGCTCTCCCGCGAAGCTGGATATTCTTGGAAAAGGGTATTTGTGACCACACGGACGGACACTGGGGGTGCGTAAGTCCGCTTGCCACCGTGAGTGGGACAGGGAACACCCGCGCGCGTAGATGCCTTACAATAACCTAGAATGCCGTACGTCTGTCGGTCTACAAGGGTGAAAATCGCATATGACACTCACAGCGACACAGTCGGTTGTAGTCAGTCCAGGTAACCGGAAGACATTTGCCGGAAGCGCCAGCAGTGTGAAAGGTTGAAACGTGTCCTCCAACTTGCTTACATAATCATGTGTGATCTTCTAATACGTTACAAGAGGCGCCCGTCATTCCGGGTTCCGACTATACCAGACCTACCCCGTATCCTCTTCCCGCCATCCTTGCCTCGTGCAGCCGCATGAGGCCGATCTGTGAACGTGCTGTAGAGATCTAATTGTTTTTGATAAGTACCCGCACCCGGCAGCTCGCCTGACCTCCACAGGATACTACGTGGCCCGGCCTCGGGGCGAAGCACTCCGGGCACCTAGGGTTTGCCCATGTGAGTCTCATGTGAGGTAGCAGGATGCGTCGATTAGAATCAGTTGACACCTTTTTCAGTGGAAGGGAAGGCTCCTTGTGAAGTTCTGACGGTATACATAGCTCGAAGGCAACTGTAAAGTCTGTTCAAGTCTAATTCGTCGCGTCATCGACCACGGCGATTGCTCGAAAACGGTATTCGACTTCCATATCTATCTGCACCGATCCTCGGAGGCTTTCCTGGACCCTGCGACTGCGTGGGTAACATAATCATGTGAGGTCCTCGCATTGACACACCGCATGCCGTCGTGAACTCACCGCTGGGTCTCCGTGTGCAATGGAAGCCGCAGGATGCAGCTAAGTAGCGTGCAGCAACCACCCGTACAAGCGGTGCTCGCCCCCTCGCTATTGCAGACAGGGTTGCAAGGTGCTTCCGACCATGTTTCGTGGAGTGCGTAACACACTTCTGACCATAGCGCTCCCTTCGCTGCTGGTTGGAGCAGCACCTTCTGCTTTTCCTTCATCTGGCAACGGGTTGTGGTACACTGCACCTGCTGATGCCGACGCCTGGTCATCGGAATGGCTCCCCGTTGGGAATGGCTACATCGCGGGCAAGTGGTTTGGCGTGTTGGGCTTCCTGCTAATCTAGAACTAAAGCTTGAACCTTGAACCTAGCTACGATACCTGGAGGCGCCATCCAAGAAGCCATGCATGTGAACATCGAATCCCTGTGGACGGGCGGGCCCATGCAGGATCCGGTATGTCCACATACTGAACTGTATCTAGCGGGTGACGGGGGCTTCCATCGCGGATCTGGCAATTTGCCGCAATCCATTTGGCGCCGCTATCTACTGAGTTCCTTCCACTGACCCACAATGCTAGACATACAATGGCGGAAACCAGTTGGCGTCGCAACAAGCCGCGATGGCCCAAGACATGCAGATGTATCGCCAGGAAATATTTACCAGCCCGAATGGAACTATTGAGAGTAGGTCCGGTGGATTCAGTCCGATTTCTCGCAATACTGAGGAACTCAGATATCGAGGATTTGATGACCGACGCTGGCGCCTACGGTACCGTTGCGCACTGAACGAGCTCCTTCCGCGAGACTCATATGCGTCTCTAGGCTCCTACTCCTCCGCCGGCCTGCTCCTCACGACGTTAAACACTACCGATTCCGTGTCGAACTATTTCAGATGGCTCGATCTCGACGCCGCTGTAGCGCGCACGCAATGGACCGATGACAGTGGAAGCTCTTACTTCCGGTACGTCGATGTGCCTATGTACGACGTTGTGCGCTGGCTTTTGTAGCTCACCTCGCCCCACCATCCGCCAGGGAGCAGTTCTGCTCGAACCCTGCCCAAGCTTGCGTTCAGTTTGTGAACAGCACAGGCACGCTCCCGGAGCTCACGTACGCGTTGTCGGTCAACCTCGAGACTGGCCTGCCTGTCCCGAATGTGTCCTGCTTCGACAACTCTACTCTGTTGGTCCGAGGCCTCGTGAACGACCCCGGCATGTCCTACGAAGTGCTCGCGCGCGTTCGCACCTCTGGTGATGCGTCCGTGACATGTACACCATCCGGGAGCAACGCGACCCTGACCGTCGACGGCGCGCAGGATGCGTGGCTCACGTGGGTCGGCGGAACGAACTACGACATGTACGCGGGGACTCCCGCGACCGGGTTCTCCTTCGCAGGCCCAGACCCGCACGACGCTCTGACCGGTTTGCTTAATGCCGCCACGGCTGAGCGGGTCACGTACGACGACCTGCTGAACGCGCACATCTCTGACTACAATGGCGTCATCTCCCCGTTCTCTCTAGACCTGGGTCAGACGCCCGACTTGACGACCCCGACGGACCAGCTGAAGGCAGCGTACCAAACGAACGTCGGGAACCCGTACCTGGAATGGGTGTTGTTCAACTATGGAAGATACCTACTGGCAAGTAGTGCGCGTGGCGTGTTGCCCCCGAATTTGCAGGGCAAATGGGTAGAGACATGGCAAACGATCTGGGGATCTGGTACGTCTTCATGGTGTACGCCACCACAACTCAGCCATTGACACAAATCGGGCAGACTACCGCGAGTTTCCTCTTGCTTCGGTCTCAGGGTGCACGCTCACGCCGCTCGTCCATAGACTCAAACATCAATATACAGATGAACCACTGGTTTGCGGAGATGACCAACATGGACGTGGTCTTGCCGTTGTTTAACTACATAGAGGTAAGTCCGTATGAACCGGGATGGAGCCCAGCTGAAGAAGCGGCGCCGCAGAATACATGGGCTCCGCGTGGCGCAACCACAGCGCAGATCCTATACAATATCTCTCGTGGTTGGGTCACTCATGACGAGGTACGTGCATCGCGAGGCCTGTAACCTTTGCATTAAATCACTAACCGAACGTGATCAGATGAACGTACGTACAGTAGGCGGAAGGCTGAACTACGATCTGATTCCCGACTATCTAGATCTTCGGACATACAGGGATGAAACTAGAAGGAAATTCAGCGCAATGGGCCGACTATCCCGGTATGCCCCCGTAGATATAGTGATCTCGGTCTCCATATCTGACTTTCGCTGCGCTTCAGAATCGGCAGTATGGATGGTGAGTACTTCTGCACTCATCGATTAGTTGGGTACCGAAGAATCATTCAGATGTTCCACGTCTGGGATCACTTCGATTATACGGGGAACAAGACATGGTTCCAACAGCAAGGATGGCCTTTGCTCAAGGTATGCAGCGGCTCTATGTTCTGGTATCGCTCACCTTATCTCTGGACCAGGGCGTTGCGCAGTTCCATCTAGACAAGCTGATACCCGACCTACATTTCAATGACTCGACCTTGGTCACTGCTCCGTGCAACTCTCCTGAACAGGTTCCGATCACATTCGGTAAGGAGGTGCATACGATCTGATGGGTGTGTTGACGAAGTTGTGTAGGTTGTGCACACGCTCAGCAAGTGATCTGGCAACTGTTCAATGCCATCGAGAAGGGCTATGAGGCGTCAGGCGATACAGATACCGCCTTCCTGGAAGGTCCGTCATAACGCGCGTTGGCTTCTAGTACGTTTTGGTTTAACATTTTCTCAGAGGTCCGGGAGAAGCGGGCGCAGATGGACAAGGGTATCCATATTGGTTCATGGGGCCAACTACAAGGTGAAGCTGACATGATTCTCCTCACACGATCGCGAAGTTCGAACAATGTTTCTCTCAGAATGGAAGGTCGACATGGACTCGCCCACAGATACCCATCGTCATCTATCGCATCTCATCGGACTATACCCTGGCTATGCCATCACTTCTTATGATCCATCGATTCAGAACAGTAGCACCACGAAGTACAGCAAGAGCGACGTCCTTGCCGCGGCGGAGACTAGCTTGTATCACCGCGGGAACGGCACTGGCCCAGACGCGGACGCAGGGTGGGAGAAGGCGTGGCGGGCCGCATGCTGGGCGCAGCTCGCAAACGCGAGCGAATTCTACTTCGAGCTATCGGTAAGTTCTGGAGCTTCATAGGCGCGGGTCATAAGTTGATCGAGCATCGCGTGTGCAGTATACCATTGAACGAAACATCGGGCCCAACCTCTTCAGTCTATACGCTCCCGGTTCTGGCCCTGACGGAATCTTCCAGATAGATGCGAACTTCGGCTACCCCGCAGCCCTCCTCGTACGTGTCCAGCTCCCTGACGCCTGTGCATGTTTGTTGACGTAACGTAGAACGGGCTGCTGCAAGCCCCTGATGTGGCGTCGTATTCCACTCCTCTCGTTGTCACTATACTCCCGGCTCTGCCCAGCGTCTGGCCATCTGGCTCGATTAAAGGAGCGCGTGTACGGGGTGGTATGACGCTGGACTTGGAGTGGGCCCAAGGAAAGCCGACTGCTCTTATCATCAAGGTAGACGAGAGTGTAACCGCCAGGCCTGTCGAAATCGTCTACAGCGGAAACATAGTCTCGTCCTTCACGACTTCCGGCGGTATATCGAAGTCGATCAGCTTCTCGTGACGAACGTATACAGACAATTCTCAGTGCACCGTCCATGGACTTCGCGACGCACATTGATTGTTATACACTGCACCGCCTAGGTTGTATTCCCACAATGTACTTTCAGACTCCCTTGTATTATAACAGTCTTTGAGGCAAGAAATTACCTGTGCTCAGCGAAGGCGCCGTGAGTTAACTACCCTCCAGCGCTATCGATCGAAGTATATCCCGTTGATGAAGCTCAGTCTCGCTCAGACTCATGCTGCGTATGCGCATTCGTTATCTTAACAAGTCACCTGTCCCTGCGTGGGCTAGCATTGCAACTTTTGACCGGTATGATACATGGCAATGCACCCATACAAAACGTGAAGCGTGAATGAGTAGGCCGATTAGGGCTGGCGGCGGAACAGTACTATCAGGCACCATGGCTTCAAGTTGCCAATCTTCTGGTTGGTGCCACATTTTCAGATGCGCCCCTCCGAGTGAGCGAGGTACCTGCTGGCCGTCACGCAAGCCTTGTGTGCAGTCGTCGCGCGTCGAAGCCCCGATATATCGGGCTCGTATGATGGGTGCTGTAATATGTCAGTATTCATGGCATACGTTCGTCCCGGCAGGTAACAACTACTCACCCGTCCTTCGTTTCGATCTACAAGGGAGTCCCTCATCCCTTGTCCCTGGCCTCAATGCCAGTATTCCTTGAATAGCTCCCCTGTGGTTCGAAGTCGTCACATGTTTCAGACACCCATTCAGGTACCCATGTCGTCAGCTGCGGAGCCCTTTCCCATGTCGTTGTACCTTGCGCGCCGCGGCTTGGACCCCGGAATCGACGCAAGCCCATACGAACGTTGATCAGCGTGCACGCGAGCCCCGCCGCCCCGGGCAAGCAAGCTTGGCATATGTATTTTGCCGTACTCCCTGCTTCGTAGGTAGCGACGAAGACAGTCGTCCAGGCCGTATAACAGAAAACGCCCTCAATTGATACCTGCAAGAGGGACACGGTAATATCATGATGAGTGGCCACAACGTAGTTGATTGACGGACAGACATACGGTCAACAGTGCACTGGCGCGTTTGGCACGGTTGGCGTAGAGAAGCCGTCCTGCAATCATGCCTGCGATGCTCGGTAACACGACCATCGATAGTGGTACAGTGTGATTCACCTGAGTAGTATGCATTGACGCAGAGCGTACAAATCAGACCAATCGAAATCCAAGGGCCGTCGGTACCAGTCGTTTGTGCGTTCGCTCTTGTCATATATACGCCGCCTATTCCACATACTATCGATTGTGTGAGACTGGTAGCATCGACCGTGAAGGTAAGTTACGAACCCATGAGAAGTACTAGTCCACACAGAGGAGGCGCCACAACGACCCAGTTGCGGGACCAGATCACCCAAAGCCGGAAGACCTGCACAGAGTAGTATGAGGCCCTCGACAAGATCCGTCCAGCTTCTATCCACTTACCAAGACAGCATCCGCAAGTATGACGGAAATATACATCATGGAAACCTGGGCTGCGTACAGAGGCTGAGTGGTATCTGCCAAGTATTCCGCAGAGCCTTCGATTCCCAAGGAGCGTCTCAAGACGGGGAACACGCGACACGCGTTCAAGACCCAATGCTATAGCAGATCCGTGAGCTGGTACGTAGGCAAATAAAGAAGTAGACATACCGCTGTTACTGTGAGCAAGAGAGCGCCGCAACCGATGAACTCCGGTGCTATGATCGCGATTGGTCTCCCGTTATGTACTTCGCCGGTCGAACGATAGCGAAGCAAGCACACTGATACGACTGAGAGGATGTTGAACATGCCACAAAGCACGCTTTGAATGCAGATGCCAACGAGGTTGCAGGCCAGGATGTCTGGCGCTGTCCCCTCGGATACGGTGGAAAGCATGGTGCGCAAGTACCGTGACTTGTTAACCCTACGTGATTGGTCGGGTTTGATTCGGATATTCAGTCATGAGAGGCGTTATGTGACCGTCAGCGGAGAGGAAAGAGGAGAGGGATGTAGATTAGGAGGCCGGGAACAGACGTCAGTACTATGTATACCCTGCCAACTAGAGAAGCTGAAGCTACCGGGGTCGTCGGCTATAGCCATGCCGCGGTAAGGTAATTGTATCAGCCACACCTGGTTTGGTCACCACCGCGGGGCGGTACATAAACGGCAAGGTTGCATAGCCTCCATGGCAGCTCTGAAACATCACCTTCAGCAGATGCCGACCAGATAACGGAAGAATGCGTCTGCTCACATCTACACGCACTGCTTGGGCGTGTTCGCTCTGAATAGTTTGACGGATGGCAGGTATACACGAAGACGCTGAGCCACGGCCTTGTCCTGTATGTAGACGCCCTGGGAGATTGCGAGGTTTGATCATTTTTGGTCGAAGCGAAGGTGTAATTGCGTACATTCCGAGGGACGACGGCCACTGATAACGCCGATGGTTCGTGGCGGGTGTTTGATTGTTCCGTGATGCAAAACGAAGGGCCAGTCAAATTCCTCGAAACAATGTGAGTACTGTACGTGAAGTACGGAGCCATGCAAGTGCGTAGTCGATATCTAAGCCCGGCGGGCCCGTCCACGCCGCGATAGCGTGGACGTTTGGTAGAGCATTCGCATCGAACCTACGTGTCCATCATCGCTGTCTTCGAAACCGCACCTTAGGGTGCGGCAGGTACTTACTCATACGATGACAGATGTGTACACACCAAACCGAGCGTAAGCGCACCAAGTGATGATCCAAATGCATCAGGCGTCAGCGGAACATGACTTGAAGCATGATCATACAAGCGAACGCTCGATGGATACTACTGTCTGTTTGCGAATGCACCTAGGAGCAGCAGACTGCCATTCGCTGACAGCGACAGGGCGAGATGCTTTGATGTAGTCGATGAGGTTCGTAGACTTTCCCTGTGACATATGATGTGTACCTCGTGTAGGCCCCGATGTCAGTGTCCTTGGCAAGAGGGGATACAGGGGTTGTCTTCCAGTGACAACAAATAACTAACGTCAGAGATCAATTTCGATGGCAGGTGTACCCAAATCAGCTCCGGCCTCGCACGAGATCCGGATTCTCATGTCAAAGCTTTCAGGATGAAAGTTTGAGTTGTCACTGCCAATATATGGCAGGGGGAGGAGGTATCACCACAGACAAAGGGTAACCGCTGGATGTTAACGTTGATGATTACTACGGATTCTGTATACAATACAGCACAGAAAGAGACGTCAGAATCTCGGGATGGGTGTCTTCGAGCTGGTTCAAGGCTTACACACTTACAGCAGTAATCGAATACTGGTCGGATGCGTTTGGGCCAGGTGGCACTGTCTAACTGCGTCGTGACAGGAGTTCGTGACAGGAGTTCGTCAACAATGGATCGTTGATGAGGATGGTGAGCTTAGAAAGAAGGGCTACTGTAATACGTAGAGATGATGGTGGAGGACGAGGACCCGGGGACGTGGGTCCGGCACACACTGGACCGGGTGGCCGGACACTGAGAGATTGGGAAGGGCCGGCGCAACCGGGCCGGCCAATCCGAAACGAGCGCTCGGCAGTGTCTCATCACGTGCAATGCTTAGGGAGGCAGTGATTGTGGCGGGATTGTGGCTGAAAATTGAAATGAACCACCAACACGGGTCTCTTGCCTCGCCAGAGCGGATGGGTACTTTGAAAGGCGGCATCAGTTCAGGCTGCACGTACTAGCATTCAAATTCTTGAGCTGCAATTGGAGGTACACATGCTCACATTGTCTATGAATAGTCATCCAATGTGACAAGGTCAATCTGCCCACATTCGAAGGCTGTGTCTTGAGTATCACGGCCTGCAATGGTGGATGGACGGGGTTTCCAACTAGCTCGTAGGAAGTCACTTCTCTGACATAGTGGTCTGTTACACAGGATATAGATGAGCTTCAAAACTACACATACCTCTCCTGCCAGTACCTCGCATGTCACCTATGCCCCGTCACTCGTGGCTCGACGGCGTGGATGTGGGCGAAGTCTTGATATTGCTGCGCTCACTTGGAGATCAGGTGGGCGAACGCGGGTTTCAGAGCCTCTCCTCTATCTGACGAATTCGTGTTCCTGAGCGGTGGTCTGACAGTGGAATCGATCATCGAAGCGCACCCTGGATGAAGCCCCAAGGACAGACAAAGATAGCAGTTCTATCCACACCGATCACGTTCGGGACGCTCCTGATGACATCGAGCGCAAGGCAGCTCTCGTGACGCGTCTGACAGACTCTTCGACTCATCTGTCCGCATGTCGAAGAAGTCTTGCAGGGATTGGTCAATGAGACGTTCAGGGGTACCGACAAACTCGATCCCGTCGACTTTTCCGCGGATTGCGTTCATTGCAGCCTTCGTGTATGCATCAGTACAGCCGTTGATCTCTGTTCAGTAAGTCTTTTTATGCGATCGGAAGTGGGTAATGATGATCTCTGTGTGTGCATTGGATAGCTAACGCTGAGGCAACTTCACATCTTTCAGATGGGCAGACATAGGCCCGGGGTAGACTGTCGCGCCGCAGTCGGGTCTTCAAAACTGACAGAAACGCGATACCTCGTATCGTGGACCACTTTACTAAGTGATCTACAGGTGATCATATAACATAGTTGTTCGCAACTGTCGGGAGAAGGTCAGAACAATGATTTCTTCACACCAACAGAGCTCAATGCTTACATTTGTTCAATCATTCCAGATGCCGGATAAGTCGTCCATCCGACTCGATGGACACAGCTTCTGTGACGAGCACCTGGACTGGAACCACCCACGCCGAGCGTCGTACATCGATACGAGCTCACTGCCAGTGTCCGGGACGCAGTGCTCTAAGTTGCTCGCGCAGAACTTGAAGCGCGTCATGTTGAGAGGCGGCCCGTACCAGCGCGGGTCGGCGCACGACGACACAGCCCTATGACAGACCATTCTTCTTCATTACCATGGGTTGTTGCGATCCGCAAGTACCGTGGGTGTACTGCGTAGTTGAACACGCCGTGAGTATATCGTGCGCCGCAGCCAGCCAGTCCGATTCTGGCCAGAATCCAGATCGCATCCCAGTGGTCGGCGGGACCGTTTGGAAACTCACACAGCGCACGACTGGAGTCAATACAGACGTAATACATAACACCAGTACGCCGATTAAAGATAGTCCAAGATAGCTGCAAACAACGGACAGTACATAAGCTTCCCTGCTGAGACGGACCCGTTGCTTATCTACTGTGAATATATATCATGACCCGACGCAGATCTGTACATCGAATGGATTGGAGCAGAACAGTGGCAGAACGGTTTCCTTCGAGTCATTCCGAAACGTACAACATTGCCATACTCGTATCTAGCTATGCGGGTCATGCCAACCTACATAACACCTCGTTCGAGCGGCGAGTCTGGCTTGACCTCTCTTGTCTCAGACGATAGCTCGGACGGCTCAGCATTCTTTGGGTCCCCGGCGTCTTCAATCTCCCGTACTGCGTCGGCCATGCTGAGTCCGATGGAGTAGACATTTGAAACGCGAGGCCGGGAGAACTGAAGTTGGTCTTCTGCCATCCGCCTATCTGAGGGCGTGCAGGGTGCCTGCGGCCAAGTCAAGCGCGATTGGACGATGACGGCCGCAAATGAGATGCCAGCAATAGCGGGCGAGCATGCTCCGGTTACAAAGCTGACGGCGTCGGGCACTTCGTAACACACGAAGTGGAAGATGGCCCATAGTCTGTGGGATGTCAGCGGCGCGAGGTTCATTTGAAGACACTTATGGTACGTACGTGTATACGAATCCACTCTCGAGCAACGTCGGCAGTAGATCCTAAGTTTGTGCCAACTGAGTCAACTCCGAGATGCAATACGATGGTATATTCGACTTGCCAGGATGAACTGGACAGAGTCGGCTTGTAACCCAGCTCGGACGAGATTAATTTTTGCCATTAAAATCCTTGCGTAGATGAACACTGTTGCTGATTGTCAGTGAATGTGTGGTTGCACCTATATCAACACTCATACTCGAGCAATATAGGTTGACACTGGCCCAAACACACTGTCAGCTGTTGTCTTCGGGAGAATTGGCGTCACCTACCAGAGACTAGCAGACAAGGTGGCTGTGTCCCATTTCCACCATGTTGTGCGTAATCCGCTGGCCAGACTTCCCTGGCGAGCGGTATGGTAGGCGCCGCCTATACCGGACACTGGCCGGATGTTAGCGTCCAAAGACGAGGTCGTACCACCACCAACTAACCCACGAAGGCGATGAAGAAACACGCCGGATACATGGCGATTCTTCTGCGGAAGGACCAAATGATCCAGACTCTGTATACCTGGTAGATGTTAACACCATCGGTACCAGATCGTAATCGATCGTGACTTCAATGGACTCACAGAAACAGCATTGTATACTAGTAGACAGAAAAAGAAGAGGGCCGTACTCGCGATGGTGCTCGGGTTGTCCAGGTAGGTCTGATAGTATTCTTCGGGTGCCATGCCTTCCTTGTATGTCACGAGGGCTTGGAACAGGCACACTACGGTGACAATCCAATGCTATCAAAGGCGCAAGACTCATGAGTGAACTAGTGCATATGTTATGTAGTAACAACGTGGGCGTACAGCAGTCACTCCGAGCAGGAGAAGACAGCCTGCTGTGATCAGTGGGATCCCTCGCGCATACGACGGATTGGTGGGGGATCTCCCCGGACGCGTCCGATTCTGATCCCAGAGTAGCCAGAGAGAGGTCGTGCATAGGACGAGAAATACGCTGTACAGTAGGGTTTCGATCACCGCGCTCGCAAGCGCGGAGGGAAGGAGTGGCGAGGGTGGGATCATGCAGGGCTATCGAGTTCGGTATGATAGCGAGACCTAAGAGACACTCCAAAGGGGGCACTGAGTGCTGTACAGTGTAACGGGTTGAGTAGAGTCGTCCTTGGGCTATGCAGCGCAGTGCCGCGCACCAGTGTATTGTGGCATGTGTGACTGTTGACCGATATAGTGAGTCGGTGATCGGGCGCCCACCTTAAGCGGCTTGTATTACTCAGAATAGGGTTGATCACGGTTCGCTGTCCGGGCAGCTTTCCCGCTAGCTGTCCCGCCAGCTGTCCGAGGCTCGACGACAGCGAGTTCGGCGCTTAGTTCAGCTGTGATCCTGATCACTATCCGGCGAGCTCTTGCTGTCGGCGCATTGTGGCATGAGCGCTCGGCAGTGGTCGGAATGCGAATGTGAAGCTTGCAATGCTCTTAACCCTCATGTTAGGGTTACAACACAGACCTCCCTTAATTGACCCATTGTCTGCGGTATGTAGGCGTCTTTTATGCACCAGGGACAAGCAATAATCTCTATCAAAGACATGCATTGTTTCTACAGTTCAGTTCAAAGTGTAGTTGTGCGAATTAGTCGCATTTTTCGATGGTTGCCATATAAGGGAAGGTACCATTGTTGAGAGTGAATATGAAAGCAGCGGCAGTGCATAGATGATACTAAGCCTTGTATAACTTTGAAATAATAAACTTTCCAAAGCCTGGGGATTGACATCTACCTGTCTACCTATCTAATCCGAGACTTTTGTATTTCGTGTGCACCATAGGACGGGATTCATTGTACATGGATATTCAGATCATTGATCAACCCTAGTCTTAGGTTAGCCACCTCCGAGTCACTGCCGAGCGCTCTGCCACAATGCGCCGACAGCAAGGCCCTCGTCGGATAGTGATCAGGATCACAGCTGAACTAAGCGCCGAACTCGCTGTCGTCGAGCCTCGGACAGCTGGCGGGACAGCTAGCGGGAAAGCTGCCCGGACAGCGAACCGTGATCAACCCTAATGACAGAAGCCCAAGGCATCCAACCACTGATCTCTGAACAGGCGACACTGGAAAGCTGAATAGATAGAATGGGAACGAGGGGCGTATTTTCCGTGCCAGCTTCCGACCGGAGTACCTGGCACGTCGGCATACTCGAAACCATGCCTCAGTTCAACCGCGCATTGCGTACATGGTTTATGTGCTAAACACTGGGAACATATACTATTTGCATGGCTTCTATACTTCTAGCCCCCAGCCCTTGTCATACCTACATCATCATACAGAAGCTCTGGGGTCGTCCGAGAAAGGCCAATCGGTATAACCATGGGGCTCCTCTGGCACATACCACAGGTCACGGGTAGCCCTTATTATCGGGAGGTCCTTCGCAAGGCGCAAGGGCAAATCGGGCTGGGAGTGGTCAGTATTAGCCGCACCGGCGCGAAAGGCGTAAGGACGGCACCCACGTTGGGAATGAACGAGCGGCCGAACCCGATGAGGTCGCCATACTTATCCGCGTCCTCGAACGCCGTCTCACGTGTGTAGCCACCTGCGGCGATGTATGGGCGCGGCTTCCAAATCTCGCGCAGGAAGTTATTGTTCTAGGGCAGAGCAGTCTGTAGGCTGGATGACGGAGAGGTGACTGGACTGACCTCGCCTTCGTGCACTTCACGATCCATGTTACCCTGTACGCGAGGCTCCACGACGTGGATGTAGGACAGGTTCGGGTAAAGCTTGGCGAGGCGAGTCACAAGGTACGAGAACGTCGGCTTGGGGTCAGCCATGCGCATGTCTGCGGGTATGTCCGCCTCAGTGATGCACCATCTCCAAGAAGTAGGGCATCACAGACCTTGGAATTCACCCCAAGGGCTGAACCGAATGCCAGTCCTGTCCGCGCCGATCGTACTCGTCACTGCCTCGACCACCTCGAGCGCGAATCTACATCTGTTCTCAATAGAACCTCCGTATCCATCCGCGCGGTTGTTGCATACATCCTGGAGGAACTGGTCGATGAGATACCCGTTCGCAGAATGTATCTCGATGCCGTCAAAGCCAGCCTTGATGGCGCAACGTGCGGCATGCCGATACATCTCCACGTACTCTTGTATCTCTGCGCAACAGATGTCAGGTTACATGTCTGTTACGCTGGGAACAAGCGTGACGCGCACCAGCGATGGTCATTGGCCTTGGAGTGCGTGACATACCCATCATAGGCTTGTTCCCCGAGTTGATGAACGGAAAACCCTCCTTGTCTAGGTTCTCGGGATCCGCAGTGCGTCCAAGCGTCCACAACTGGCAGTATATGCGCGATCCCTTGGCATGCACGCCACCTGTTACCTAGAGGTGTATATGAGCATCGCCAGTGCCACCGGACAGCTTTGGGGGCTCACTCGCTTCCATCCCGCAACTTGGTCGTCGTTCCAGATACCAGGAACATAGTCATACCCTCCAGCTTGGGGCGATATGAAGGTTGCCTCCGTGATGAGCAAGGTCCCAGGAAGTGTCGCGCGCTGGCTGTAATACTCGGCCGCGAGATCTCCGTGTACGTGGTCCTTGTTCGCGCGGTTTCGTGTGAGTGGTGCAAGCACCACACGGTGCCCGAGCCAGTGCTGCCCGACTTTGATAGGTTGAAATAGCTTGGGAACGACAGGCGTAGACATCTTGTGTAGTCCTGTAGATCGGTGGGAGACGCGTTAGATGAAGAAGGCTCGCGGACGGGCTTAGTCAAGTGTAATATCTGGTACTTGCCGGCCGTTGTCAACCTCTTCCCCAGAATGCCCACATTGTCTGCGGACGACGGAGGTTCGATGTTGTTCTCCCGCATTAGCTAAGCGAGTACACCTTCTATACTGCTTATATGCTGTTCTATCAGAGAGTGAGCGATCCCTAGAAGAGAGGATTATCCCCGATGGGAGTTTTCCATTTACGGCATTGTCATTTCTGTCAGCGTACGATCAGAGCATATTCGCTCATAGCCCCATATGCCCATGCGGTTGCGACTGAACGCGAGTTCTGTGAGTCAACAATACGACTGAGGGCAAAGGAGTACCTCGGGCGCAGGCGGTGCCTTGCCATCAGGGCACGACTTCGCGAAACTCGTGGGGAGAAGCACGCACAATCGCTGTTCACAGAAGCACATGACGGAGCAGCGCTCGAGAAGTCCCCAAGCTGCGCACGGTGCCGATCGATAAGCGAAGAGCCCAATACCACCGCGATACGAGGGGTTCAGCAAGGACAGTTGCAGCGTGCAGGGATAGCATGGGTCCCCATGTATTTCTTGGCTGCCGTACAGTACGAACGAGGTCAAAGCCAGCCTCAATGAAGTCGAGCACATTCACTGCCAACTGGGGCGTCCAAGAGCTCGAGGTCGGAGAGCCCGCTGAACGCCTTCGCTGAGCGGGAGCGTATCACAAAAGGATCAGCGACAGACTGGACTACTGTAGGCATTACACACCCAAATGGTAGGCATGTTCAGTGGCGATAATCTACGCTGGTGTGCTTTCACATCGTTGGGAAAGAATCACAGCAGCTGTGTGCGCCGTGACTGCGGAACCGTAGATTTATTCCTCGATTCCTAGTAGACGTTCAACATTTAGTATATCATCACAACTGGGCTCTCGGGTCATCCGAGAACGGATAGTCAATGTATCCATGGGGCTCCTCCGGCGCGTAGTACAAGTCGCGGGTCGTCTTCGCCAGCGGGAGGTCCTTCGCCAGACGCAAAGGCAGGTCCGGCTAAGCGACACGCGGTCAGCATACAAACAGCGGCAGCGCTGGCGCTGAAGCTCACGTTGGGGATGAAATGGCGGCCGAACGCGATCAAGTCGCCGTGCTTGTCTGCATCCGCGAAGGCCGTATCGCGCGTGTAACCGCCGGCGGCGATGTACGGGCGCGGCTTCCAGATCTCGCGCAGGAAGGCGTTGCTCTACAGGAACCGCGTTAGCGAGCATGTGGGGTACGGCAAGGGGGACGCGGGCGGACCTCGCCACGCTGTACTTCTCGGTCGAGGTTTCCGTGCACTCGGGGCTCCACGACGTGTATGTATGCTAGGCCAGGGTGCAGCTTCGCGAGCTGGGACACGAGGTAGGAGAACGTCGGCTTCGGGTCGTCCATGCGCATGTCTACCACCAACAGTCAGCTTGACCTCTGCGCGCGCGAATGCACCCAAAACGCACCTTGGAACTGGCCCCACGGACTCAGCCGGATGCCCGTCCTGTCCGCGCCGATCGTGCTCGTGACCGCATCCACGACCTCCAGCGCGAATCGGCACCGGTTCTCGATGGAGCCGCCGTACTCGTCTGTCCGGTTGTTCGACACGTCCTGGAGGAACTGGTCGGGGAGGTACCCGTTCGCGGAGTGGATCTCGACCCCGTCGAAGCCCGCGCGTATAGCGCATTGAGCGGCGTTCCGAAACATGTCTAGGTACTCCTTGATCTCTGTGTGGTGCAGATCCGTGATAAGCTGTATGTGGAATGGAAGACGAGAGCTGCTTACCAGGGATGGTCAGAGGACGAGGGGAGCGCGGAATTCCAGTCATCGGCTTATCCCCGGAGCTCACGTACGGGAGGCCTTCTCTGTCGAGGACAGCAGGGTCCGCAGCACGTCCAAGCGACCACAGCTGGCAGTATATGCGCGATCCTTTGGCGTGGACGGCGTCGGTGACCTGCAAAATCAATCGTTGCCTCAGAACATACAGGAACATCGTACTCACCCGCTTCCATCCAGCCACCTGATCGGCATTCCAGATCCCGGGAATGTTATCATACCCTCCCGCGTTTGGAGAGATGAATGTGGCTTCCGTGATGAGCAGAGTGCCAGGGATCGTCGCGCGCTGGTCGTAGTAGGCTACCCCAAGATCGCCGTGAACGTGCGCCTTGTTTGCACGGTAGCGAGTGAGCGGTGCAAGAACCACACGGTGACCGAGCCAATGCTGGCCGACCTTGATGGGTTGGAAGAGCTTTGGAACGATGGCTGTAGACATCGCGGGTAGAGACGGTGGTCAGGCAAGATTGGGAGGGAGGTGAAGGACGGCGATCGATGTTGAGTTGAGGCTTCCTTGCTCGCTCAGCCGGCGACATCCGTCCACTCACCACTCGCCGATGGCGGCAACACAGTGTCGGAGGTGCTCATTCCGTCTCCGCTGAGTAAGTGCATATCGTATCGGGAAACGGATGTAATATGGGCATAAGATTATACGTCTGCAACGATTAGATGGGGACGTTCGGGGACATCGTGGCACTTACATTATACACTCGGGCCGTGCTTCAAGACATCCATCCGACCAGGTATGAAATCCAGAGGAGTGATGAAGATGGAAATGCAGACCAGGAGTGACCGGAGGAGTGTAAGTATGAGTATGAGGAGACTGGCCATTGCCGAGGCGGATCAGTTCGCCCATATGCTGCTACGGTTCAGCGCTCAGCTTTGGTTCAGCTGCAGGCGGACCGGAGGACATCTAAAGTTCCAGACTACTTAATACAAGTTCCTTTAGTCTTTACTTCCTCCCCCTCCATGGCCCCATTGTTTGAAATATTGTCACGGTTATCCCTGCTACACTCCTTTTACCCTGACATTCTTCTTCAACTAAGTGGTTGCTGGACGGATGAATCTCGCATCAGATGAGGACATCCATTTGGTAATAACGCACCAACGCTGTGTCAATGCGAATCGCGTCGGCGTTTATGGGGCCCTCACGACCGCATCACGACGGGGCACTCAGAATGTATGACCACCGTATAGCGAATACGTCTTAGCTTTGCATCCCGGGTGGACTCAGGGAGTCGGTACACGTGCACAAATCCACAGTGTATGGTTAGCGGGGGCACATTCGCGTCCCTGTGGTGGTCTTTTGCCTGGACAAGATGAACGGCATTGGTAGCACCTTCGAAAAATCCTATCAAGACTTTCTAACGAGAGATCCTGAGGTAAGTCGTCTCGCCGATTTGAACGGGGTTTGCTTGCTGATAACTTTGGGTAGAGAGAGGATAGTGTACCCGCATACGAGTCCGTGGCGGAACAGGACTTCACGAACGAAAGTGGATGGAAAACAGTCTCAGACAAAGTATGGGCATACGAACAAAGCACGATAGCAGAATGGAACAGGCATATTGACACCCTGCTCGTATTCGTAAGTTTTCCGTCACTCGTGATACAAGCCCTGGTAACATTTGCCAACAAACCGCAGGCCGGTTTGTTCTCCGCGGTCTTGACGGCATTCAACGTTCAGTACTACGCGACGCTACAGCCCTCTTCCGGCACCCAAGTTTTGCTACGAATGTCTTCCGACCTGAAGAACCCCATCCATGTGACCACGCTCTCTAGCACCTCGGACTCTGCCGTCCCTGTCTCGACAGTCATCATCAATACGCTATGGTTTCTGGCACTGGTGTTGAGTTTAAGCGCAGCGTCGGTGGGTATCAGTGTAAAACAGTGGCTTTCCTGCTACATCCCTCCGGAAACGATCACGTCGCATCAACGCACCCGCTTGTGGCACCACCGACAACTCGGACTGAGGAAATGGCGTGTCCCTGCGATTGTGTCGGTGCTGCCGGTCCTCCTCCAGCTCGCATTGTTGCTCTTTCTAGTCGGTCTCGTGGTGCTGCTCTGGACACTCAACATAGTTTCGGCCATTGTAGTGATGGTACCCGTGGCGATCCTGATGATCCTCCTAGGGATCACCTCAATCATCCCGACATTCGCGCCCGAGTGCCCCTACAAGTCTCCCCAAGCCTGGTGGCTCTACCTCGTTCTTCACCGCGCCACCCGTTTCGACGGCACCCTCACCCGCCGCCTCTTCGAGACCCGCCGTCAATTCTTCATGCGCCTCTGGCGGACTGTCATCATCGCGCGCGACTGGCTCGACCGCGACAACAACCTGCTTCGCGCGCGTTACCGCGACCGGAAGGCCGGGTCCGCAGTGGACACCGTCGGCATGCTCGTGGCGGCAGACCACCTCGTCCGCGACGACGCGTTCCTGCAGGACGTCATTGTGCCCGCGTTCGACCTGGTGGATTCGACGAAGAGTGACTTCGGTGCGTGCCTGCAGGCGTTCTACGAGCTCGTCCAGTCGCGCGCGCATACCGTGAACCCGAGCATGAACGGTACGGGCGACACCACGGCGCTCCCGACGATGTTCTGGTACCGCGACGAGATGGACAGCGGCTCGGTGGAGGCGATGGCAAAGCTGACACTGCGTATACTCATGAAGGTCGCCGTCGAGCTCTGGCCGAACCGAGAGAGTCAGGCAAAGGAGATGTCGAAGGTCCTCACCATCCTGCAGGCACTCCTTGCTGCGCTCCCGAACTCTCAGTCGCACGTCCTCGTGCAGCTTATCAACTGGTATTGCGAAGAACCCACGACCTATAGACCAAAAAATGCGCGCGAGGAAGACCCGGTGGAAGTGATATCTCAGCATGCGGTTCGCTACCGATCCAAAATCAAAGCTCTATCGGGTGCGTCACGTCACATACAATCTGCAGCCCGGATGCATTCATACAAATGGGCACCGTAGTCCATCAACAGGCTGTCTTGGGGAGGCGGGCCATGGCACGACTTGAACAACTGTTGGATGACCCCTCGTCTGATAGTTTCAGGCATCGCCAGTCTGAGCGGGGCCTACTGAGACTGATCGGTGTGGTTCTCGACAATCGACAACCGGGCGTCCCATTTGAGTCCGGCGATGTTGTTACACGACTCTGCCACCTACTCGGAAGCGCTACTCCGATCCCGCCAGGTACTCGTACCACGCTCATATATCTTGTAACACGCGTGGCCTCCGATGCATCCCTGAGTACCCAATGTGAGTTGTTACTTCGCAATGCTTTCTAATGTCCATTGACTTTCGTACAGGTATTCTCGAGCTCGTAGCTTGCCTACGCAAACTTGCCCAAGAGCCTTACAACGACACCGGCGCGCAGAACACCCTGTGCCTCTGTACGGCAATTGAAATATCGCTGAGCCAGCTTCAGCCGGACGACGCGGCGGTTCTCTCGCAGCCTTTGCTCTCCGCTCTCCACGACGTCCTTGACTTGACTGGCTACATTGATCGATATGGGAGCTTCGATTACCTGCGAGGTATTATTGCCATATACGAGGCCATGACGCGCAAGCAGCCGCGCTTCCTCTCTGACGACGATCTCGAGAGGCTAGGAGCTCGCGTAGCGGTCTGCACAGAGGGTTGGTCACGGGAGATGGTAGAAGTAAGGACATTGCAGGCCAAACTCTCGTCACTGCAGCGGCTAGTTGATATGAATACGTGCGTCGTCCAGGTCCTTCTTTCTGACAAGCTCATGTGAATTCACTGCAAGCAGATCGTCCATCATGGAGACCAGTCAAGACGGCAAGGCTGCCTCTATCTCAGTCGGGGAAGTCGCGGTGTCGTCCGACTAATCAACAAAAGCCATTGCCCGCTGCTGTAACGGCATGCATGTGTCGCTTGGAGTGCCTCTGACAGTCCATATCATGAGTTGTTCGCAAATTGTACGCCAATGACTTGTATCATTCTGTGGTAGACGTATATCACGAGCTCCCAAGCCGTCGACTTGCGGTAGCAGTTACCTTACGTTGACGCATGATGCTCACCAGATCTGGACCCCACTCTATCCCCCCGGCGTAATGTTCGGTACGGCAGCGTCCACCAATGTACTAACAGATCACTCAACATCATGATATATCGTTGGACATACAGCAACAGCGCGTGTCAATTGAAATAGCCGGTCGTCGCATGAAGCCCCTCCGTCTTGGACTCACGACCTAGGGAAATAAGTATCGGCTAGCACATGGGTGGGCTGTGACTCACATAGAACTTCGTTTGGTTTCTGGATCATCTGGAGACAGTGTCTTCTGCTTTGAGTATACTACCATCGCTAACGTATTTCTCTCAGGTGCGCGTGCTACACTGCTGCTCTCATGAGAGCTCTCAGTATCACAAGATGCAGGGACGAATAGCAGGCTGATATGCTCTAATGTCCTACCCTCCCGCTCCCTGCGAGATTTGGCAACGTAGGCACGGTCGAGGAGATTCGTAATGAAAATGTTTGAGTACCTGACGATATGCATGGTTCCCTCAGAGTCGAGGTCCGAGATGAGGATATGAACCAAGACTCACAGTTTCGCCAAACAGAATGTTCTACCGCATCCGGTTAGCACAGCAGTTGCACGGTCACGAAAACATTTGCCGCTCTCGGGAACTCACGGCACTTCATAGTACAAAGCTCGCTGAAGACACGGAGTCAATATGCATCACGCGTAACATCGCAGAGAGAACTCACGGGGAATGCAATGATGAGTATGAGTGCGAGGATCGCACACCCTGCTGCATCGGGGACTTAGGATCCTACACAATGGAAGCAATGTATTATTACCTGTGAGACTTCCAGTCTCCACCACGAGACGTATAATTTTGTTGACCATTATGTCTGTCTCGGGTATCCCTGTCTTTCTCCTCAGCATCTGCGCGACAGACAACCGTCAAGCGTGATCAGATCACTTCGTAATGAGATGACGTACCAAGATCGTCATTGTAACTGCGATAATAATATCTACCAGCGCACTCCCAGCAACCCACACCTGGTTATCAATGATTAGGGATTTCACTACATATCTCCTCAACTGTTTGTACGTGTTCACTCACGACAGTGACAGTTAGAATGAAGTCGTCCGAAAAGACGTCGGCCGTGGACACTAGGCCCTTCAACTGTACAGCGTGGGGCATTAGCTAACGCTGAAGGACTCAAGGGCACGATAGCGACGAACCAGAACTCCGGTAATAAATCCACAGACGCCCTGTATCAATGACAGCTACATGAGTGGGAAACCACGCCCATGAAGGCTTGTAAGTAATTTATGCAACAATAGGTACTACTGTCACTCACCGTGAGGATTACCGCGACCAAGACACGCAAATGTGATAGCATATATATTCTCCAAGCGAAGAATCCCTGCACAATCACCGAAACGACAGCGACCATCATAGCCAGGGCGAGCCACCCATAGCAGATGTTCGTCAGTTCCTCAATGTCGCCATAGTGATCCACGAAGATCGTGAAACCACCTGCGGTCAACAGCCCGGTTTGAACCCATTCGAAGGCGAGCATCCCGTAGACTGGTGAGCATGTATCAGATAAAAGCAATGCGAAGCCGGCCGCAGTCGTGAACACTGGTGGATGACTCTACACTGACCAAGAATTTGTAAGAAGGCCGGATCTCCGGGGAAGGTAACATGGTAGAGATCTAGCAGGTGTTAGCATAGTCCGCACCTAAGACACAGACCATACTCACAAATCTGCACATTCAGGACCCCAAGAAGTGCCCAGTTAAAGAAGTATGCGAGGAGCTACCGTATCGATGAGTATGCTTAAGAGGCTATACCAACAGCCCGAGTGACAAGCATTACCTCGGGCCCCGCGCTACCAAAATAAATAGCATCAAAGGAAAATCATTGACAGGATGCTACAACATACAGCTCTCGTAAGGTATGTCTGCTTGCTGTAGGCATGGCGGTCCTGGCTGCGAGCACTACTACGTGTTTAGCTCTCGTACAACCAAGTAATATAAGGACGCAATCCGAACCTTAACATTCGGGGAAGCAGCCAAAAAGCTCCAGTGTTGCCAATGCGTGAGTTCGAGGGTACTGTTGGGGCGTCTGACTGACGCCGTCATCAATCTATCAGTACTCAGCTGCGATGACTCGGAACACTGGTATGATTGAGAAGACAGTGAATTGATAGGTTGCAGTGGTGATGGTGAACCGAATGCGACCGTTTTCAGAATCATTGGTACGAGGGGCCTATAGTGCAAACGCAGATACTGTCACCAGTTCACAGGCATTGCAAATCGTTCACTGCATCGCCTCAGATACCATTGAATGCGAGTCAACTGAAGGCAATGATTATTTATCGAAGAGGATGCGGATGAAGCACTTAGCATATGAGAATGATCTTGGAGTCGTTGTTATCTAACTCAATACAACTTGAGGGGCCGATGCAAAAATTGCGTACCGTCAGCGTGGCACGGGTATCATCTGAGGGCGCATCTCTCGGGGGGGAGGAGTAGTATTGAACCTACTCCAAAGCACAGCACCTCTCTCCGCAGAGTCTATTCCTGCCTATGGTGAGATCTAGTGCCCCTTTGATTCGGGGTTCTTGTTATGCCTTTCCCACGAAAGCTGCTAAAGTAGCACCGGTCTACCGAGGAGAAGGAAGAGGAGGCGGGCCGCGGGCGGGCTGCGAGGAGGAGGGTTTTAGAGTCGATTCGACGCAAGCCAGCCACTGCCAACGCCAGGCGTGAGACGTAGTTGAGTGTGTTTGCTTTGCTAATAATGTGGCTTCATGCTGCTGTCCTTGGTCTCGTACGACCGCGAGTCGTAATCCAGTCCTGCCGTACCCCGTCGTACCCATCCGTGAGGCCGCAAGGCCTTGTGAATGCAGCCAACCCACCGTTCGAGAGAGACCAGTACGTCAGAGCATTCGGTGTATTGGGCTTACTGTCAAACGACACCTCCGAACTACATACTAGTAGGTCTTACGCGGAAGGTGCTCTTCGGCCAGGACTCAGTATATGAAACGCTCAGCCTCCTGTTTCGATGACTTAACATACTAGCAGTGCCAGTTCAGCGCCAGTGTTGTTCTGGAGCAATTGCGAGTGGCTGGTGGAAGAGTCGGTCAATAACAACAGGTGTCTTACCTTCCCAACGCGCCTCTTTTGGGTCGTGCTACGGTGCTTGCGCAACGTCATACCGGTAAACCGTGATACTCAGCCATGGCCTTTTGGAACACACCCTTGCTCTTACTGCCACACCATCCATCATGCTGCGCTTGCCTCGGAGGCACTGTCTTCTGCCGCTTGTATCAAACCGGAAACATCCGTTCGCCGCATCTTGTTCCACTTCCGCTCCCCGAAACATTTCAATCTGTGCATACTCGGCCTCCCGGTCTACAACGGGGCGAAGACAAAACGAACGCAAAACCCTTCCCGGTAGCCCTGTTCAAATATCCACGTCAGTCACTGTGCGGAAGGAAGCAGACCGTTCGGCCACAAAGTCGGGACATGGGCAGCCCGGAGACTGTCAAAGGGCCTGTAGCTGCACCCTGAGTGAGACAATGACACGTCGTGAGTAAATCATATCGCACACTGAGCATTCTGTCTCGGAAGTCAATGGTGAGCGGTCCTTGTCGATCGCTGCACTGACACGATGCGGTGATCACCCGGCCCGCACCGTACCCACAGAACCTTGGGGCTTCTTGGTCGCCCGACTAGATTCTCAACCCGGGGCCCGGGCAGGGATTCGGTGCTCACTGCGCTCCGGCTACGCATTGCAAGGTATTCGCGCGAAGCGACGCGGCATGATGCGGCCCATTTATAAGCGCGCCCGTTCCAGTTGCTAACCCAGCTTCTCCTGTCCGTTCGAAGCCCCCCGACAGCGAGTGCACTGGTTGGTGAGGCGACAGACCTCTAGTTTATGCACCATATTGATGAACTTCTCCGCCACGTTTAGCATCGCTTGATTCAGTCCTTGGTACAGTTACGACCCATTCACGGCCGACGCCTTCCTTCGCCCCTGCCTGAACACCGACTTATTGCTACCTCACACTCATACCTCTCAGTATGCATTTCTTAACCTTCGTCCCCTGCGCTCTCGTGGCCGCCGCGTCGCTCGCTGCCGCGTATCCTGTCGACACAGACATGTTCACGTACGTCGTCCCCTCGTTTGTATGTGCACTCACCCTCACATTCACACCACGCTCTCAGGGCTCGCGCGGACAGCGATGCCGTGCTCATGGCCCGGGACATAGAGGTGATCAGCCTCCTAGCCCGGGAGTACGTCGCCGCTACACTGGCCGCGCGCGTAGACCGGCCACGGCGCGAGCAGTTCCGGACGCACGAGGACTTCGAGAAAGCGTGGCTCGCCTGGAACCGGACCAACCGCAAGATCGACCACGCGGAGCAGGCGATCAGCAAGAAGTACAACGCGGGCCCGCAGCCGCAGCGGGAGCAGTTCAGCTCGCACGCGGAGGCCGAGAAGGCGTGGCTGGAATGGAACAAGATGAGCCGCAAGGAATCGCATGCGAGCATTGCCATGCTGAAGAAGCACACTGCGCAGGGTGAGAAGGAGCAGAAGAGGCTGAGGCAAGATGCTTCGGGCGAGAAGAAGCCGAAGATTGTGAGCAAGATCTTGGGCGGCAAGAGCAAGCGCGAGTTGCTGTCCGAGTGGGAGGAACTCGAGTGAGCTACTGGGTGCATTTCGCTTCCCCTCTATGATGTTCATCGGTCGCAAACAATACAAGTTGTGGGTTGTTTCATGCGGGAATACTACTATGTCCGTTCAGGCTTGCTTGAAGAGGTTTCCTGATTTACTTGGCGTCCCCGGGGTCGTTTGACGTCACAGGATGAAACTCAATCCACTGAACCCAATCCGTGAGTACGCGTATCGCTTCCTGTTTAGGCTTCACTAATATTTTTACAGTTGCATCGATTCATCGCATGAGTCCTCTTCCACCATCTGTGCCAGAACCCGAGTACGGACCAGTATACTACGCGTGATGTCGACCACCCGATACATCCCGCACTCCAACGAGCCCCCATCCAATTTGCGATCTACGCAAGAAGACATCCAGGACGCATTGGTTTCGAACGTAAGGCGCGTCCACAGGCATTTAGAGACCCGGAACGGCGTGTACATCGGAACATCCGGTACGTCCATCACGCCAACGGTACATGGCGTAGAACTGAACGCTGGCAGGTATCTATCTCATGGACCAGCGCGTCGCTGGATACGTCCCAGCGGATCTCCTATCATCGGCTGTCAGTCGTCTCATATCACAGCAGCTGACGCCTCCGCATGCTGCCTCGAGCGTCGCGTTTCTCGGGACGAGCGTGGGGCCCGCAACACTGCTCCTGCAGGCGAAGCTTCGTGCGAGCTCTGGCCAGCGCGACACCTCACTCGGCAGGGCCGATGTCCAGGCTCTCGAAAAGCACTGGGCTTCATGTGTCCAGCTCCTTGAGGCGGCCGTCCAGTTGGCTTCCATTGGGGAAATGGACGATGATGGGTGCGAGGTTCTCTACGGCCGAGCAGGCTTGCTGTATTCCTTGCATCGACTTCAAGCCGAGCTGGTCTTCCTCCACGACAGCGGTGTGTCGGTCAGTCAATCCGAGGATCCTGCAGTCGCCGCAGTCGCTTCACTCTGCTCTGATGCCAATATTCAAGCGATCGTGGACGACATCATGAAACGCGGTAGGATCGGCGCTCGTGAGTACCAGGAGGAGCTCGCGAGCCTGCGGGACGAGCGCGAGAAGGTGCCGCCCCTCATGTGGAGGTGGCACGCAACACGGTATATCGGTGGTGCTCATGGCGTTGGTGAGACAATGCGTCTATCGCCTCGTAACAATTTGGTCTAACGACATCGGCCAGCCGGCATACTGCACATGCTAGTGCTCGCACCTTCAAAGACCATCACAAGCTACTGGTCGGATATAGTGGGGATGGTGGAGTGGTTTCTAGCGATTCAAGAGCCTCCCGGAAATTGGCCGTCGAAGGCCGGACGGCACATGTACTACGTCGAGGGCGGCACAGCGATGTTTACGGAGGCCAAACAAGAGGCCCAAGCGACGGACGATAGGCACGAGCTTGTGCAGTACGTTACTCCTTCACTCCTGCCTGTCCACTCGTTGACCCCATCGTCAGATGGTGTCACGGCGCCCCGGGCGTGCTGATGTTCCTCTCCATGTTCCTCAACCGAACAGCGCTATCGCCTTCGCTCACAATCGCACCCTCCCTCCGCGATCGGATCATCGCAGCCATACAACACGGAGGCGAGCTCGTCTACACGCACGGGTTGCTCCGCAAGGGCGTCGGGCTGTGCCATGGCGTCGCGGGGAACGTGTATGCTCTCTTGGCGGTATCTGACTTCCTGGACTCCGGGAATAACACCTACTGGCTCGCGCGCGCGGTGCACCTCGCACACTTGGCTACGGAGTACAGCAAACTGGAACGGAAGGGTGATATGCGCGTACCGGATGACCCGTATGGCCTGTACGAGGGCGTGGCGGGGATGTGCTGCGCGTGGGCGGAGGTTCTTGTGAGGCTCGGGGTCAAGAGCCGAGGAGGCGCAAGAAAGGGTTCGGGAATGCCGGGGTATGACGACCTGTGAATATGAGTCAGGGCAAGTATTGAAGTAATATGTCAACGGCTTCAAGTATACATGCACTGCTCTATTGCGGTCGATCGTCCCTTTGACACGGGCTTTCGGTCGCCTCAGGTTATGGCACTACAGATGACAAAGCTAGCGGGAGGTCGTAGGCCCTCTGCAATTGAGATGAGATGGAGTCATCGTTCGTGTTGTGTTGTAAAGCACTGGACCGACGCTGTCACTCAGGCTTTCATCATACCGGCAGATATCAAAGTCAGTTGAACTCACATATTTCTACCCAACAGTGCTCACGGGCATATCCACCGCAGGATTGCAGGTCCAAGCCTTCAACAACCTGAAGACGGTGTGGAATGGGTGATGATCGGCCCGCTGGAACTGGCTCGGATCCTGACAGCCTGTGGGGGCGGGCCGACTCACGCGCCGGGGGCTTGATCGATCTTAGATTGCATCCGTGGCCCCGGGCCCAGTGCCCGACTTCTCGGTGGCAGCTGTCCACCACAGTGCACGGTCGGTGGGCTTCGAGGGCACAGCGCATGCATTGAGCGAAGCTGCCAGGTGCCCTCGTACACAGCGAAGCGTGCGTGTTCATCATTTTTGGTTCGACGTTCGCCTAAGCTGTCATAGGATACCAGAAACAGACACTCACCAAACTTCATTTCATATCGCAGGGTAAGAACGTCGACTAGAACAGTTTTCACGAAAGCGGTCCCCAGCCCGCGTGTCGTGGAAGGTATCTCATTACCCATTCATACGACTTGTCACACCCTTTTTCACACACGTCTTTCTTCAGACTCATCTTCTCTGCAATGCCCTAGCTGCAGGTGGCAACATGCACGAGCCCGAAGGGCCGGGTGAGCAGCAGCGACCCTGAAGGTGGTCAGCGCCGCGCGGCTGAGTCGCGAACAACTGAAGTGTCAAGTAAGCTCAGAGTGGATCTAGCATGACAGGTACCCTCGTGTTCCGACGCGGCGTACTCCCCATGCTGCACCTGTCATTACTGCCGCTGGGGTGGCACGGTCTGACGGTCAAGCTGCATGTCAACTCGGCGGTGATTTCGTGATGACCGGGTTGGCCTCACTGCTGGTGGCTCCGTCTGAAGCGTTCTGTAGGCACAAAGGCCGCGAGTAGATGGGCGAGGAAGGCAGCACGGAGATGCGCATAACGGCATCGACCTTCCAATACGACACGTTGTGCTACATACAGTACGTTGTGCTGGAATGCAGTCGCATGGAGCCCTGAACGCCGCGGGAGCACGAGAGGAGGAGACTCCTTCGCAGCTGCGATTCATTTGCGAGCCGAGTCACATCGGGAGCAAATCAAAGTTCTGTTGTGTTCAAGTTCATCAAAGCTTATGAACCCTGGGTACGTACTTGACACGGCCTTGCCGTATGGAGGCCGAGTTCGGTTTCGAGCCTTCAATATCAAACAGGATTTCCGCCAACAGACATGGCATACCTAGGTAGGTGACGTACTGTCTCGACTCAATTTTCATTAAAAACACAATCAATCAACATGTAGGTATTTTATGGGCCACTCTGAACTTGTGCGAACGTCGGATGGTTTTCGGTTGGTGCGCTCGAATGTGTTTCTTGACGTTTTCAACTTCGGATGCTGAGTCCACAAGAGCGCTTGAACTGTGATAGCATTCAATTTCCCTGGAATGAAATATAGGTGGAATGCTCGGCTCGCACTGTTGATTCGTACAATCTGACCAATGACTAGGTTCGTGGATTCCACCTCGCCCCCTACCTCCCCTCGCGCCCCACGTCCGGATTGCTCAAGCTATTCCGGTGGCAGTCCCACACCTTCACCAGGTCATCCTGTCTGGCGGTAAACATGTACCGCCCGCCAGTGCTGGGTGTACGCTGACGCGTGCGACGGGCCCTAGTCGTTCTGCAGGATGGGGAGGGCAGGTGCGAGGGTGACCGTGGCTATGGTGGACGACAGCGTTGCGCGTATTCTCGGCCATGGCGCTTGGGCACCGAACTTCGTGCGGTGATCGAGTCAGATCAACGAGCAATTGCCCGGTGGAGATTTCCCAGTACTTCAGGTACCCTGCGGTTCCCTACATGTGCTTGTGGTTAGAAGACGCATCGCGTGGTATAGCAAGATACCACATAGGCCGCGCGCGAGGAAGCAGCGGAAAGGCAGGATCTCGAGCTGTGTGGGCGCAATATGTGGCGTTATTGGTGAAGTTCAACGCCGTCACACTCGTGGATATGAACGTATACACGTTTTGTTGCGCTACCGAGAATTGTGAATGGTCATGTAGGGATTCGTACACAAACTAAGCCTATTGTCATTCCAGGCATGCGCGTACTGACGCGACATCTCGACATGTTTCTCGCAGGGGTAGCTCCGCATGCAACGTACCACTCTGCCAGTCGGATGTCGCGATATGGCCCTGGCTCCTGCTGCATGCCTAATGTTCCTTTGTCAGAGCGTTTCCACATGACCACGCGCATGCAACCTATCACTCGTTCCGTGTATATCTGGCACAATACGGCCTGCCATGTCATTTCCACTCTGGCCTTCCATGTGCAGCTTCTTGTCCACCTGCCCTACCCTCACGTCTTTGCGCAATTCACTTCCACTTACGTTAGACCAGCAACACCTGCGAGTAGGAGCTCTGTATTTCACACTAGGGCATTCGCCAGGCCGACTGTCGTCCTCGGAGACATGTACCGTTGCCAGCCGACGTGGCGACCTTGATGGTGCCAGTGGCCGCACGCGCCAGGTAAACAGACGAATCGTGAGAGGCGACGGCCCACGCTCGAGACGCATGCGCGCGGGAGGCTGCATGCGTACGTCTGTGACTGCGTGGCTGGGTATGGTCCTATGTAGATAGGCGTGATCGGAATGGATGATGAATGAGAACGATTGGGAACATGATGGGACGCACCTTGACGCACCACACGGCTGGCGTGTTTCATGGCGCCTCTAAAGTGTGCGAGTAGGCAAGGGTGGGTGCGCACGCACTCGGGCGGTATGCGCGGCATGCGGTTTGAGTACGTTCGAGGGCATAGTTCCACGCATTGGTGCAGGCGACGACTCCGCTTAGAAGACACGGTGATCGTGAGTGTAGAGCAATGGCGACAAGAACGTACTCACCTTGCGCCGATCTCGTGTTCCCTGCCTGTATCTTCAGGCTCATCGTTTCGTGGTAGGAATAAGCACGCCACCGACGCCTATCGCGCACGGCTTCGCGGTTCAGAAGGGCGAACTGCCGTAGTTGGACTCACATTTCCGTTTGGCGATTGCGCGTGCGAGCACATCCGCTGATGGCCACACATAAGGATGGAATGAGGGGATGAGGCATGCATGAGTACGGCCGGATGCTATGGATGGGACACAGCAATCAGCCAGCGTATTTCACAGCGCCAGCAGGTCACCCCGCCTGCACATTGCCGCCGGACAGTCCCCGGACTGCGTTTCGCCAAGTTTTCAACTTCAGGGTTGGAAACCTCACAGTCGTGATGCCCTCCAGGAGAATGAGCGGCGAGTCTGCATGCAGTGCGCACGTTGTGCAATATATGACACGATTGGAGGAGGCAGCCGATACTGCCTCGCGTCGCCCGCGTCGGGCGGTTTCCACCAATTTCCACGGTTGAATCTTGCCCTCGATCAGACCGGCATCTATGTAAGATCCTAGATCTAGCAAGCTCCGTGGGGCCTCCTTGTGACAGCGAACGGCTTCCTGTCGTCACTGATTTGTAGTGGCAACACATAGTTCTCGAGTCCCCTTCTGCGCAAATTAGACACGAGGAGTTCTGATGAGTATTTTCCCTGGCATTTCTACTTACACATAGACGCATGAGCGCTTGAGCTGTGCTATGTAGACGCATCCGACTTCCCTGTAATATTAATGGAACAAGGTGCAGGACTCCCGGCCACCGTGACTGACACTGCACCTAGTCATTACTATCATTAGCGAACCAGCCAGAAGACGTCGATCGAGAGATGGGCGGGAAGCCAGTTTGCCTCGGCGGGCTACTTCGCCCTTGCCTCGCGGCAACACCACGCAATGTACATATATACCCTGTATACGCTACGACTCGATGCACGAGTACCCAGTGTCTGCATAGCGGGGGCACAAGTTCTTTTGGCATTCTTCCGCGTCGACAATTGCAAGATGGCCGGCATTGGTAGCACCTCCGGAACGGAAAATCAAGACAAAGACCTCGAGGTACGTCATCTCGTCCGCTTCAATGGGTATTCTTGCTGATGAATTTGGGTAGAAAGGGGACGTTGTATCTTTGCATGAGCCCGCAGCGAAACAGGGGGCCACGAACGACTCCGCAGCGATTCATGACGCCATGAACGAGTCCTCAGCGAAACATGACGCCACGAACGAGCCCGCCGCGAAACAAGCATCCACGAGCGAGGGCGCATGGAAGAGCATGTCAGACAAAGTATGGGAATACGAAAAAGACAGGATAGATGATTGGAACAAGCAAATTGACACTTTGCTCGTATTTGTGAGTTCTCCGTCGCTCGTGATACAAGCCTAGGTCGCATATGCCAACAAACTACAGGC
>KE504168.1:179473-214266 GCA_000344655.2 Fomitopsis schrenkii
CGCTGAGAGTGCACGGTGTGCGGGTGCGCTGTGGTGTACTCATGCGTCATGGCATAGCGGCAGATGCACGTTGCGTGCGTGACAGCGCAGGCGTCTGGTCCCAGGCGGAGAGGCGGAGAGGCGGATGCATGCGAGGAGCGAGCATGACCAAGAGTGTCAAGATGCGACCAGCAAAGGAGTCCGAACGAAGGGCGAAAGGGCGCGTCGTGCGGTGACGCCACAGGAGGAGCCAGCCAATGGGATGCGTCGTTTCCATGGTTGAATCTCGCTCTCGATCAGATCGTCATCTGAGATACCAAATCTAGCGAGGTTCGTGTTGTCAGTTGCTTGTCTTCACTAATCTTCGTTGTGTCACTTACCCTCATATTTTCTGCGAAGATTCCCTGCCTGGAATGGACGTGTCGTAGCCAGACGCTATACGCCCATCTGTGACGAAGATAAGACACAACGATGACACACCATGCAAGGACGAACAAGCCGGAGACACAAGACACGAGAACGGCGCTGAGTGAGTCCATTCTCTTCGCTATTGCTGTTCCCCGACGAACATCCCATCTTATACAGCCGCCCCGTGCGCCTGACGGATATGCTGCCCCATTCACAACCGCGTTCGCCAGCGGCACAAGGTGCCCCCTTCGTAATCGAACGCCTCTCCGACGGGCTCTGGTACCTACTCCTCTCGACTTGCCCGTGTCTCACTGCCTACCTCACCTGCGCTGTCACGACAGAGGTCGCCAACGTCACACGTCCTCATGTCCATTTCTGGCATACTCTACAGCACCCCTCGAACGATCGTTCTCAACGCTCCACGCACATGCTTGCATGCGCGGTCGTCGACAGCGCGACTTGCGACGCGTGTCTAGCCACGCCATCTCTCCCTTCTCCGCCACGGACACGCGACAGCGTTGGCGGCGCGCATGTCCATGCTACCACGCAACGAGGAGACAAGCAGGGGACACGGGATCGGTGCTGGGTGAGTCCATGTCCATTCATATCACTATTGCTCGCACTGACAATCATTCAATTCTGTACAGCAACCGCATCTCCAAGCGCTCCCGGACGCACACCCCGCCTCATGCGTTCACCCATGCGCCTCGCACATACGCTGCCCGCGCAGATATTCCTCCTATGCACCAACGCGCGCCGCTACCACGCCCCCGAAGACACTCCGCCCGCCTGAGTGCGTCCGCGCCTCGCTACTCCAACCACATATGTACACCGAGGCGGGCGAGGGGGAGACTGGCTCACACACTCAGGCTATGGAGGCACCGTGAAGCACCGGCCAAGTGATGCGCCCCATCGTGCTTCGAAGTTTCATACTCAACTCATCCACTACTCATCCTTAACACACTCTGTCTACGTCGTAACATGCCCACCCGCGCAGCCATGGACATACACATGCGCCGCCTCCCTCGGGTACGTGTCCAAAACATCGGACACCGCCCCTCTCGACTCGCCTACCCAACTCGCGCGCGCCGTGACGATCGAGGTCGCCCGCGTCGCATCTCTCCGCATCGATGTCTCGGCCGGCAACGTTATGGGTCTTGGACGACGACGCCCCCGAGCGCGTGCCGCACATGCCCGCGCAGTACGCACCTACGGGACCTCGAGGGCAACGCTGTGAGCGTCAGGAGACTTTTCCAAAGGTCCACGTCACCACTCCCCGCCTGGACGTTCGTGTTGCACGGGATGGATCCTGCGCCATGCATCGACGTGAGTTCTCATTGCTTCCTTATGTGTAAATGTGTCGCTTACCATCTTACCTCTCGACAGCACGCGCGCATGCTGGATGCGCATCTCGTGCGCGTGGACGACCACCTCGGCGACCTCAGTACATGCGCAAAGTGGTGCGGCGCTTGACGAGAATGCGCGTTCGGTGGAAGGCTCCAGGTCGCAATAGTGCGCGCAGATCGGACGATTCCAGCGACAGCAGTCGGCGAGACAAGCAGAGGAGACGGAGACGAGACACGGACGCGGGAGAGGGGCACTAGGTGACAAGACGAGGAGGAGCAAGGAGAGCAGGCTGGGTGACTAGATGAAGAGCCCCGCATCGACTCTTATGCCCCCTCCCACTGCCAATGCGCTGCTTCTCAGTAGCAGCGTGATGACGAAGACGTCCCAATCGCGAGGGACGGCGCGAACGGGAGTCTTATCTTCCACACCCTCTTTTCGATCGCGCTACGGTGCTTGCGCAACGTCATGCCGGTAAGCCGTGATACCAGCCATGGCTTTGTGGAGGACGCTCTTCCTCCTACTGCCACGCATCCACATCAGGGTTTCCGCCTGCCGACGCTCGCTTTTATCGGGACGGGATGAGACCTGAAGCCCGCGTCCGCGCGATAGTTTGCGATGACCCTCGCCAATCTGATGAGACTCATGATCGAACCCATAGAGATGCACCATTTCCTGCAATTCTCATCGTCGAGTGGCGCGACCTACGCACCATCATTCGTACCGCCGGACACGTGGACGGACGTGTCGTGCGTGTCGACTCCTTCAGCAAAGTCGTGTCGCCGAGCATCCGACTCGGCTGCATCACCCTGCCACGCACCACATAATATGCGCGTGAGGCGTGACTAAATGGATCCCCCCTCCTCCTACTCCTCCTCTTCGGCCAGCGCGCAGTTACACGATCAACTTGGCGCGCTGACTACGGAATCTTCTAGCCAGCACCCGTGCGCGTTGGGGTGGATATTCCTGAGCGAGCTCTGCAGCGCGGGCGGCTAGCAGCTCTCAAGGTGGGTGAAGGGCGTTCAGACGGAGTACAAGGAGCCCTGCGATGTCTTCTTGGGCATGTTCGCGAACGACGATGCGACCACCGGATATGCGGAGGAGACACCAACCGAGGCGGACATGTTCGTGTAGACGAGGATCTACGTCGACCAACACTCGAGGTACCGGAAGGAGCAGAGGACGGCGAGTGGCTCTCGCACGACGGAGGAGTTATCCAACACGGTGGACACGCGGTGCGAGGACAGGGACGATAGCGCTGGGGATGTGAGTGCATTCTCGCGGCAGATCGGTGCACCACTGAAGTTGTCCTAACCGAGGAGATGATGAGAACGGGGCTATAAACACGCGAACGCGCACCAAGGAAGTTGCGCGGCGCGCACGATCGGGTAGGGTGGCCCTCCTCAACGTGTATAGATTGCCCGCTTTCGCCGCCAACGCAGAGGCTCGCCTGTGTTCACCGGTTCAGTTCGCAACGCGTTTTGATACTGACACAACAGGAATACCTCACTTGTAACGATCCAAGCTAGGTGGTTCCCGCTCCGCTGCCTTATCAGCGGCTGCTGCTTTCTGGTTGTACCTCTCCTCCCTCTGCTTCTCTAATTTCGCCCGGATCTGCGCACCGCACCGTCAGCTACGACCACTGAAAGGCAGACACGACGTTGAAAAGAACTCACCGCACGCGAATCGATGACACTCTTCCGCTGCGTGCGCAAGAGGTATTGCTATTCCCGTGCATCTCCCACTCCTCCTCTGTCGAATTCTCCTGCGCCCCATCCTCATCGTTCCCATCGTCTGACGCAGCCTGAGGCGCGTCGGTATCGGCTTCCTCAGTTTCATCGGCCTTGCCCTGCACGCGCAGGCGTGCGAATGGGATCTCGTGCGCATCGTTGACGGAGGTGAGTGGCTTCCTCCCGGGTGCGAGTGATTCAATGAGCTCTGGGTTGAGCGCAATTATGTCCGGATGGATCTGCGGACCGTCCCTCAGTAAGTGCGCTGCTCGCGCAGCAAGATGGGCCGGCGAAGACGCACCTTGTCCAGCAGGCTCTTGACCTCGTGCTCCCTCCGTGCATGGTTCTCCTCGGACAGGTGCACCTCGGCCCTGTCAAAGTTGAGCTCGCCTGAGTCGGGACGATGATGCGCGAGATGCCCGCGGCGTGCCGGATCTCGCCGACGTCATGGAAGGAGCGGAAGCGCTGCGATTTGAGCGGGCGGTGCGGGATCGAGTGGGTGAGATAGAGCAGCGGCAGCGGCACTGTGGACGCGAATGGTGTTTGGATCGATGGCTTGGTGTACACCTGGGGCGGGAATGAGTCCAGGACGGTCTAGTGAGACGCGTCACCAGGTTGCAAGCTCGCCCGATTTGGTATCTGATCTGATCGAGTGCCAGATTCAACTGCCCGATGCCACTCGACCTCCCCATCCCATTGGCTGTCTCCTCCGATTGCGTCACCGCACGACGCGCTCTTTCGCCCGCCCTGCTCCTCCTCCCTTGCTCGTCACATCTCCACACTCGCTTTTGGCCCATTCCCTGTGTCCACCCATCTGCCCCTCGCAACAGACGCTCCGAACGCCTCCGCCTCCATCAGCGACGCGCCGACACCCGTAGCGTGCATCGGACGGCATGCACGCTCCCGCCCCCGTACACCGTGCAGTGGCAGCGATGCACGTGTTTTCTCTTGCGTTTCGCCACACATACTTATTCGGAAGACGCACACTCCGCCGCAGCACAAGCCTCCAGAGGCCGCACCGTGACACGCGCTGGCTCGTAGGTGTGTCCCTGCATCCTTCGGTCGGCCGTCCTCACGTATTCCTCATCCTATCCTCGTCGCCCTCCACGAACATGCTCAGCCGCGCAGTCGCAGACCATGAGACTCGCAATACTTCCGACTACGGCCGCTCACCCTTTTCGAATGTGGTACCACGATGGGCATCTGCAGCGCGCATGTCCATAACATTATGCGACGGGAGACAGGCTCGAGACACGAGACACGAGAGCGGCGCTAGGTGAGTTCATTCTTATCGCTGTTGCTCTCCACGGACGAGTATCCCATCTCGTACAGCCGCCCCCATCTGCACACTTCGTACCCGTACGCTTGACGGACATGCTGCCCGCATTCCCGACCGTGTTCGCCAGCGGTATAGGTCGCTGCGTTCGTGCTGGAACGTCTCGCCGACGGGCCCGATACCTGCCCCTCTCAACTCTCACTGTCTACCTCGCGTGCGCCGTCACAACAGAGGTCGCTGACGTCACACGTCGTCGTGTCCATGTCTGTGGTGTCCTCCCTTGAATGATCATTCTCATCTCTACACAGACATGCT
Source organism: Fomitopsis schrenkii (assembly GCA_000344655.2). Classification (NCBI taxonomy): domain Eukaryota; kingdom Fungi; phylum Basidiomycota; class Agaricomycetes; order Polyporales; family Fomitopsidaceae; genus Fomitopsis; species Fomitopsis schrenkii. The sequence continues at coordinate 184,526 of KE504168.1, forward strand.
CGCCCGCGCGGTCGTCGACGCAACTCGCGATGCGTGTCCAACCACGCCGTCTCACGCTTCTCAGCTGCGGACCCACGATGGGCGTCGGCGGCGCATATGTCCATGCGACGAGGAGACAGTAGGGACACGAGATCGGTGCTGGGTGAGTCCATGTCCATTCGTCTTGCTATCGCTCACACTGACAACCATCTATAGCGACCGCATCCCCAAGCGCTACTGACCATGCACGTCACCTCGTGTGATCACCCGCCCGCCTCGCTGGTACATCGCCCGCGTCGTGTGCACCAACGCGCGGGGCAAGTACGCCCTCGAGGGCACTCAATCCGCATGCCGCCCAAGTCGCTCGAGTACGTGCGCACCTGCTGAGGTCCTGCTCCTCGCTACTCCGAGCACCTTCATCCGCCGAGCACTATGGAGGCACCATGGAACACGCCCGTCGAGTGGTGCTTCTCCTCGTGCTTCGAACCGTCATACTCAACTCATCCACTGTTCACCCATATCACACTCTATCTACATGCTGAGCAACATACCCACCGGTGCAGTCGCGGGCGCACACATGCCATGCCGCCTCTCGCACGCTCGTGTCTCGAACATAGGGTGTCGCTCCTCTCGACTCGCGTGCGCCATCACGATTGAGGTCGCCAATGTCGCATGCCGCCACGTCGATGTCCCAACCGGCAACGTTACGTGTCTTGGACGGCGACGCCCTCGAGCGCATACCACACATGTCTGCTCAGTACGCATCTACAGCGACCTCAAGGGCAACACTGCGAGCGTCCGGAGAACTCTCTGAAGGTCTACGTCACCACTCCACGCTTGGACGGTCCTGTTGCGCGGGATCCTGCGCCATGTATCGTCGTGAGTTCTGATCACTTCCTCGTATGTGAGTGTGTCATGCCGCTTACCAACTTGCCTCTCGACAGCGCGCACGCACGCTCGATGCGCATATCGCGCGCGTGGACAACCACCTTGGCGACCTCAGCACACGTTCAAAGTCGCGAGGCGCAGCTCGGTCTTGTTGATGGGGCTGCACCGGTAGATCTTGCGACGATAGACGCAGGCCGGGCAATCTTGGGGATAGCAGGCGACACGACGAGCAGGAGACACGGGAGCGGAGTGCTGGGGGACGAGAGGAGGAGGCGAGAAGAGCGCAGGGATGCTTCGTGACGCGATGGAGAGCCTCGCACCACCCTTTATGCCCCCTCTCGTTTCCAACGCTCTGCTTTTCGATAGAACCCGTGCGCCCGCCAGTGTAGGTGCCCGCCGGCCGGCGGTGTGCGTGTCCCTCCACCCTCCCGGTCGAGCACCTTCGAGTTGCCCCCGTCGCGTCGCGGCTGCGTGCTGGTAGAAAGAGGCAAACCGTCCGCCTACAAAACCAAGAGATGGACGGCCCAGAAACTGCTACCGGGTCTGGATTGACTGTCAAACCGGGGCCCGGGCGGGTTTCGGCGCACACTTCGCCCCGTCTACGCATTGCAAAGTATTCGCGCGAAGCGATCGATGGACTGATGCGGCCCAGTATATATGTGTGCGCCCGTTCCAGCTGCTAACCCAGCTTCGTCTGTCCCTTCGAAGCTCACCGACAGTGAGCGCTCTCGCTGGTGAGTGAGGCGACAGACCGCTTGTTAATGCACTCGTGATGATGTCTTTCACCACACTGAGCATCACTTGATTCAGTCCTTGATACAGTTATGACCCATTCATAGCCGACGACTTCCTTGCCTCCTCCCTGAACACCGACAGATCGCTATCGCACGCTCACTGTATGCATTATGTGTCCCTCAACCTCCGGCCCCTGCACGCTCGTCGCCGCCGCCTCGCTCGTGGCTGCGTATCCCGTCGACGCGGACATGTTCACGTACGTCTGCTCCTTGTTTCTATGGGCACTCACACTCTCATTCACATTACTCTCTTAGTGCTCTCGCAGACAGCAATGCCATTATCGCGGCCCGCGACATGGAGGTGATCAGCCTCCTCGCCTGAGAGTACGTTGCCGCTACACTGGCCGCGCGCGTAGACCAGCCACGGCGCGAGCAATTCCGGATGCACGAGGACTTTGAGAAAGCCTGGATCGCCTGGGACCGGAACAACCGCAAGATCGACCCCGCACGGTAGGCGATCAGCAAGAAGTACGACGCGGGCGCGGAGCTGCAGCGGGTGCAGTTCAGGTCGCACGAGGAGTAGGAGAAGTCGTGGCTGAAATGGAACAAGACGAGCGGCAAGGCGTCGCATGCGAGCATCGACGTGCTGAAGAAGCGCAGGGCGAGAAGAAGCAGGAGAGGGTGAGGCAGAAGGCGTCTGGCGAGAAGAAGCTGGGGATTGCGAGCAAGATCTTTGAGGGGCAAGAGCAAGTGCGAGACAAACTCGAGTGAGCTGTTCCCCTCTATCATAGTCAGTGGCAATTAATTACGCCCCGCCCTCCAACGAGCCGCCATCCGATTTGCGATCGATGCAAGAAGACATCGACATCTCGGATGTGTTGGTTTCGACTGTACTAAGGCGCATCTAGGGACATGCAACGGCGTGTACATCGGGTCCTCCGCGATCAACTGGGTCCCTATGAGGATGGATGAAAGAGGAATGTTCCCTGAGCAGCTGGGGAGGGCTCTGGCTGAGTGGTACACTGTGACTGATCTCCCCATTCTGATGGGGCTCACATTGGCACCCACAGATCTGTATCATTTACTACAAATTGCATCATCTAGGAGCGCGACCTACACGCTACCGTTTGTCTCGTTGGACGTGAACGGACGTGTCAGTCGTGCGCGTCGACTCCTTTAGCAAAGTCGCGACTCGGCGTGTCGGGCATGTGACTCTGGATCACATCCAGCGCGCAGTACCACGAGTAGCTCGTCGCGCTCACGGGCTCGTCCAGCTACCACCCACACGCATTCAGGCAGATCTTCCTCAGGGAGCTTTATAGCCCCGGCGGCTGGAAGACTCTCGGGCTTCGACAGGTGGGTGAACAGCTTGGGACACAGTACATGCGCCAGTGCAGCTTCTTCCTGGATGTGTCCGCGAAGGAGGATGCCACCACCGGATGTGCGGAGGCGATATCACTCGAGGCTGGCGTGCCTGTGTGGACGGGGACATATGTCGAGAAACGGCCGGGGTACCTGAGGGAGCAGAGGGCGGCGGATCGCTCTCGTATGAAGTGCAAGGAGCTGTTCAATACGTGCCCTCGATGGACACAGACACGCGGTGTGAGGACAGGAAGGATAGCATTGAGGATGTGAATGGTGCGTCCTCGTGGCTGATCACGAAGTTCCGTGACGTGCATATGTTGTGCTACACGTACGATTCGATGGAGCGCCCTTCCTCGGTGTGTATAGTGAGTTGCGTTAGCTGCTTCCGCTGCGGCAGCAAAGTCTTGCCTGCGTTCACCGGTTCGGCTAGTCATGCATTCACTGCGTCAACAACAGGAATATGCATGACTTGATCGACCGCCTGAAACGATCCAAGGTTCCCGCGGACTGCCTCTCCACCGCCTATTCGGCAGGGGCGGCCCCTGCCCTCCGCCTCCCCTGCCTCTGCATGTCTACCTGTGCCCGTATCGCGACCACACACGGTTAGCTACGACCGCTGAAAGACAGACACGTCGAAGAGCACTCACCGCGCGCGGATTGATGACGTCCTTCCGCTGCCTGCGCAAAATTCGCTCAAGCGCTTTGTTCTTCCCGCGGTGTGAGTCGGTCGCCCCCTCGCTGGCCTCGATGTCTGAGTAGGGAAGGGGGCACACGCCCTTGGGCAGTATGGGCGGCATGCGTAATGAGTACGTTCGGGGGCATAGTTGCCGCACGTGTTGGTGCTGACGAGAACTCCGTTTCACAAGACACAATGACCACGAGTTCAGAGCAATGGCGACAACAATGCACTCACCTTGCGCCAATCTCGTGTTCCCTGCTTGTCTCTTCAGGCCCCTCGTGTGGAGGCATCAACATGCGCGCCGCCGACGCCCATCGTGTACTTCACTCCGCGGTTGAGAAGGTTGAACTGTTGTAGTTGGACGCACATCTCCCATTGGGGATTGCGCGGGCGAACACATCTGCCGATGGCGATACATGATGGGACGAGGCAAGCATGAGTACGGCCGGAGGCTCACTGGCAGGTAGGTGGGACTGGGACACACCCATCAGCCAGCGTGGTGCCGCGAGGGCGCTGGCCGTGACTCCGCATGTGAGTTGCCGCCGGACAGTCCCCGGACAGTCTGCGTTTCCGGAGATCCTCAATACCGACCTCCAGAGAACGATGGGCGAGTGCGCGCGTTTGGCGTGCGTTGTGCGGTGACGCGATCGGAGGAGGCAGCCAATAGGATGTGTCGCGTTGATCAGTTTCCACCAATTTCCACGGTTGAATCTTGCTCTCGATCAGATCGTCATCTAAGATACTGCATCTAGCGAGCTCTTCACTAAGTGGTAGTGGCAACACGTAGTTCTCCTTAGATCACAAGGAGTTTTGGTGAGTATTTCCCGTGGCGTCTCTACTCACATATGAGTCCCGCATGAGCGCTTGAGCTGTGCTACATGCATCCGACGACTTCCCTGTAATGAAAGAGCGTTCAGGAGTCCCGGGCGACTGACTCCTGACACTGCACCTGGTCCTTGCTGTCATTGACCACCCAACCAGAAGATCTCGATTGACAGATGAGCCAGGGCGCCGGTTTGCCACACCCTGCAGCAATAGTAGCCGAGGCCATCTTCGAAATCGCCTTGCCCTCGCCTTGAGGCAACACCACGCAATGTATATACCTTGTATACTCCACGAGTCAGCCCACGACTCCTCAGTGTCTGCATAGCGAGGGCACAAGTTCTTTTAGCGTTCTTCCACATTGGCAATTGCACGATGGATGGCACCGGTAGCACCTCCGAAACGACAAACCCGAACATCCAAAACATAGACCTCGAGGTACGTCGTCTCGTCCGTTTCGATGGGTCTTCTTGCTGATCACTTTGAGTAGAGAGGGGATGGTGTACCTGCGCATGAGCCCGCAGCGAAACAGGGGGCCGCGAACGACTCCGCAGCGAAACAGGATGCCACGAACGAGCCCGCCGCGAAACAAGACTCCACGAGCGAGGGCGCATGGAAGAGTATGTCAGAGAAAGTATGGGAATACGAAAAAGACAGAATAGACGAATGGAACAAGCAAATTGACACTTTGCTCGTATTTGTGAGTTCTCCGTCGCTCGTGATACAAGCCTATGTCGCATATGCCAACAAACTACAGGCCGGTTTGTTCTCCGCGGTCTTGACGGCCTTCAACGTTCAGTACTACGTGACGCTACAACCCCCTTCTGGCACCCAAGTTGTGCTGCGGTTGCCTGCCGACCTGACGAGTCCCGTTCAGGTGACAACACTCTCTAGCACCTCGAACCCTGCAGTCGCTGCCACGACAGTCGTCATCAATACGCTATGGTTTCTGGCGCTGGTGCTGAGCTTGAGTGCAGCGTCGATTGGCATCACTGTCAAGCAGTGGCTTTCCTCCTATATCCCCCCGAAAACAATGACGTCGCAACAACGCACCCGCTTGTGGAACCACCGACAACGCGGACTGAGCAAATGGCGCGTCCCGGCGATTGTGTCGGTGTTGCCGAACCTACTCCAGCTCGCGTTGCTCCTCTTCCTAGTCGGGCTCGTGGTGCTACTTTGGACGCTCAACAGGGTTTCGGCCATCGTAGTGATGGTACCCGTGGCGATCCTGATTATACTCCTGGGGATCACATCAATCATCCCGACATTCGTGCCTGAGTGCCCATACAAGTCTCCCCAGGCCTGGTGGATCTATCTTATTCTCCACCACGTCCCCCGTTCCGTCACCCGTTTCGTCCGGGGGATTGTGTCGACCTTACCTTCTGTCACCCGTTTTGTCACAAGGTTGGTGTCAAACCTACATTCTGTCACCCTTTCCAGCACCCTTTCCGGCACCCGCTCCCTCTTGCATTCCTTCAAATATTTCCTCGTCCAGACAGGTTACTACTTCCTCGTCCAGACAATTTACTACCCCCAGATCATTACGGACTCCATCCGAGCCTTTGTGGTCCCCCTGTGGACTGACATCATCGCGCGGGACTGGCTCGACCGCGATAACAACTGGCTCAAGGCGTGTTCCATTGACCGGGAGAGCGACGTGCCTGCAGTGGAAACCATCAACATGATCCTCGCAGCGGACAGTGTCGTCCGCGATGATGCGTTTCTGCAGGACGTCATCGTGCCCGCGTGCGACATGGGGATGGGCTTGGTTGACTGGGAGTTTGTCCGGTTACTGCAAGCGTTCTACGAGCTCGTCCAATCGCGCGCGGAGCATTTTTACCAAAGCGTGGACACGGCGGACAACATCGTGGCGCCAAATTTCCGCAATGACATGGACAGTGGCTTGGTGGAGGCGATGGCAGAGGCAACACTGTGCATGCTCAAGGGCATCATCAAGCACATGTGGTTACTAGATTCCTTTTCGTCACACATGCAGAAGCTCCTCTCCATACTGCAGGCACTCCTTGATGTGCTCCCGTGCTCTCAGCCACGTGTCTTCAACGAGCTCATCAACTGGTACTGCGACGATACCATGACCTACAGACCAAACGATGCTCGCGAGGGAGACACGGTAGAAGTGATAGCTCGGCATGCGGGTCACTATCAATCCACGATCGAAGGTATCTCGGGTGCGTTCACATAACTCTGCAGCCCGGATGCATTTATATCTATGATGGGCACCGTAGTCCGCCAACAGGCCCTCTTGGGGAGCCGGGCCCTGGCCCGGCTTGAGCAGCTACTAGACGGCCTTTTGTCTGATAGTTACGATGATCCTATTAGGCGTGCCGATGACCTGCTGACACTGATCGGGATGATTCTCGCCAATCGACAAACCGGCGGCCAGTTCGAGTCCGGCAGTGTCCTCGCATCGCTCTGCTGCCGACTCGGAGGTGCTAATCCGATCCTGCCCAAGGACATTCGTCTGAACCTCATATACCATGTCGCGAACATGGTGAAGGCGCATCCATTCCGGAGTATCAAATGTGAGTTGTTTGCGATGCTTGATAGTTATCTCCGCTGACTTTCAGACAGGTATTCAGGATCTCACAGCTTGCCTGCACAACATCACTGGCACCCAACAGTCTTCAGATGACTCCCCCGTGTCAAGCATCTTGGACCTCCTCGATGCGATTGCAGAGTTGTTGCACCAGCTTCAGCCGGATGACATGACGGAGCTGGTGCAGCCTTTGCGCTCCACTGTGGCCGATGTCCTAAACTTGACCGGCCGCATTGTTGAGCGGTGGTGGTGGGACAGAAGGCTCAGACTCAGATACCTACATGGTATTCTCACCATATGGGAGGCCATGATGCGCAAGCAGCCGCACGTCTTCTCTAAAGCCGATCTCGAGAGTCTGGAAGCTCTTGTAGCGGACTTTACAAAGCATATGAAGCCGGACGAGGTAGAGGAATTGCAGGCCAAGCTCTCATCACTGCGCCAGCTCGTTGCTGCGAATACGTGCGTCGTCCAATTACTTCTTTCCGACGAGCTCGCTTGAACTCACCGCAAGCAGATCACCCGGTGATCCATCTGCCAGCAGTGGAGCCGACGCTTTGCCCGCCGGCGCTGAGCAACCTGCCGCGCCGGTGTGAGACGCTCCGCTGCTCTCGCTTCGCAAAGGCTGTCGCTAGCTAGCACTATTTCTTGCATCGTCTCGCGATTCACGGAGATCTACTATATGTATATGCCTAGGCCTCGACAGTTGTGATACGGGTTCTTTTTCTGCGCTTTGGTTCTGCTCTCTCATACTGTACTGGATGACCCGGTTAGCGATTCATCCGCTTGTATCTATTACACGGCTCGCGTTCTGGAAACCATGCCAGGCTCGTCTCACCTCGCTTGTGGTGTAAAGTCTACATACTGCAACACCGTGATGTATACGAGTCAGGACGGCGAAGCGAAGCTGTCTCTCATCCTCGGGGAAGTACAATTGCAATCTCGCGGTGCTGCCCGACCAAGCAGCAGAGGTCTCTGCCCGCTACCCTGACCGCACAATGACGGCATTGCAGATGCCTGCAACAGTCTCACACATCTCGCACTCAGGCTGTAGGTCTTTCACTGACATCGGATGCCGTCGATTCGTATTACATGCACGCATTACTTGTGTGTTATGCAGTGGGCTCTGGGACGAGGACGCCGTCTCGAAGTGCTTCCGCCTGTTCCGGAGTCCTGGGGATCGCTTCCTTGCGAACGAGTTCCAACTGCAAATCGTCGAGGCGGGCGGGGCAAAAGGGTCCCTGCGAGGATGGACGACGGAGGTATGATCCCCGAACGGCTAGAGAAGGCTGTGGTTGGGTGGAACACGGCGCGCAGACGGCAAACGCACGCCATCTGTACGAATCCATCAACACCACGAAGGTAAACAACGAGAAGTACACATAAGACTCACCGCCATGATGCGGATGGATTCAACGCTCCGCGCCGCAAAAGATGCGATGTCGCGCATGGGTTTGACCTCATCGTCATCGAAACCAGTGAGCCCAGTTGCGATCGACCTCTCCATTCTGACGGGACTCACCATTACACCCATAGATTCGGATCAGCTTCACAACTCCCGTAGTAGTCGAGTAGCGCGACAGAAGCACCGCAGTGTGTCTCGTTGGACGTAAACGGAGGTGTCGTGCGCGTCGACTCCTTCAGCAAAGTCGCTAGTCACGTCGGGCGTGCGACTCGGCTAGATCACCTCCGTCGCCCAGTTCCACGAGCAGGTCGTGACGCGCACGGACTCGTAAATCCAGCGCCCACATGCGTTTGGGCAGATCGTCCTGAGCGAGCACTGTGGCGCAGCTTGCTGCTTGATGGCAGCTCTCAGGCTTCGATAGGTGGATGAAGGGCCTCAGGACGGAATACAAGCGCAGCTTCGACTCCTTCCTGGACGTGTCTGCGACAAAAGTCGAGACCACCGGATATGTCGAGGTGATACCACCCGAGGCGGGAATGTGCGTGTGGACGAGGATCCATGTCCGATGTCGACAGACACCCGAGGGACCAGAGGGAGCACTGAACAGGCAGTGGCGAGTGGCTCTCGCGCGAACTGCAAGACACTGACAGAGGACTCGTTGTACACACACCCTCGGTGGACATCGACACGCGATGCGAAGACAGGGACGATAGTGTCGAGGGCCCGGGCGTGAGTGGGTCTTCGTGGCCGATCAGGAAGTTCTGTGACGCGCATGATCGGGTGAGCTGCCGTAGTCCAACACACGTATTGCCAGTTGCGAGTCCATGGAAGGCGATAAGGATGGGATGAGCAATTAATATGACCGTTCGAAGGATGCAACAGGTGGGACACACCAATGAGCCTGCGTGTCTCACAGCTCCGCCTCTGGATGCTTTTGTTGCTGTATCCATGACGCGTGGAAGATGACGTTGAACGTACTTGGTTTGGCAAGAGACGACATGTGTGCCGCTGAGAGTGCACGGTGTGCGGGTGCGCTGTGGTGTACTCATGCGTCATGGCATAGCGGCAGATGCACGTTGCGTGCGTGACAGCGCAGGCGTCGGGTCCCAGGCCGAGAGGCGGCGAGGCGGGCATGCGAGGAGTGAGCATGACCCTTGAAGAGTGTCAAGCTGCGACGAGCAAAGGAGTCCGAACGGGCGCGCCGTGCGGTGACGCCACAGGAGGAGCCAGCCAATGGGGTGCGTCGTTTCCACGGTCTCGATCAGATTGTCATCTGAGATACCAAATCTAGCGAGGTTCGTGCCAGTTGTCAGTTGGTTGTCTTCACTAATCTTCGTTGTGTCAATTACCTTAATCTTTTCTGCGAAGATTCACTGCCTGGAATGGACGCCTCGTAGCCAAGGCCGCGACGCTATACGCCCATCTGTGACGAAGAAGAGACGACGATGACACACCATGCAAGGACGAGACAAGCCGGAGACACAAGACACGAGAACGGCGCTGAGTGAGTCCATTCTCTTCGCTATTGCTGCTCCCCAACGAGCATCCCATCTTATACAGCCGCCCCGTGCGCCTCATGGACATGCTGCCCCCATTCACGACCGCGTTCGCCAGCGGTACAAGGTGCCCCTTTCCCTGTCGTAATCGAACACCTCGCCGACGGGCTCTAGTACCTACTCCTCTCGACTCGCCCGTGTCTCACTGCCTACCTCACCTGCGCTGTCACGACAGAGGCCGCCAACATCACACGTCGTCATGCCAAGTTCTGGCGTCCTCTACAGCACCCCTCGAACGATCGTTCTCATCGCTCCACAGACCTGGTCGCCCGCGCGGTCGTCAACAGCGCGACTTGCAGTACATGTCCGACTTCATCCTTCTTGGCCATGGACACACAATAGCGTCAGCGGCGCGCATGCACATGTCACCACGGGACAAGGAGACAAGCAGGGGACACGAGATTGGTGCTGGGTGAGTCCATGTCCATTCATATTGCTATTGCTCACTGAAAATGGTTCATTCTTGTACAGCGACCGCATCTCCACGCTCTCCCGGACGTACGCCTCGTGCGTTCACCCACGCGCCTCGCAGATATGCTCCCCGCGCAGATATTCCTCATATGCACCAACGCACCAACGCGCGCCGCAACCACGCCCTCGAACACACTCGATCCGCACGCCGCCGATGTCGCCCAAGTGCGTGCACATCCGCCCCTCGCTAATCTGGGCATCTTCGTCCACCGAGGCACGGGAGTGGTTGACCGACCCGTGCACTGTAGAGGCTCCATGAAACACTGGCCATGTGGTTCACCCCATTGTGCTTCGAACTGTCATACTCAACTTATCCACCAATCATCCTCGTCATGCTCTGTCTACGTCGTAACATGACCACCCGTGCAGCCACGGACCTACCCATGCACCGCCTCCCTCGCGTACATTGGACGCCGCCTCTCTCAACTCGCCTATCCACCTCGCGCGCGCCGTCACTATCGAGTGTGCCAATGTCGCATGTCTCCGCATCGATGTTTCGGCCGGCAAAGTTATGGGTCTCGGACGACGACGCCCTCGAGTGCGTGCCACACATGCCCGCGCAGTACGCACCTACGGGACCTCGAGGGCAACACTGTGAGCGTCAGGAGACTTTGCCAAAGGTCCACGCCACCACTCCCCGCCTGGACGTTCGTGTTGCGCGGGATGGATCCTGCGCCATGCATCCACGTGAGTTCTCATTGCTTCCTTATGTGTAAATGTGTCGCTTATCATCTTACCTCTCGGCAGCACGCGCGCATGCTGGATACGCATCTTGTGCGCGTGGACGACCACCTCGGCGACCTCAGTACATGCGCAAAGTGGCGCGGCGCTTGACGGGAATGCGCGTTCGGTGGGAGGCTCCAAGTCGCAACAGTGGGCGCAGACCGGGCGACAGCAGGCGGAGAGGCAAGCATGGGAGACGGAGACGAGAAACTGACGCGGGAGAGGGGCACTGGGTGACGAGACGAGGAGGAGCGAGGAGAGCAGGCTGGGTGACTAGATGAAGAGCCCCGCACCGACTCTTATGCCCCCTCCCGTTGCCAATCCACTGCTTCACGGTAGCAGCGCGATGACGAAGACGTCCCAATCGCGAGGGACGGCGCGAACGGGAGTCTTATCTATCATACCCTCTTTCGGTCGTGCTACGGTGCTTGCGCAACAACATACCGGTAAGCCGCGATCTCCAGCCATGGCTTTCTGGAGCGCGCTCTTCCTCCTACTGCCACGCATCCACAGTAGGCCTCAGCCTGTCCGACGCCCGCTTTCATCGGGACGGGATGAGGCCTGAAGCCCGCGCCCGCGCGATATCTCTCCGGATGCAACCATTGTGCGGCGCGCAGCCGCAGCGGGAGCAGTTCAGCTTGCACGAGGAGTACGAGAAGGCGTAGCCGCAGTGACAATCCGCGAGGCATCGCATGCGAGCATAGACATGCTGAAGAAGCACACTGCGCAGCGCGAGAGGCTGAGGCAGAAGGCGTCGGGCGAGAAGAAGCCCGGGATTGTGAGCAATATCTTTGGGGGCAAGAGCAAGCGCGAGTTGCTGTCCGAGTGGGACGAACTCGAGTGAGCTGCTGGCTGCATTTACTCTCCCTTCTGTTCACTGGTCGTTCAATAATGCTATATGTGGGCTGTTTCATGCGGGAATGCCCACTATGTTTGTCGAGTCTTGTTTCAAGAGATGTTCTGGTTTCCTAGACTTGGTGTCTCCGAGGTCGTTTGACATTACAATATGAATCCACCGAACACAATCTGTGAGTACGCGTATCGCTTCCTGTTTAGGCTTCGCTGATGTTTTCACAGTCGCATCGATTGATCGCATGAGTTCTCTTCCACCATCTGTGCCAGAACTCGGGTACGGGCCAGTATATCACCCGTGATATCGACCACCCGATACATCCCGTACTCCAACGAGCCACCATTGGATTTGCGATCTATACAAGAAGACATCCAGGATGCGTTGGTTTCGAACGCAAGGCGCGTCCACAGGCATCTAGAAACCCGGAACGGCGTATACATCGGGTCCTCAGGTACGTCTCACGTCAACCATACGTGGCATCCAACTGAACGCTGGCAGGTATCTACCTCATGGACCAGCGCGTCGTTGTATACATCCCAGCGGATCTCCTATCGTCGACCGTCAGTGGTCTCATGTCGCAGCAATTGACGCTCCCGCATGCTGGTTCCCACATCGCGTTTCTCGGGACGAGCGTGGCGCCCGCGACACTGCTCCTGCAAGCGAAGCTTCGTGCGAGCTCTGGCCAGCGTGACACCTCACTCAGCAGGGACGATGTCCAGGCTCTCGAGAAGCAATGGGCTTCATGTGTCCAGCTTCTTGAGGCGGCCGTCCAGTTGGCTTCCAACGGGGAAATGGACGATGATGGGTGCGAGGTTCTCTACGGCCGAGCAGGCTTCCTGTATGCCTTGCATCGACTTCAAGCCGAGCTGGTCTCCCTCCACGATAGCGGTGTGTCGGTCAGTCAGTCCGAGGACCCTGCGGTCGCCGCAGTCGCTTCACTCTGCTCCGATGCCAACGACCCAGCGATCGTGGACGACATCATGAAACGCGGTAGGATCGGCGCTCGTGAGTACCAGGAGGAGCTCGCGAGCCTGCGGGACGAGCGCGAGAAGGTGCCGCCCCTCATGTGGAGGTGGCACGCAACACGGTATATCGGTGGTGCTCATGGCGTTGGTGAGACAATGCGTCTATCGCCTCGTAACAATTTGGTCTAACGACATCGGCCAGCCGGCATACTGCACATGCTAGTGCTCGCACCTTCAAAGACCATCACAAGCTACTGGTCGGATATAGTGGGGATGGTGGAGTGGTTTCTAGCGATTCAAGAGCCTCCCGGAAATTGGCCGTCGAAGGCCGGACGGCACATGTACTACGTCGAGGGCGGCACAGCGATGTTTACGGAGGCCAAACAAGAGGCCCAAGCGACGGACGATAGGCACGAGCTTGTGCAGTACGTTACTCCTTCACTCCTGCCTGTCCACTCGTTGACCCCATCGTCAGATGGTGTCACGGCGCCCCGGGCGTGCTGATGTTCCTCTCCATGTTCCTCAACCGAACAGCGCTATCGCCTTCGCTCACAATCGCACCCTCCCTCCGCGATCGGATCATCGCAGCCATACAACACGGAGGCGAGCTCGTCTACACGCACGGGTTGCTCCGCAAGGGCGTCGGGCTGTGCCATGGCGTCGCGGGGAACGTGTATGCTCTCTTGGCGGTATCTGACTTCCTGGACTCCGGGAATAACACCTACTGGCTCGCGCGCGCGGTGCACCTCGCACACTTGGCTACGGAGTACAGCAAACTGGAACGGAAGGGTGATATGCGCGTACCGGATGACCCGTATGGCCTGTACGAGGGCGTGGCGGGGATGTGCTGCGCGTGGGCGGAGGTTCTTGTGAGGCTCGGGGTCAAGAGCCGAGGAGGCGCAAGAAAGGGTTCGGGAATGCCGGGGTATGACGACCTGTGAATATGAGCCAGGGCGAGTATCAAAGTCATATGTCAACGGCTTCAAGTATACATGCGCTGCTCTATTGCGGTCGATCGTCCCTTTGACACGGGCTTTCGGTCGCCTCAGGTTATGGCACTACAGATGACAAAGCTAGCGGGAGGTTGTAGGCCCTCTGCAATTGAGATGAGATGGAGTCATCGTTCGGATTTGTTGAAGCACGCGATTGTGGCGAGCTCGCAAGCTCGGCCGCGATAGTACCTGACCGACGAGATAGGGGGGAGGGGTATATATGATCAGATTTTCGATGTATTTACCTCACGCGATTGCCCTTCGGGCATCGCTCACGCCCGGGACACTCGCGCTCGACGACCGCGTTTCCGCTTGTTCCAACAGGATTGTGTTGTAAAGCACTGGATTGACGCTGTCACTCAGGCTTTCATCATACCGGCAGATATCAAAGTCAGTTGAACTCACATATTTTTACCCAACAGTGCTCACGGGCATATCCACCGCAGGATTGCAGGTACAGGCCTTCAACAACTTGAAGACGGTGTGAAATGGGTGATGATCGGCCCGCTGGAACTGGCTCGGATCCTGACAGCCTGTGGGGGCGGGCCGACTCACGCGCCGGGGGCTTGATCGATCTTAGATTGCATCCGTGGCCCCGGGCCCAGTGCCCGACTTCTCGGTGGCAGCTGTCCACCACAGTGCACGGTCGGTGGGCTTCGAGGGCACAGCGCATGCATTGAGCGAAGCTGCCAGGTGCCCTCGTACACAGCGAACCGTGCGTGTTCATCATTTTTGGTTCGACGTTCGCCTAAGCTGTCATAGGATACCAGAAACAGACACTCACCAAACTTCATTTCATATCGCAGGGTAAGAACGTCGACTAGAACAGTTTTCACGAAAGCGGTCCCCAGCCCGCGTGTCGTGGAAGGTATCTCATTACCCATTCATACGACTTGTCACACCCTTTTTCACACACGTCTTTCTTCAGACTCATCTTCTCTGCAATGCCCTAGCTGCAGGTGGCAACATGCACGAGCCCGAAGGGCCGGGTGAGCAGCAGCGACCCTGAAGGTGGTCAGCGCCGCGCGGCTGAGTCGCGAACAACTGAAGTGTCAAGTAAGCTCAGAGTGGATCTAGCATGACAGGTACCCTCGTGTTCCGACGCGGCGTACTCCCCATGCTGCACCTGTCATTACTGCCGCTGGGGTGGCACGGTCTGACGGTCAAGCTGCATGTCAACTCGGCGGTGATTTCGTGATGACCGGGTTGGCCTCACTGCTGGTGGCTCCGTCTGAAGCGTTCTGTAGGCACAAAGGCCGCGAGTAGATGGGCGAGGAAGGCAGCACGGAGATGCGCATAACGGCATCGACCTTCCAATACGACACGTTGTGCTACATACAGTACGTTGTGCTGGAATGCAGTCGCATGGAGCCCTGAACGCCGCGGGAGCACGAGAGGAGGAGACTCCTTCGCAGCTGCGATTCATTTGCGAGCCGAGTCACATCGGGAGCAAATCAAAGTTCTGTTGTGTTCAAGTTCATCAAAGCTTATGAACCCTGGGTACGTACTTGACACGGCCTTGCCGTATGGAGGCCGAGTTCGGTTTCGAGCCTTCAATATCAAACAGGATTTCCGCCAACAGACATGGCATACCTAGGTAGGTGACGTACTGTCTCGACTCAATTTTCATTAAAAACACAATCAATCAACATGTAGGTATTTTATGGGCCACTCTGAACTTGTGCGAACGTCGGATGGTTTTCGGTTGGTGCGCTCGAATGTGTTTCTTGACGTTTTCAACTTCGGATGCTGAGTCCACAAGAGCGCTTGAACTGTGATAGCATTCAATTTCCCTGGAATGAAATATAGGTGGAATGCTCGGCTCGCACTGTTGATTCGTACAATCTGACCAATGACTAGGTTCGTGGATTCCACCTCGCCCCCTACCTCCCCTCGCGCCCCACGTCCGGATTGCTCAAGCTATTCCGGTGGCAGTCCCACACCTTCACCAGGTCATCCTGTCTGGCGGTAAACATGTACCGCCCGCCAGTGCTGGGTGTACGCTGACGCGTGCGACGGGCCCTAGTCGTTCTGCAGGATGGGGAGGGCAGGTGCGAGGGTGACCGTGGCTATGGTGGACGACAGCGTTGCGCGTATTCTCGGCCATGGCGCTTGGGCACCGAACTTCGTGCGGTGATCGAGTCAGATCAACGAGCAATTGCCCGGTGGAGATTTCCCAGTACTTCAGGTACCCTGCGGTTCCCTACATGTGCTTGTGGTTAGAAGACGCATCGCGTGGTATAGCAAGATACCACATAGGCCGCGCGCGAGGAAGCAGCGGAAAGGCAGGATCTCGAGCTGTGTGGGCGCAATATGTGGCGTTATTGGTGAAGTTCAACGCCGTCACACTCGTGGATATGAACGTATACACGTTTTGTTGCGCTACCGAGAATTGTGAATGGTCATGTAGGGATTCGTACACAAACTAAGCCTATTGTCATTCCAGGCATGCGCGTACTGACGCGACATCTCGACATGTTTCTCGCAGGGGTAGCTCCGCATGCAACGTACCACTCTGCCAGTCGGATGTCGCGATATGGCCCTGGCTCCTGCTGCATGCCTAATGTTCCTTTGTCAGAGCGTTTCCACATGACCACGCGCATGCAACCTATCACTCGTTCCGTGTATATCTGGCACAATACGGCCTGCCATGTCATTTCCACTCTGGCCTTCCATGTGCAGCTTCTTGTCCACCTGCCCTACCCTCACGTCTTTGCGCAATTCACTTCCACTTACGTTAGACCAGCAACACCTGCGAGTAGGAGCTCTGTATTTCACACTAGGGCATTCGCCAGGCCGACTGTCGTCCTCGGAGACATGTACCGTTGCCAGCCGACGTGGCGACCTTGATGGTGCCAGTGGCCGCACGCGCCAGGTAAACAGACGAATCGTGAGAGGCGACGGCCCACGCTCGAGACGCATGCGCGCGGGAGGCTGCATGCGTACGTCTGTGACTGCGTGGCTGGGTATGGTCCTATGTAGATAGGCGTGATCGGAATGGATGATGAATGAGAACGATTGGGAACATGATGGGACGCACCTTGACGCACCACACGGCTGGCGTGTTTCATGGCGCCTCTAAAGTGTGCGAGTAGGCAAGGGTGGGTGCGCACGCACTCGGGCGGTATGCGCGGCATGCGGTTTGAGTACGTTCGAGGGCATAGTTCCACCCATTGGTGCAGGCGACGACTCCGCTTAGAAGACACGGTGATCGTGAGTGTAGAGCAATGGCGACAAGAACGTACTCACCTTGCGCCGATCTCGTGTTCCCTGCCTGTATCTTCAGGCTCATCGTTTCGTGGTAGGAATAAGCACGCCACCGACGCCTATCGCGCACGGCTTCGCGGTTCAGAAGGGCGAACTGCCGTAGTTGGACTCACATTTCCGTTTGGCGATTGCGCGTGCGAGCACATCCGCCGATGGCCACACATAAGGACGGAATGAGGGGATGAGGCATGCATGAGTACGGCCAGATGCTGTGGATGGGACACAGCAATCAGCCAGCGTATTTCACGGTGCCGGCAGGTGACAGGTCGCTGGCCGTCACCCCGCCTGCACATTTGCCGCCGGACAGTCGCCGGACGGTCTGCGTTTCCTCAAAATTTCAGCTTCAGGGTCGGAAACCTCAAAATCGAGATGCCCTCCAGGAGAATGAGCGGCGAGTCTGCATGCAGTGCGCACGTTGTGCAATATGTGACACGATTGGAGGAGGCAGCCGATACTGCCTCGCGTCGGGCGGTTTCCACCAATTTCCACGGTTGAATCTTGCCCTCGATCAGATCGGCATCTAAGATAACAGATCTAGCAAGCTCCGTCACGGGGCCTCCTTGTGACAGCAAGCGGCTTACTGTCGTCACTGAGTTGTAGTGGCAACACATAGTTCTCGAATCCCCTTCTGCACAAATTAGTCACGAGGAGTTCTGGTGAGTATTTCCCCTTGCATTTCTACTTACACATAGACGAATCCCACATGAGCGCTTGAGCTGTGCTATGTACACGCATCCGACTTCCCTGTAATATCAATGAAAGAACGGGCAGCCTGAAGACTTCCGCCCACCATGACTGACACTGCACCTAGTCATTACTCTCATTAGCGAACCAGCCGGAAGACGTCGATCGAGAGATGGGCCGGGAAGCCGGTTTGCCTCGTCCTGCAGCAACAGTACCCGAGGCCACTTCGTGCTCGCCTTGCGGCAGCACCACGCAATATACATATATACCATGTATACCCTACGACCCTATGCACGAGTTCCCAGTGTCTGCATAGCGGGGGCACAAGTTCTTTTGTCATTCTTCCGCGTCAGCAATTGCAAGATGGCCGGCATTGGTAGCACCTCCGGAACGGCAAAACAAGACGTTCAAAACATAGACATCGAGGTACATCATCTCGTCCGCTTTAATGGGTTTTCTTGCTGATGACCTTGGGTAGAGAGGGGACGGTGTACCTTTGCGTGAGCCCGCAGCGAAACAGGGGGCCACGAACGACTCCGCAGCGATTCATGACGCCATGAATGAGTCCTCAGCGAAACATGACGCCACGAACGAGCCCGCCGCGAAACACGCATCCACGAGCGAGCGCGCATGGAAGAGCATGTCAGACAAAGTATGGGAATACGAAAAAGACAGGATAGACGATTGGAACAAGCAAATTGACACTTTGCTCGTATTTGTGAGTTCTCCGTCGCTCGTGATACAAGCCTAGGTCGCATATGCCAACAAACTACAGGCCGGTTTGTTCTCCGCGGTCTTGACGGCATTCAACGTTCAGTACTACACGGCACTACAACCACCCTCCGGCACCCAAATTATGCTGCGGTTGCCTGCCGACCTGACGAGTCCCGTTCAGGTGACAACACTCTCTAGCACCTCGAACCCTGCAGTCGCTGCCACGACAGTCGTCATCAATACACTGTGGTTTCTGGCGCTGGTGTTGAGCTTGAGCGCAGCGTCGATCGGCATCACTGTGAAGCAGTGGCTTTCCTCTTATATCCTCCCGAAAACAATGACGTCGCGACAGCGCACCCGCTTGTGGAACCACCGACAACGCGGACTGAGCAAATGGCGCGTCCCGGCGATTGTCTCGGTGTTGCCCAACCTACTCCAGTCCGCGTTGCTCCTCTTCCTAGTCGGGCTCGTGGTGCTACTTTGGACACTCAACAGGGTTTTGGCCATCGTAGTGATGGTACCCGTGGTGGTCCTGATTATATCCCTGTGGATCACATCAATTATCCCGACATTCGTGCCGGAGTGCCCCTACAAGTCTCCCCAGGCCTGGTGGATCTACCTCACTCTCTACTACGTCCCCCGTTCCGTGACCCGTTTTGTCCGGGGGAATGTCTCGACCCTACTTTCTGTCACCCGTTCTGTCAAGGTGTTCATGTCGAACCCACATTCTGTCACCCTTTCCGGCACCCTTTCCGGCACCGGCACCCTCTTGAATTCCTTCAAGTCTTTCCTCGTCCAAATAGAGTGGAGTTACTTCCCCCGGATCATTATGGACTCCATCCGAGCCTTCGTATGGACTGACGTCATCGCGCGAGACTGGCTCGATCGCGATAACAACTGGCTCAAGACGCGCTCCACCTACGAGCCTGCAATGGAAACTGCCAAAATGATCCTCGCTGCGGACAGCGTCGTCCGTGATGACACATTCCTGCAGGAGGTCATCGTGCCCGCGTGCGAGGTGGGGATAACCTTGCATCCCGATGCCTTTTACAAGTTCCTGTCAGTGTTCTACAAACTCGTCCAATCGCCCGCGGAGCATTTCTACCAAGGCGTGAACACGGCGGACAACACTGGCATCGTGGCGCCAGATTTCCGCAATGACATGGACAGCGGCTTGGTAGAGGCGATGGCAGAGGCAACACTGTGCATGCTCAAGGGCATCACTGTCAACCACGAGTGGCTCACAGATTATCTTATCTCGGACATGCAGAAGGTCCTCTCCATACTGCAGGCGCTCCTTGATGTGCTCCCGGACTCTCAGCCACGTGTCTTCATCCAGCTCATCGACTGGTACTGCGAGGATACCACGACCTACAGACCAAACAATGCTCGCGAGAAGGACCCGGTGGAAGTGATAGCTCGATATGCTTATCGCTACCAATCCGCGATCGAATGTATTCCGGGTGCGTTCACATGAACTCTACAGCCCGGATGTATATCGATGATAGGCACTGTAGCCCGCCAACAGGGTGTCTTGGGGAGCCGGGCCCTGGCACGGCTTGAGCAGCTATTAGATGACACTTCGTCTTCTAGTCACGATCCTGATGACCTGCTGTCACTGATCGGGGTGATTCTCGACAAACAACAAACCCGCGGCCAGTTCGAGTCCAGCAGTGTCCTCACATCGCTCTGCCGCCGACTCGGAGGTGCTACTCCGATCCTGCCCACGCGCAATCGTAGGATCCTCATATATCGTGTCGCGCTTATAGTTAAGTCGCATCCATTCCGGAGTGCTGGATGTGAGTTGTTTGCGATGCTTGATAGTTATCTCCACTGACTTTCGTACAGGTGTTCAAGGTCTCGTAGCTTGCCTGCACAAAATCACCAAAGAGTCTGATGATAACTACGGATTTTACGCCGCATACCTCCTCGAGGCGATTGCAAATTTGCTGGACCAGCTTCAGCCGGACGACACGACGGAGCTGGTGCAGCCTTTGCGCTCCACTCTGGCCGATGTCCTAGACTTGACCGGCTCCATTAGTGAAGCCGTGGTCAGATTCTTTTACCTACTTCGTATGCTCACCGTATACGAGGCCATGATGCGCAAACAGCCGCACGTCCTCTCTGAAGCCGATCTCGAGAGTCTGGAAGCTCGTGTAGCGCACATCGAAACGGACGGCCGGGGATCGCAGGCAAAGGCAAAGCTCTCATCACTGCGCCAGCTACTTGCTGCGAATACGTGCGTCGTCCGTCATCTTCTTTCTGACGAGCTCGCTCGAACTTACTGCAAGCAGATTCCCTGGTGGCCCATCTGCCGGCAGTGGAGCCGATGCTTTGCCCTCCGCTGAGCAACCTACCGCGCCGGTGTGATCATAGACGCTTCCCTGCCCTCACTTCGCCAAGGCGCCACCTAGCACCATTTCTTGCATCGTCTCTCGATTTACGGAGATCTACTATATATACATAGGCCTTGACAGTTGTGATACGGGTTCTTTTTCTGCGCTTTGCTTCTGCCCCCTCCGAGTCGTACTGTGTGGGCTCCGAGTCACCCGAGTAGCGATTCACTCGCATGTAATTATCGTACGGCTCGCGTTCCCGGAACTATCACAGGCTCGTCTCACCTCACTTGTGATGCAAAGTCTACATATCACGACACCTTGATGGATATGAGTTAGCACGGCGAGGCGCTCTCTCTCTCGGGGGAAGTACAATGTGATTTCGCGGTGCGGCCCCGACTAAGCACTGGCAGCAGAGGTCTCTCCCCGCTACCGTGACCGTCCAATGACGGCATTTGGGATGCCTGCAACGATCTCACAAATCCCATATTGTAGGTCTTTCGCCACATCGCATACTGTTGACTTTTAGTATAAGCGCGTATTGTTCATATGCTCTGGGCGGGGACGCCGTCTCGAAGTGCTTCAGCCTGTTCCGGACTCCTGGGGATCGCTTCCTTGCGGGCAGGGTCGCGTTCAGTGCGATCGTCTAGGCGGGCACTGTGCAGGGAAGCAAAGGGGTCCCTGTGAGGACGGACGACGGAGGCATGATCCCCTAACAGCTGGAGAAGACTCTGACACTGCTCGGGAACCGAGACGGCACATCATCTATACAATTCTGTCAGCACCGCGTAGGTATACGACGCGAAGTACACCTGAGACTCACCGCCCTGACGCATACGTGCGGACAAAATCCATCGGGTTCAACGCTATGCGTCGAACGGCGCCGCACAGTTTACGAGATCGGATGGCGATTGAACCTCATCATCATCGAGGACGGTGAGCCATTTTGCGATCGACCTCGCCATTCCGCACATCCATAGATCCGCCCAATCCTATTCATTCATCGAGTGGCACGACCTACGCACCATCTTTCGTAACGCCGGACGTGAACGGACGTGTCGTGCGCGTCGACTGCTTCGGCAAAGTCGCGAGTCGGGCTAGGCATGCGACTCGGCTGGATCACCTCCGTCGCGCAGTTCCACGAGCAAATCATTGCGCTCACAGGCTCGTCTCGCCAGCACATGCACGTCTTCGCGCAGATCTTCCTGAGCGAGGTCCGGCTAGCAGCTCTCAGGCTTCGCCAGATGGGGGATTGGCCTCGGGACGGAGTACAGGAGAAGCGTCGCTGCGACTCCACCCTGGACGTGTTCGCGCAGGAGGATGCGACCGCCGAATATGCAGAGGCGATACCATCCGAGGCGGGCCGATTTGCGCGGACGAGGGACCACGTGGACGAACACATGAGGTACCGGAGGGAGCAAGCAAGGGATGGCGAGTGGTGCTCGTACGAACTGCAAGACGCTGACGAGGAACTTGTTGTTCAAGTTGAAGTTCAATACGTGCCTTCGGTGGACATGGACACGCAGTGCAAGGACAGTGAGGGTAGCACTGAGGACGTGAGTGCGTCCTCTTGGCCGATCAGGAAGGACTGTGATGCGCACGATCGGGTGAGCTGCCGTAGTTCGACACCAGTCGCGTGACTGGCAATTGCGCGGTAGAGCATGCGCGCAGAGGGAAATAACAATGGGATGGGGGATGCGCGCACGTGAGTATGACCGTTCGAAGGATGCAGCGGGGACACACCTATCAGCCAGCGTGTCTCACGGTGCCGCCCACGGGGCCTTTTGCTGCAGCGCAGCGAGCGTCTTCTGGGTATCTGTGAGGCGTGGAAGATGGTGTGAAATGCACTCAATTTGGCAGGAGACGAGACGAGTGCCGCTGCCAATGCGTGGTGTACGGGTGCCCTGTGCTGGCTTGTGCGTCACGGGATAGCGTGAGAGTCGATGCACGCGTCACGGCGGAGGTGTTCGGAGCGTTTGTTACGAGGAGGCGGACACGTGGGCAGAACGCGCGAGAATGACCAAGAGTGGGAAGATGCAACGAGCAAGACAGTCGAGTGAAAGGCGAAAGGGCGCGTCGTGCGGTGACGCCATAGGAGGAGGCGGCCAATAAGATGCGTCGGGGAGCGCGCCGTTCCCACGGTTGAATTTGGCACTCGATCAGATCGCCATCTAAGATACCGATTAGAATCTAGCGACTCGCCAAGCGTGCGATTCTTGCGTGGTTTCTCGGGTTCTTTACTAATACTCAGCCGTCTCTGTGTCTGTTCGTCACTGTATGTACCGTGGTCTGTGCGACAGTTCACTGCCTGCCATGGACGCCTTAATAGCCCACACCGACGCCAACAGTTAGAAGGACAGCGACAGAAGGCATACCTTCGAACGGACGTACTCACACATTCCTCATCCGTCCTTATTGCGCGCCACAGACATGCTCCCCGCGCAGTCGGCGACCGCGCGACTCGCCATTTGTGTCTCACCACGCCATCTCACCCTTCTCGACCGCGGAACCACGATGGTCGTCGGCGGTGCACACGTCGATGACACCATGCAACGACGGGGCAAGTCGGAGACACAAGACACGAGAGCGGCGCTGGGTGAGTGCATTCTTCATACCCAGTGCTCTACGCACTGACCACTACTGCATCTCGTTGCGACCGCATCTCCTCACTCATCCCTGCGCTCTCGGACGTACATCACCCGGTGCGTTCAACGTCATCTTGCCCCAAATGCCTCGCAGGTATGCTGACACCGTACATTGTCACCGCCTGCTGCGGCCTGCATCGACACGCGCGGTACCTACGCCTCAAGCTGCACTCCGCGTGTATCGGCCGGGTGCGCACCCGCCCCTTGCTACTCTAACCACCTTCGTACACAGCGGCGCGCAAGGCGACGACCGACTCGCACACGTGGTGGCACCATGAAAAACACCAGCGAAGTGGTGCGTCCTATCACACTTCGAGCTATCGTACTCAATTCATCCTTATCAAGCTCTGTCTATGTCGTCACATACGCAGTCGCAGACGTACACATGCCGCCTCCCTTGCATGCGTGCCTGGGACATGCGACGTCGCCTCTCTCAATTCGCCTACTCACCTCGCGCGTGCCATCACAATCAAGGTCACCGACGTTACCTGCCGCCACGTCGATGTCCCGGCCGACAACGTTACACGTCGCCGACGACGGCGCCCTCGGGCGCGTACCGCACATGCCCACTCAGTACGCATCTACGGCGACCTCAGGGGCAACACAGCGAGCGTCCGGAGACCTCTCCAAAGGTCCTCGTCACCACTCCCTACTTGGACGGCCCTGTTGCGCGGGATGAATCCTGCGGCATGCATCGCCGTGAGTTCTCACCACTTTCCCGTGGGTAACTGTGCCGCTAACCACCTTCGCTCTCGACAGCACCTCTCGACAGCGCGCGCGCATGCTCGATGCGCATCCGAGTCGCTCGCGTGGACAACCACCTCGGCGACCTCAGTACATGCCTAAAGTGGCGCGGCGCTTGACGAGAGTGCATGCTCGGTGGGAGGCTCCAGGTCGCAACAGCGGGCGCAGACCGGGCGATCCTAGCGACAGCAGGCGGCGAGACAGGCAGGGGAGACGTAGACGGGAAACGGAGGCGGGAGAGGGGCGCTAGGTGACGAGACGAGGAGAGACCCCGCATCACGTTTATGTCCCCTCCCGTTGCGAGCGCGCTGTTTCTCGGTAGTAGCGTGATGACGAAGACGTCCCCATCGCAAGGGACGACGCGAATGGGAGTCTTGTCTTCCCAACGTGCCTCTTCTGGGCCATGCTAAGCGGCCTACGCCGTGTGCTTGCGCAACGTCATACTGCGTTGTGCGGTGACGCCATAGGAGGAGCCAGCCAATAGGATGCGTTGCGAGGAGCGCGTCATTTCCATACTCGACCTGATCGACGTCTGTGAGTGGATTGTCGGGTACTTCACCCAGCCTTCTCTGTCAGCTTGGCTCTTTACCCTAGTTTCTGCAGAAATCCACTGCCTAGCATGGACGCCCTCATAGCTACGCCTGACGCTATACGCCTAGTAACCAAGAAGGGGCGCAATCTTAAAGACAGCGACTCGGACAAGAGGCCCAGCTCGTCATATGCTAGTGACAGCATAATAGGCACTGTTTCTTTGCATGCCGCCTTACTCAAATCTCTCACTTCTTGTTTGGACTTCGCTGATATTCTCACAGTTGCATCGACTCGACTCGTGCTGTGCCAGAAGCCGAGTACGTACCAGCATAGCCGTGATGTCGACCACCCGTTACATCCCGCACTCCAACAAGCACTAGCTCTGAATTTGAAACGCGTCCACAGGCGGCCAGAGACACGAAGCGGCGTGTACATTGGGTCCTCTGGTACGTCTATCACTTCAACGATACGTGGTATCCAACTGAACACTGGCAGGTGTCTACCTCGTGGACCAGCGCGTCGCTGGATAAGTCCCGGCAGATCTCCACAGCCTACCGCCGTTCCTGCGTCGCCCGGAGAAGGGAGGGCGATCGTAGAACGAGACCACCTAGTAACTGCGCTCAGAATTGTCGGTCGTCACGGTCTGTCCGACGTCCTGCCTTACCAGAAGCAACGGACTCGAGGACTCTGCTTGACCGGAGCAAACGGCTGGAGCCGAGGAGCGTATTTGCCCTGGCAGCACCATTGGCCGGAAGGGTCGAGTGGGCTGCAGCAATCGTGAAGGTGGTCGATCGGCCATAACTTGCGAGCCACTATACTAATGGCGGGTAAATCTCCGAATTGATCTGGCGTAGGCGCACCTCATGATCTGACACAGTTTCGACCACAGTGTCACGCCCGAGGCAGCACACAAAGTCCCATCACCCATGCTCGTCCATTTACTTGGTGATACGGCATACCGCACGCCTATTCTCATTCATTTCTCTCCCCGCTGCCCCGTGTGTTTAGCGTATGCTGCAGGTAGGTGCTACGTATGCTACGTATGGCGCTGCAAAGTCTTCCCGACCGCCGCGCGACTATATCCTTCACTGCACGTTGCGATCCATGTCATATCTAGCTCGTCTTACCCACACCACGCTCGTGCATACTCAACGAGACGTGCGACACCGCCGCGCCCCCGATGCCCTGCAAAGCCCATTCCGGTGCGTATGTCTCCCGCAAGTCGCACTCTATGAATGCTGGAGGTTGGAACGCGGGGCAACACCTCTGCGAGTGCCGCACAACCCGGGACTCGACACAGTCTGACGTCGATGTCCGTGCAGGCGCAGGTATGCCATGATCTCACTCACACGTCTGTTGTACGCGCGCATTGCTGATGAACACTTCTGGGTCATTCTAGCGAGAAAGGTGGTGTATCTCGCAGACGAGTTGGAGACACTTCAAGTTGGCACTGCGAGCAGGGCATGCTGATGGAGCGCATGAAGAGGGCGGTAAATGAGGGAGTCGATGCGCCCTGGTGGTACGTGTCACATCCCTGAAGTACTATAGAACTGCATTCAGAGTCCAGTACTCAGTATCGAGCGGAGCGATCCAGTCGCAGGGTTGGTCGTGTTGGTCGCCTATTGCGGGACGCGCCGCCACCATGAAATCGCGACTCGTCATAATGCATGCCATGTCGGTGTACACACAAATGCTCGTTCTCCGGGCTGGTCCTGCTCCGCAGGCGGCAGACCCGCCGTGCGCGGCGACACAAGATCCGAGCCTCTACAACATTACTGCATGCCGACGCATGGCGTTGGCCCGCTTGCGAAGCTCCACGCCGTCCCCTTTGAACACCGAACTTCCGTGCCCTATCTTCTCGTGCGCCACACGCGCTGGCTGTAGATCTTGCCACACGACTCGCCGCAAGGCAAGGGCAATGCAAGTGACGATACTGACCCCCCATTCCCATTCTAAGCACACACCCTCTGCGACCGGAAAGCATGACGCCCTACCGTGCAACATAACGGAAACGGCCGGTCGCCGCAAATGGGGCATGAAGAATACAGACAGTAGGTACGCTCAGAGTTGGCGGAGCTCAGCTCCGGGGAGCTCGTCTCCGGCGCCTGCGTAGCGGGTGCGCCACAGCGGAACCCCAGTTCCGTGCCAGATTTTCGCAATGGGATTGGTGCCACCGTGAGGGTGTACGTCACGCTGTGACTGTAGTCACTCGCACTTCGCGTCGTACTGCACCTCCTCATGCACTCTACAAACAGCTCTTCAGTATTCAAAGATGTATTGGAGTCATACAGTAAGTAAATGAGTGCTAGAAACGATAGGCGAACCCACGGACTTGGATGTGATACATTCTGTTGGTGTGATCCAAATCAGGCAAGTGGTGTTCACTAGCGTTATGACGGTCTCACTACTGTTGCACTACCCTTTATACTCACTTTCATAACGCAGAATCCTATTCATGAGCACATACAACTCACAGAATGATATTCTAGTGCTATTCCAGAGTGCTGTGACCATGTTTACGAGAAAACACAGCTCGAGTCACGTGGTATAAAAAGTGACCAAGACGTGCAGTGACGGTCAGTCCTAAGCCCACACACTCAAGAGCCCAACTAGAAGCAACACATGAAGCTTTGAAGCCTCGTTCGATTGAATTTGGTATGGTAGTTCCCATGAGTTAGAACGATCGATATAACGCGCGAAGTGCACCGTCACCAGCAGCCATGAATGTAAACCCTATATCTGGGTTTCCGCTGCATTTCACGGGCCCGCTGTGGCGCGCGCACTACGCAGGCGCCGGAGACGAGCTCCCCGGAGCTGAGCTCCGCCAACTCTGAGCGTACCTAGTGAAGGTTGCTCGTGGCCTCCTGTGAGGGTATCGTAGATCTGACGCCACCGACGGCTCGGAGAATGCCGGTCGGGGCAGTTAGTGGCTGAATACGGACGATACCTGTTTTTCTTTCTACCACTCGTTGTACGCTGCTAGTCTCTATAGACTCTGTGCTGCTTATCTGGCGAGACCTAAGACCAACCCCTTACACCTCCGGTGCGTCATTTTAACACGTGTGCGCTCATCGACTCGGTGAAGCGATAGGCCTGTCTCATTGATATCGTGCAGACCGCGACTACAATGCGATCATGACAAGAATGTGTGCGCGGTGGGTCTCTGACGGCCAGTAGGAAATGCGGTGATGTAACGTACGTTGGACGGTAGATTTGGTCTGGTTTATGAACTGTCTGATTCATCATACCTTTCTACTAGGTGCCAGAGAGCGTTTCCCTCCGAAAGAAAGCAACTGGCCAAGCCGAAGTAGTGTGCCTGCCCGCTTGTGCAATCTCTTCCTGCCCTACCCTCGTGTCTCCACGCTATTCCCCTCCACTTACACGAGGACAGCATCTTCCATGGGTACGAGCTCTCCATTATGCCCTACGGCCTTCGTGCCGGCCGACCGTCATCCTCGGAGACATGTAACGTTGCCGCCCGACAGGGCAACAGTAAACAGACAAGTCGCGACAGGCGACTTCCTACATTCAAGGCAACGCGCGCGGGAGGTAGCATGCGTGCGTCCACAACCGCGCGGCTGGGTATGGTAGTATGTATACAATTTCTGTAGAGCGTAATCGGACTGAATGATGTGTGAGGATGGTTCGAAGCATGATGGGATGCATTACTCGGCTGGCGTGTTTCACGGTTGCTTCTATAGTGTGTGGGTTGGTCGCGCCCTTTCTGGCCTCGGTGTGCGAGTAGCGAGGGCTGTGGGTGCACGTACTTGGGTGGTATGTGCAGTATGTGTGTTGAGTACGTTCGAGGATGTAGTTTCCGCACGCGTTTGTGCAGACAATGAGGCCGCGTTACAAGATGCGATGTCCAGCGATAAGAATGCACTCGCCCGGTGCAGATCTCGTGTTCCCTGCTTGTCTCCTCCTCGTTTGGTGGCATGAACGCGAGTGCCGCCGACGCCCATCGCGGTTCTGCGGTCGAGAAGGCAGTGGACTGCTGTCATGAGACACACCGTATTCAAGATTCCTGTTGGCGAGCGCGTGGGCATGCGTATCCGTCGAAGGCGATAAGGAAGGGTCGGATGCCGTGGATGGGACACATCCATGAGTTAGCATACAGTATTCACGGTGCCCGCAGCTCGCTGGTCGTGACTCCGCCTGTGGCTGCATAGTTGCCGCCGGACAGTACGCTGGCAGTATCCTGGACTGCGTTTCCTGGGAATCTGCGGACGATCAGAGCTGAGGCAGCCAATAGGATGCCTTGCGTCGGTGGAGGAGCGCGCCTTTTCCCAAGCTGCACCTCATCTAACCACAGGGCATTGATTGACCGATGGGTCGGGACGCCGGTGTGCGCGAGGTCACCCTTCTCAGTTCTCGGAGATCGTGACCGTGCCCTCGCCTTGTGGCAACACCATACACAGTGGATATATCCCCCGAATCGGTGCGCAAATCCACACTGTCTGTACAGCAGGGGCGCAAGTTCTTGTGACATTTCTCTGTCTCGGCAATTGCAAGATGGATGGCACTGGTAGCACCTCCGAAACAACGAATCAAAATGGACAAAACATAGACCTCGAGGTACGTCGCGACTCGCCTTACCCGTTTCAGTCGGTTTTATTGCTGATGACTTTGGGTAGAGGGGGGACGGTGTACCTGCGCATGAACCCGCAGCGAAACTGGACGTCAAGAACGAGCCCACCGCGAAACAAGACTCGACGAGCGAGGGCGCATGGAAGCGTATCTCAGAGAAAGTATGGGAATACGAAAAAGACAGAATAGACGAATGGAACAAGCAAATTGACACTTTGCTCGTATTCGTAAGTTTCCCGTCACTCTG
>KE504168.1:218261-310172 GCA_000344655.2 Fomitopsis schrenkii
AGTCCATGGAAGGCGATAAGGATGGGATGAGCAATTAATATGACCGTTCGAAGGATGCAACAGGTGGGACACACCAATGAGCCTGCGTGTCTCACAGATCCGCCTCTGGATGCTTTTGTTGCTGTATCCATGACGCGCGGAAGATGACGTTGAACGTACTTGGTTTCGCAAGAGACGACGTGTGTGCCGCTGCGAGTGCACGGTGTGCGGGTGCGCTCAGTGGTGTACTCATGCGTCATGGCATAGCGGCAGATGCACGTTGCGTGCGTGAAGGCGGCGCAGGCGTCGGGTCCCAGGCGGAGAGGCGAAGAGGCGGAGAGGCGGATGCATGCGAGGAGCGAGCATGACCAAGTTGCGACGAGCAAAGGAGTCCGAACGAAGGGCGAACGCCGGTGACGCCACAGGAGGAGCCAGCCAATGGGATGCGTCGTTTTCACGGTCGAATCTCGCTCTCGATCAGATCGTCATCTGAGATACCAAATCTAGCGAGGTTCGTGCCATTTGTCAGTTGCTTGTCTTCACTGATCTTCGTTGTGTCACTTACCCTCATCTTTTCTGCGAAGACTCGCTGCCTGGAATGGACGCCTTGTAGCCAAGGCCGACACTATACGCCCATCTGTGACGAAGAAGAGACGACGCTGACACACCATGCAAGGACGAGACTAGCCGGAGACGCAAGACACGAGAACGGCACTGAGTGAGTCCACTCTCATCGCTATTGCTGCTCCCCAACGAGCAACCCATCTTATACAGCCGCCCCGTGCGCCTGACGGATATGCTGCCCCCATTCACGGCCGCGTTCGCCAGCGGTACAAGGTGCCCCTTTCCCTTTCGTAATCGAACACCTCGCCGACGGGCTCTAGTACCTACTCCTCTCGACTCGCCCGTGTCTCACTGCCTACCTCACCTGCGCTGTCACGACAGAGCTCGCCAACGTCACACATCGTCATGTCCATCTCTGGCATCCTCTACAGCGCCCCTCGAACGATCGTTCTCATCGCTCCACGGACATGCTGGCATGCGCGGTCGTCGACAGCGCGACTTGCGATGCGTGTCCAGCCACGCCATCTCTCCCTTCTCAGCCACGGACACGCGACAGCGTTGGCGGCGCGCATGTCCATGCTACCACACGACGAGGAGACAAGCAGGGGACACGGGATCGGTGCTGGGTGAGTCCATAGATCTCCATCCGTATCACTATTGTTCGCACTGACAACCATTCAATTTTGTACAGCAACCGCATCTCCAAGCGCTCCCGGACGCACACCCCGCCTCGTGCGTTCACCCATGCGCCTCGCACATACGCTGCCCGCGCAGATATTCCTCCTATGCACAGGCGAGTGGAGTGTGCCTGAGTGCGTCCGCGCCTCGCTCCTCCAACCATACATGTACACCGAGGCGGGTGAGGGGGCGGCTGACTCACACACTCAGGCTGTGGAGGCACCGTCAAGCGCCGGCCAAGTGGTGCGTCCCATCGTGCTTCGAACTGTCATACTCAACTCATCCACCAATCATCCTCATCACGCTCTGTCTACGTCGTAACATACCCACGCGCGCAGCCACCGTGATGGACCTACCCATGCGCCGCCTCCCTCGCGTACGTGTCCACAACATCGGATGCCGCCTCTCTCGACTCGCCTACCCACCTCGCGCGCGCAGTCATGATCGAGGTTGCCAACGTCGCATGTCTCCGCATCGATGCCTCGGCCGGCAACGTTATGGGTCTTGGACGACAACGCCCTCGAGCGCGTGCCGCACATGCCCGCGCAGTACGCACTTGCGGCGGCTCAAGGGCAATAGTACTGCGAGCATCCGGAGAACCCTCCGAAGGTCCACGTCACCCCTCCCCGCCTAGACGGTCCTGTTGCACGGGATGGATCCTTCGCCATTCATTGTCGTGAGTTCTGACCACTTCCTCGTATGTGAGTGTGCCGTGCCGCTTACCAACTTGCCTCTCGACAGCGCGCTCGCACGCTCGATGCGCATCTCGCGCGCGTGGACAACCACATTGGCGACCTCAGCACACGTCCAAAGCCGCGAGGCGCAGCTCGCTCTTGTTGACGGGGCTGCGCCGGTAGATCTCGCGACGATAGACGCAGGCCGGGCAATCTTGGTGATAGCAGGCGACGCGACGAGCAATAGACACGGGAGCGGAGTGCTGTGGGACGAGAGGAGGAGGCGAGAAGAGCGCAGGGATACGCGATGGAGAGCCTCGCGCCACCCTTCATGCCCCCTCTCGTTTCCAACACGCTGCTTTACGATATGACCCGTGCGCCTACGCCCGATAGTGTAGGTGCCCATCGGTCGGTGTGCGTGTCCACCCTCCTGGTTGAGCACCCTCAAGTTGCATTACTGGTCCACTGATAGTAAGAGTCACGGAGGAGGCAGCCAATGGGATGCGTCGTTTTTGCGGTTGAATCGGGTTGAATCTCGCACTCGATCTAATATACAAATCTAGTGAGCTTTGTGCAATTCGTAAGTTTGGCGTCAGTTGTCTGCTTCGCTAGCACTGCACTGTTACCAGCTGCGACTTACCCATAAGTGCGAGTATCTACATACAGTAAGCGGTATATCCTGGCCCGCGCATGAACGGCGTACGCATTTTTGAATTGGATCAGATTCATATGTACCATGACGCGCACTCGTGACTCAACCACGTGCATGCGACGCGTCGCGCCTCAGCATTCAGCGCGCATACAGTCGACCATGCGCGAAGATAAATCACTGCAAGTCTTCGTGTCTTCTGCTAACACACCTTCGTCTTGTACCACCACCTTAGATTGCTCTCTACCTCTCAACGACCCGAGGCCTGTGTTCTTTGTATGTTCGGAGGAAATTCCAATGTTCGGTCTGTTCTTATTCATGGCCTCCGTCGATACTCATAACAGGTTCCCAGACTGGGAAAGTTGTTGAAACATCTTATGCAGACGATATTTCTGACCTATCCACAGTGACCGCGCTCTACTTCATCCTGCCGGGGTCACGACGTTGGATAGAATAGTCCTACTACAGCTTATAACACACGCATACACTCTTGTCGCTGCCCTTCTTCCACAAGTCATTCTTCACACATCTTCTCTGCGATACCCACCTGCGGGAAGGATTAGTTCTGGCAACATCATGAACCAGAAGCCTCGGTCGTGGAGGTGGTCGATCAGCCGTGCGCCGCTGGGTCGTGAAGTGACTAGTGTAAGTTCATCCGGCATAGATGCACCCCATGTTCTGACGCATACACCCCGTGCTGCACTCACTAATCCCTAGGGTGGCACGGACGAATGGCTATGGCCGGGTTTGCCGCACCTGGGGCCAGGACCCTTGACAATTGGCGGGGAGGCCTGATCCCGAGCTCGACTTTTGTCCGGGCGCGCCAGCCCCCACCTTGTCCGGATGGCGACATGCCTCTGGCCATTTTTGCGCCACGGGATGTCCGGACTGGGGTTGAGGCCTCACAGCATGTACCCTCTGAAGCGCTCCGCGACCAAGCTCGAGCGCTTGACGCACATCACGAGCTCCTCGACATACGGGCGTGCACCAGGCCTCCGCCTGCTCGACACCCACTCTTGTCTAGACGGGATGAGGCCGGAAGCTCCCGTCCGCGCGATCTTTGTCGGGATGAGGATCATGTCTCCCCACCAATCGTCAGGTGTCTTCTAGGGCCCCGCCTCAAGACAAAGAGGCTGCGACTGACGAGGCGAGGGAGCCAGATCCCGGACTGTGCGGATACGCGCATAACGGCACCGACCCTCGACATGCTGTGCCTGCATGGACGGAACGCCGGAGGTGCATGGGAATATAAGGTAGTTTCGCAGCTAGAATCCATTTGCCCGCTCACTATTGCCGCATCGCGCGCAAGCCGAGATGTTGTAGCCTGAGAGAGAGTTCATGATTGACATCAAGGTGAGATTAACATCGAGGACTCGGGACAGCGCGTGCTAGTACTCACTACAAGTGCGATGTGACAGGACCCAGTACGAGCCGCCCATAGTCCCACAGAATCGCGGCTTCCGGCAGAAGAAAAGCACACCACAGAGGACGCAAGCTCTGTCAGCCTATTACCGGAGGCAATGCGCTAAAGTTAGAGCGCGACGTCGCCAACGTGCACGCTTTCCAATATCGGTGGAAGAACACTCAATTTGATATATTAGAACTACCTGCTGGGGTCGTCATCAGCATGCAAGTCCCATGTCGTCGGGCACCATCACCGCAAGACCTCTATGGAGATGGGGATAACATTCAAAGCTAGCGGCTCTCGAGAATTCCGCTTCGGAGGTATGTGTATGACGAGGAAGACCGCAAGATCAGCGCCACCATAAGGAGCACTCGGTGGGCAGTGTTCATTGGTGTCCTATGCGTCTCCCATGCCCACACGCAACGCTTCCACACAGCGTCATTGGCCCATTATCTATGGAACTAGGGATCGAGCACGGGCACAATCCGATATAGATAGACCACACGCACCTTACGCGGCGTGGACCACTGGCAGGCCTCGTCCGAAATAGACACCCAGGAAGCCCTCTTCGTAGGCCGTTCGGCAGAGAATGAACGATACTCACAGCTCACGGCACGTACAAGACAGGACATGAGATGATGGGAGCACCCGACTTCCCTCTGTTGTTAGCTGATTCCATGATCAGTGGTCTATGCGCAGCCTTCGCAGGCCACATGGAGACCACTGGGACATTGGCCGAGTTGGGCTTAACCAATTCAAGGTCCGGTGGCAGTGCAGTACGGCCGGTATGGTGGGCAAAAGTGAGTACATACGCCCCAGAATAGCGTCGACGCGGGAACGAATGAATTGCCAGCGTTGACAGAGCGTCACTCGTCGAAGGCTGCCGGGCGCCGGCGAGCGCAGGACCAAGCAAGCCAGAAGACCGTCGAAGTCGTGCCAGATAGTGTCGGCTGAGGGTCGCCACAAGCCTTTTCCACAACAAACGACGAGGGCGTCGGTCGAAAGGCAGTCGAGAGACGGCGAGGCAGTTCTCGTGCGGCGGCGAGACCTCGCTACGCGGCGAGGAGGCGATCCAAGCACATCAAGGATCCGGGAAACCGCGTGGGCGCTACTTTTTGGCAGCGTGCCGCGACAGGCGGCAAAACAACAAGTCACGCCGGAGGACCTTCAGGCTCACTTCAGATCACTTCCCCTTCTCAACCAACAGTCTCTGCGAGCCGTCCCCTCTTCCCGCCCCCCTCACACTCCTTTCCGCTCGCCGTGACCCTTCTCTATCCGAAAAACACCTCATAATCGCTTTGTTCACCCTCGGACGGGAGCCGCGCACAACCTCAAGATGCTAACTCGCCAGCTTTCGCTGCTGGCCTTTGCGCTTGCGGCAGCTTCGCCGGCCGTCCGCGCTCAGAATCACACACCGGGCTCGTTTGAGGATGGAGGAAGTACACTCGTCAGCGCCATGATGGTGAGTCTCTCCAACGTGTCCGTCTCGGAGGATCCCCGTCGTTGACCGCGCGTGTAGATGTTCCTCGGCAACGACGAGATAGTCTATATCCTCGACAAGGCCGAGGGTAACGAAGCCCAGGTCAACGGGCACCCTGCCTGGGGTTCCGCGTACAACATTGCTGGCCGCACCTCGCAGACCATGAACGTAGTCACAAACACGTTCTGCGCGTCAGGCATGCACCTACCTAACGGTTCGTACGCCACGTTCGGCGGTAACGGCGCCGTCAGCCCTGGAGGAAACCTTGGCGACGTGCTCGAACCCGGCGGATACGCCGCGTCTTACGACACGACGTACCAAGACTGGTCGGGCTCCAAGTCGATCCGTGTCTTGAACCCTTGTACGTGGAACGACCTGTCGAATCCCGAGTGCGAGTGGTTCGACAACGCGACACTGCTGTCAATGCAGAAGCAACGATGGTATTCCGCCGCGGAGCCACTTGGTGACGGGACGATCGCTATCATCGGAGGTTTCGTCGAGGGTGGATACGTCAACAGGAACTGGCCGAACAAAGACCCGGAGTACGAGGGTGGTGCGGCCGAACCGACTTACGAGTTCTACCCGAGCAAGGGTAATGCGACGGTGATGAACTTTATGATCCAGACCTCCGGCCTCAACTCGTACGCACACAGCTACCTGATGCCGTCCGGGAAGATGTTCCTACAAGCGAACCTGTCCACTAGTGAGTGTTTTGGTGGGACCAAGGATCGTCTGCTGACGCGTACGGGGCAGTACTATGGGATCCAGACCAGAACATTGAGACTCCTCTGCCTTCGATGCCGGACGATATCGTCCGAGTCTACCCTGCTTCTGGCGCGACGGCGATGATGCCCCTGACCCCTGCGAACAACTACACGCCCAGTGTCCTGTTCTGCGGTGGCTCGGATATGCCCGACTACTACTGGGGCAACTACTCGTGGCCGTTCTACAACACCTGGACGTATCCTGCGTCCGCGAGATGCCACTACATCACTCCTGAGCCCGCCGACGGTTCGGACCCGCAGTACATCGAGGTCGACTCTATGCCCAAAGGGCGCACGATGGGCCAGTTCATCCTTCTGCCCGATGGGAAGATGTTCGTCGTGAATGGTGGCGCGATGGGTACGGCCGGCTACTCGAAGCAGACGCTTTACGTCCCGAGTCTGGACCAAATGGCGTTCGGAGAGTCCCTCGCGGCCGAGCCCGTTGGCCAACCTGCTATCTACGACCCTAATGCCGCGAATGGCTCGCACTGGTCGACGGAAGGTTTAGATACGTCGCAGATCGCGCGTTTGTACCACTCCTCCGCTATACTGCTGCCTGACGCCTCGGTCCTTATCGCCGGCTCGAACCCTAATCTCGACGTGAACACGAGCACTATCTTCCCCACCACGTACAAGGCGGAGGTCTTTTACCCCCCATACTTCTCCGCAACGACCCGTCCCGTTCCCCAGAACATGCCGAGCAAGCTCAGCTACGGCGGTGACTACTTCAGTGTTCAGATCCCTCCCTCGTCGTATTCCGGCTCTGCGAACGATGCTGCCGACAACACTACCGTCTGGCTCATGCGCCCAGGCTGGACGACACACGGCATGAACATGGGTCAGCGCGCCATGCAACTGAACAATTCCTATACGGTCAATAGCAATGGGACCATCACTCTCCACGTCTCACAGCCCCCTCCGAACGCGAACCTGTTCCAACCTGGTCCTGCGATGCTCTTCGTCACCATGTCTGGTATCCCGAGCAACGGCACCTTCGTCCTCCTGGGCACTGGTGCATTCGGCGTGCAGCCCACGGCGGCGGCGGCGACCCTGCCCAACAATGTGCGGCTCGACAACGTGGCTGGCACTGCTGGCGGCAAGGCCCCAGGCAGTTCTAGCTCCAGCTCTGGTAGCAGCTCAGGCGACAGTGCCACTTCGTCGACTACCAAGTCGCACACCGCCGCCATCGTGGGCGGTATTGTGGGTGCCGTCGCCGTCGTTGGCATCCTCGGCGCCGCGTTCGGCGTATACGTCGCGCGTAGGCGGCGCGCGGCCGGGGCGGCGAAGCCGACGTCGATGTACGCGATGTCGTCCGTGGGCGGCGCGGGCTCGCTCGGCCGGCGCGACGTGCGCAACTCGGACTCGAGTGCGTTCGTGCCGCTGCAGCACGAGAACAAGAGCATGTGGGACGCATCTGCGAACCCAAGCAACATCAGCCTGTCGCCGTACCACGACGACGTGCGCACGGGCGGGCCCAGCGGGGAGTTTGATCCGTACTACCAGAATGCGCCGCGCCGGTGAGGTGAGGTGCTGTGTCCCCGTATAGTATAGACCGGACTTTTTTTCCAGTTTCTTTATACAGTCCTATTCCGCTTCGCCCCTGCATGCTTCGCGTCGCGTCGCGGATGCGGATCGCTCGTTGGGCTTGTGTGAGTGCTCGTAGGTTCGTCTCTGCATAGACCTCTCTTCTCATCTGATGTTGACCGCGCCTTGTGCCCCTAATGATCCCTTATACCCGCTCTTGCCTCCCTCATACCGTTTGCTTCTCTCCCTTCGGTTGGCGAGAAGTAGTAGTGCTGGTACTCTCCACTGGCATGGATAATTATGACGCGCCCCTCTCTACACTTAGTGCGGCACGTCGTGCCTCTTGGACTCTCTTATCCCGAGGCTGTGGCAGTGGACTTGGCAAATGTAGTGTATCAACTAAACTGAATCCCAGTATCCGCCGAAAGCGCGAAGGCAGTGCTGGCCATTTATGATCGCGAGGTTGAAGAGAATGATTTGGTCAAACATCTCTCCGCGCGCATCGGCTAGCGTCGTTGAGAATATACAAAGTACTACCAAGGATGCCACATCTTACGGTACCGCGCGGTGTCCTGCGGTGTCCGTGATTCAGCAATGAACAATACACGATCGAGCTGAAGTCTGTGGCAACGGAAACACGTCGCGGGCTGCGTCGACAGCTCGGCTGAGCTTTACACAAGCTGTATGCGGCCTACTTAGAGGGATGTACATGATACGGAGCCCTAGAATCAAGACCCAAGAGGCGATGTCTCGCTACTGAACGGCAAGAGGTATAGACAACACAATACTTAAGGCTTCAGTAGCGAGCACTGCAGGACGGTAAAGGAGGCGTGAGCGAGCTCGGACGCTAACACGTCACTCTCGGATCCCACCAGGCGGTTGTACATCATGTTGTCAGTAGTCAGAACACATAGAAACATATGAAATCATTTACAAGTACACGGAGTGGAATCTAGGACCAGTAAAGATGAGTAGGGTGTCATCGTACGATCGGGTTGACGCCTCTTGCAGCCAGGTAATCTTTGGCGGCGGTGGCACTCTGTGAGACAAGAGAATGTCAAGACATGTGAACGATTGCACGTTCAGAGCCTGTGTCAACTCACTAGCCCGCGTATCATATCGTACACGCTCTTATCATGGTAACGCAAACCCGTCGCTGGGTCCGTGTATGGTCCCTAACACGACAGTCAGTCCGGCAGTACAGGACCGTCTACAGTAGCTCGCGACTCACCTCGAGACCGGTGATGTCACAATATCGTCGTTGTGGGAGGACAGAGGGTGGCGCTTCAATTGATGAGTCTAGACATAGACACATAGTCAAAAGCTGGCTGTACAATCTAGTGATGTGCGACGCACATGTTGGCATGTCCTCATCCGGGAGGTGAGTCTGTTCCGCACCGTCAACATCCATCTGTTCCTCTCTTTGTTGTCTCCTCTGTTCTCGTTCAACCCTCTCTCGCTCGCGTTCCTGGGTCAAAACGGCTTTCAGGTTCTTAGTTCTCCGGTTGTTGTTCTTTGTGTATTCCGGGTTCTTGAAGGGGCGGGGGAAATGGTTATAGGAGAACTGCTCCGCGAGGGACTATTGCTGGCGGAATGAGTGTCCTAACGTGTCTGCGAGCTGAAGGATATACGCACCACAACAGGCGGCGTTGGGGAATCATCGCTGACCACAGTCAATGGTTTCCGTTTAGTAGAACCCTTCGGAGGCCTGTCCACCATCCCTGAGCAATGCTTGAAAGCTAGCAGCGTAGTGACCACGCACATCTCAATGTCCTCAATGGATATTGTTGTTGGCCTCGAATTATAATGGGTGGTTGAATACAGATGCACTGGCAACTGCGCGGGTCGGACGCGCTGAAACGTCGGGCGCCTGATATTTGATCGGATCGTCATCTCAGATACCAGATCTTGCCGGGCGTCTCGGACTCGCAATTCTTGAAGGATGAATTGTAGTTTGACGACCGCGTTCGCTTCACTCGCCGTTCTCGTTTTAGAACCTCGTTTCTACCCTGATCTGATTCTTGCGACAATTTGTTGCCTAGAATGGACTCCCTCATAGCCAAGGCCGACGCTATACGCCCAGTGACGAAGAAGAGACGCATCCAGAAGGACAGCGACAAGAAGGGGACCTCATCACGGCCCAGCACCTCAGATGACCGCACGCTAGGCTCTGTTTCTCTGCATACCACTCTACCAAAGTCTCTTAGACCAACCTCCCCTCCACCGGAGAACGTGCCAAAGTATGGGCACATTGCGGACAAGAAGCTCCGGACCCAGCTGACAAGGCAGTCGACACAGTCGGCACGCGCGAAGGCCCTAGTGAGGGATGCAGAGCTTCTACTCGCAGAAGATGCTGGTCTCATGGA
Source organism: Fomitopsis schrenkii (assembly GCA_000344655.2). Classification (NCBI taxonomy): domain Eukaryota; kingdom Fungi; phylum Basidiomycota; class Agaricomycetes; order Polyporales; family Fomitopsidaceae; genus Fomitopsis; species Fomitopsis schrenkii. The sequence continues at coordinate 228,345 of KE504168.1, forward strand.
AGTGGAGGGGGAGATGGAGAAGACATGGAGGGTAGGGCAGGAAGAGATAGCACAAGCGGCTGGACAGGAGGCCGCGCATGGCAGGCAGGAGTGGAAGTTGGACGGTGGGCCCTATCGTTCCAGATATACACGGAACGGGAGGTACGTCGTATGAGTGTATCTGAGTGGAGAGTCATTGACGAGGGATACACCAGACATCTAGCAATAGTCGGGAGAAAAGGCCATGTCGCGACTTTCGACTGGCAGACTGGCACGATGCATGCTGAGCTGCAGCTACGAGAAACATGTCGAGACGTCACGTCAGTCCGCACATACTTTGAAACCGATTATAGGCTTACTCAGTGTGCAGATTCCTACATGACCATTCACATTTCGCGGTAGCGCAACAAAAATACGTATATATCTACGACCGTGACGGCGTTGAACTCCATCAACTGAAGTCACACATTGAGCCCACACGGCTCGAATTCCTGCCTTTCCACTGGTTGCTCGCCAGTGTCGTATGTCGTACCTTGCTATGCCACGCGAGTTGCCTTCTGATAATAAGCGCATATAGGGAAACGCTGGCTACTTGAAGTACCAGGACACTTCCACTGGGCAATTGCTCGTCGAGCACCGCACGAAGCTCGGCGCCCCAAGCGCCATGACCCAGAATGCGCACAACGCCGTTATCCACCTTGGCCATGCTAACGGGACCGTCACCCTTTGGACGCCCAACCTCCCCCATCCTGCAGTACGCCTCTTAGCACATCTCGGACCCGTCGCAAGTGTCAGTGTAGACCCCAGCACTGGCGGGCGGTACATGGCTACTGCCGGACAGGACGGTTTGGTGAAGGTATGGGACTGCCGGAATTGGAAAGGAGCAATACGGACGTGGAACGCGAGGGGAGGCGGGGGCGAGGTGGAATGGAGCCAAAGGGGTGCTCTCGCCGTTGCCTCCGGCGGTACCGTCAACGTACGTCGATACGTCTCACCTAGCTGTCGTGGACTCATTCCCGCCCAAGGTGTACACCAAGCCGTCTATTCAAGTACCCTTTGCACCCACAGTCCCGCCGCCGCTCTACCTCACCCACGCGATTCCGCACCGTCCGCTCACATCCCTGCGCTTCTGCTCCTTCCATGACGTCCTTACCATCGGGCACAACGCGGGCCTCTCGAGCATCCTCGTCCCCGGCTCCGGCGAGCCCAACTTCGACAGCGCCGAGACGGACCCGTTCGAGAACAAGCGTGCGCGGCGGGAGCGCGAGGTCAAGAGCCTGCTGGACAAGGTGCGTATTCCTCCGCCCCTCCGCTGCGGCGCACTGACTCAGGGATGGTCGGCAGATCCAACCGGACATGATTGCGCTCAACCCGGAGTTCATTGGCTCACTCGCGCCCGAGCCGAAGCTGACCACTGCCGTCACCGGTGCGCACGACATCCCATTCGCGCGCCTGCCGCGCCTCGAGCGCCTCCGCGTGCAGGGCAAGGCCGACGAGACCGAAAATGCCGATGCCGACGCACCCGCCGCAGACGACGATGAGGATAACGATGGTGCGCAGAAGAAAAAGTCAACGAAGGAGGAGAAGGAAAAGAAGAAGATGCGCGGGAAGAACAAGGCGCTCAAGCGTTTCTTGCGCAAGCAGCGGAAGAACGTAATCGATCCGCGTGCGGTGAGTGCTCTTCGTCGTGTCTGCTTCCCAGGGTCGTAGCTGACGTTGTGTGATGTGCAGGTCGCCGTCCGGGCAAAGTTAGAGAAACAGAGGGAGACGAGACGGAAGGCGAAAGCCGCAGCCGCCGGAGAGGCAGTGGAGCGAAAACCATCTGCCCTAGATCGGTTCAGGCGGTCGAACAAGTGATGAATATACATTTGTTTCATCGAATGTATTGCGAGCTCGACTAGTGAACGCATGCGAATCTCGGCGGCGGAACCAGCCAACCTTTCCACTTCTGTTTGGCTGCATTACGGTCGAATGATCCGCAACACGGGGCCGTGCATTGCTTCGCGCTGCTAGGATCGTGTGCTGCACTCGTTACCTATTAAGAGGCCTGATCTGACCATCGAGCGTGACACTTTCAACGTCGTGATATCATTTGGCTGATTTGGCTGCTCCGCAGCTAGAAACAACAGCTCTTAGTAATAGTCCGCAGAACTGACCGACACTCCTCTGCTCCAACAATGATTAATTACAACATGAGGTCATTTCGCTTCGCATAGATGTCCCAATCGCGCCGGATGGATGCCTCTCTTTTAATCTCTATGATGGGGCCCAGCCCTTCCTCAGAGTCTGGAATGGATGGGCTTCTGGCGTGGTCCGATTCGGATGCTGGACCATGGAGGGGTGCTCTGGACGAGGCTCGTGAGTAATGTGTCGCAGAGGACGAACGCGCCTCAGGCTCCTCTGTGTCTGCTATTTCATCATCACTATCTTGGCTGTGCTCGTAGGCAGCGTTGTATGTCGCACGGGAAGGGCGCGGGTAGCTGTGCTGGGCGATGGCGAGTGCGTGCTTGCGTCCTGCGCGGGTGATGTGCAGCTTCGTCATGTCTATCAGGCACTGCGACGTTCAGCGCCCCTCGGACTCGACTCACCATCATGCGGCAGCCCAGCACGGAGTTGATGGCTATGCTGACTCTGCGACCGTAGGACTCGTCAGTACAGCCTCTTCACGCAACACAGCATAGTACTGACGGAACGAGAGCAAAGAATAGCGCCTCGGGCTAGGTCACACATAAGAGCTTGTCAGTGTTCTACGGAAACGGCACACGATAGCTGGTGCGCACCTCAGACTTCCATATAATGAAGTTCGCTAAGATAGTCGCTAATGCCCCACCGAAGTACAGGATAGAGTCCCGTAGGAGGACAACCATTAGGTGGGGAGTACCCTCTTCTGCCCTCGCCTGCTGCGCGCTCTTGTACAGCGAGAGGGCGAGCAACAGGGATTCCCAGATCATGGTTGGCACCCAGTAGGCCCACGCATACGGCTTGATACCCGTGGCGGCGCATCCAGTGATCCCAAGCAGTTTGAAGTCGTGCAGGTCTGGTACATTTCAGTGCTGCTGTTCAATAGCTCACCGTGAACACCCACTTTGTAGTCCATAGATGACCTCTGCCATGATTACGATCTCAGTCGTGATTTCGATGGCGAAGAGCGCACACAGCGCAATGAGGAAGGTGCGGCTGCAACGATACATGATGTATAACCTCATGATCAGAATCCCTGGGTACCGTGCCAGTTAGATGTGCAGTGAACGAGAGGCGGGGTGCTTACCTGACAAGGAGATCCGCCCAACGAGAAACGTGTACATAAACCACTGGTACCAGAAGTGGCAGCTTTTGTCAATAATTCAGTTTGCAATAATCCTCATGATCCCGTGGGTAGAAGTCTTACAGCTATGAGCAATAATGAGTAAGTGAGGCACGCCTTTCGGGACCAGGCACTTACTGGGAGATTTGAAGGGCTGACAGTGAGGAGAACTAAGAAATGCCCCATCAGAATACATACGCAAGGGACGGCGTACAGTACATGCCTACGTTGTCTAGTCTGTAGAGCGCGCGTCAGTTGATGGAAATGGATCTGAAAGGCTGTTGTGTCACTCACAACAGATTGATAAGTCTACAAGCGAAGTTTCGCAATTAGATCTGTTAGGAATCGCCAGTGCACCGACGATAACCTACGGCAAGTAACGATTCTATATGCATACCGTCAGACAGCTGGACACTTTGTTAGTCGATCTGAGGGTGCATACAATAAAGTAAAGGATCCGCGTCCACACGAATCGGCCGTGCCACATAAGGTCTAGCTATTATATCGTGAGTTATATGTCGATTCATACGTATCGGCAATCCTACCTCGTCATCAAATGTCACAACTGGAAGGCCACATCAACCAGGATGTCCCGGATAGTCGGATTTAGGGCCTCACCTATCTCGTACGAGAGGAGAGCCAGAGAAGCCACTGGCGACAAGCAAGTGAGCACCTCGCATAGTATATCTTAGGCAGGCTCACCCACCCCAAAACGAGATCATCACGCGGTAATCATTTAAGCTTGCCGTCAGATACGCCGTGTCCGTGGACGAGTCGGATAACCCCGCAGGCATCGTGCGGCACGTCCTATGGGAACACAAGTACACCTATGCAGAAAGAAAGTGAAGGGGGCAGAAGGGCGAAGAGGAAGAGTGGGACACCCCTCCAGACCACTCTCGTCATATAGAGGTGGGCCCGCCCATGCTTGGAAGCCGTACATGATCATCATGGTCATCATCAGTGGTCACTGGTGGCATATCAGGCAGTGCGGTTGTGTAGGTGTGATATTATTGCACTCGGCTGTGCTTCAGTGCGCCACTCATATTCCAATTCACGGACACTGTCGGTTTGGTTAACGAGTGGCCGAAGAAGGGCAGCCAACTCCACCTACCAGTTGGACGCTAGATGTGGGTATCCGGGCGGCAGGTGTCTAATCCTAGTTCTAGAGAGCTTCAATGCTTGTCAAACCCTGGCGTTTGAATTACACACTTGCCTGTTCCCAGCGCTTCGCCAAACGTTCAAACGTCCATAACTGATGCTCGTCAGGATCCTGCTATGGTCAGTACTCTGTCCGCAGAGTCCGCACGCGGCGGCCCTATGATATGTCGTCGGCGTTGTTGATATTCTAAGATGTACCAATAATATCACAGTAGATTAACGTACCGCACAGTTGTTCAACGTTCTCGTAAGATTCTACAACTAAGGCTCTGTTCAAAGATCACGTTTGAGCTCAAGAGACGACTCAGCTGCCAGATCTATTGATATTGTTTCCAATCAAAATGCATACCGGTACCACTCACTTACCGCTAGCTGTGACCCCTTCAAGAGCTGCAGTTCAATGGCTCAGAAGACACCCCGTTGTTGCCAGTGTCGTGTATACTTACGGAGCCTGTGTAGCCAGACATCGAGGTCTCATGTCTACGGCGCCTCACAGTGGCAGCATATGGGTGGTTTGTGTCATTATGATCATCTTGACAGGCCCATTGCCAGTACAGCGAGGGCACCGACTTCTGTACGTGATCATAGAATGTGAGAAGACGATGATTGAAGAACAAAAACAGCTTCTTACGATATCTATCTCATCCTCATCATGCATGTGGACTATGGCACGGCACCCGATAGCAAGACGTACCCGCCACGATGTCGATATGTGGTGGTCAACGAAAGGCGACTCCGGTCGGCGGTCGGAGTGGCGCTATTGATACCGAGGCGGTACGCAGTAGCTTACGTAACGAAGCAGGTCAGCTGGCTTGGCCAACGTTCAAACGTTCAAACGTTCACTGCTGGCACGTTCAAGTTTCTGTCTTCGTAGGTGCAAAACCTACAGCCCTATGCCACCCATAAACATTTGTTTAAACACCCGGGGCTTTAGAAATGATTACCGCTTCGCTCCGAACGACAAGAGGAGTAGCATCCGAGTCTACTAGTAGCTGTCATGGTCTCGATGATGATGATGTGCTGGTTGGAGACTCGAAGGCTCATGCCCAACTGGTCACCGGGGTGTTCCCCCTCAGGTTCGTACTGAAACCAGATGGAAGATGGACGCGCACTGATGCTACCGGCACTTAGTAAACACAGGTGCGAGAACGTACGCTTACTAGGTACGTACCGCCCCAAACTTGAACAGGCTGTCTTGGTAACTACTACGGTTAACCCCCGGGCAGCCTGGGGATGCACTCTACACGCGGTGTGCCACGTCGGACTTCCTGTGTCAAGGATATTGTTCATGTTGCGCGCGATCCCCCGGGAGAGAGTAAGCGCAAAGCACAAATCATTTGACAGATTCAGCAGCGCGGCTCTGTAGCGTCTACTAACACCCGCCGAGGAATCCTCGGTCCATGCTGGCCTCGGGACTCGCGCAGTACTGCAAGGACGACCGGGATGGGACACCCGCTCCGGGCCCGAACTCAGTGACGCGCTGCTGAGACTCAAATCCTCGGTCCCCGGGTTTCCTGACACGGCTCGCAAGTTCCTGTTGAGCCAGGATCGCCGAAGAGCACCGTGATCAATCGTTTCGTGAAAGCTTGTGATCAATGCTGCGCCTTCGCTGAACACTGCGGATCAAGGCCTCGCTCGGTGCTCTGCGGAATCAGGCCAAGGTCCATCAAGTTGTCTTCCAGCTCGGGAGTCCGTAACATTCGGACGTTCAACAAACTGTCTTCGGAAAGGGTTCTGCTCCTCCAAATCCGGTGGCGGGATACGGCTGCCGAACACTTCAATAACCAAACGAAATGGAGCTCTCTGGATACATGCAGTATGCACCGGCGTGCACATCACTGTATTTCTGCTCTTTTCCCGGGGTTGCGTTCGGGATGATGTTTTTGATCGGCGGTTTGTGGCAGTCTACTCAGGGATACAGGGATGCTACAATTCACTCCACCGTAAAGAGTGCAGTACGTCGAGGAAGCAAGCGCTAATCCGACCACACATATCCGCCACGCCAGCCTCCTGAACTTCGTCACTCCCGACGCCATCAAAACGACCCATTATGCAACATGTTCGATTCAGAACTGGTATGCATTTCCGTCGAGCGCCACGACTCGCATGCTCAGACTGATGTTTCGCTCGGTTGGATGGGCGCCATTGTGGATCCGGCGGACTAGGGCATTCAGTGTCCGTTTTGGTCGACCTGGGAAGTCGACAGATTGTTCGTATACTACATAAGAGTGCAGCTCAGGAGACCGGCACATCGTTCACATCCACGCCATTCGTTCTTCCTTCTCTTCCGAAATGCGTCGTGCTATCTTACCTTCAATTTTGACTTTCCTGTCGACCGTCGGTGAGTGCTGTCCACTGTATGTCATATGCACTACTTATCTCAACGGGACGTTCGTAGGCGCCGCTGTCGTCCAACCCCCTCTTGGGCAGAGGAGCACAACCCCCTTCGATGGCCAGTACATCGAGACCTCCGCAGACAACAGCGCAGTAGAGTGGTGGTACCTCCAGGCGCTGGCTTCCACCACGGAAGGCGATAATCCGCCAGCGAACGTCCACATCCTATACTACCAAGGTAGATCAACAATTGCGTGTGTGCATGGCTTTGTTCTGACAGGTGCATTTTCGTCAGGCTATCCTGTTGGCGATGGCTCTTCTGCCAGCCAGGCGGGCGAGCCCGAGTACTACATCACCGTCAACGGCATGTTCCCCAACGGGACTATCTTCAACTTCAACGTACCCACTTCTACCGGAGGCGTGACCACCTCCGGTCAGGCCGTTGCTGGAAAGTGGGGCGATGCCGGTTCGTTCGCCGTCGCGAGCGACTTCTCTACGGTGGCTGCGACAGTGAGCGCGGCGGAATACGGCATCGAGGCCGAACTCTCCTTCAGGTCGCGCACGCCACACCACTTCGGCTGCAACGTCACCGACGGGCCGTACTTCGCGTCCGCCGTCCTCGCTGGGCAGCAGCTCAACACGGCGGAGGCGCTGCTCTACGAGCAGCTCGGGTGGGCGACGACGATCCCCGGTGGCCCCGCGGAGGTGTCGCTCGCCGTCAACGGGACGAAATTCTCATTCAATGGCACGGGATACCACGACGCGAACTGGCTCCCGCAGCCGCTCAATGCGGCGGTGTCGAGCTGGTACTTCCTCAATGCGGCGGTCGGCCCGTACGACATGTCCGCGGTGCTCGTCCAGGCGGTCAACTCGACCCTTCAGCTGGGCACGGGCTTCCTCGCGAAGGACGGCGTCATCCTTCAGAACCAGTGTAGCGTCGTCGGCATGCGCGAGACGGATATCAGCACGGCGACACCGACGGGCTCCTACGAGGACAGTGGGCTCACGCTACCTACAGGCTTCACGCTTAGTTACACCCTCGCGAATGGCGATGTGTACACTTTCGATCTATCGAAGAAGGGAACGAATCCAGACATGTCGTTCTACCACCGCTGGATTGGTCAGGCGACTGGTGGGCCCGTAGGTGGGCCGCAAGAAACAGGAACGGCGGTCTTCGAGTGGCTGAACCCCGGCTTGAACACCTACAATCCCTGATTCTTATTATTAGTCGCAGTGAAGAATATGTAACTACAAAGCGTTACAACTGATCTTAACTAATTACACAACATGTCTCAATTTTAGTGGACGCGTACCGTAGCCACGAGACGCACGTGACCGTGTCATTGGTGCGATCGCATACTTGTCGACCCAAGCGAAGACCGGCCACGCGACACCCCTCCCGATGTCTCACTCTGTCTCACCTATTGTAGTATTTCGATGGGCGTAACCCACTTCGGTCACCGTCGGTACAAGATGCATGCTATGCTACTGGGCGCCCCTAGGCGCTGATATAGACCAGATGGAATGAGTGAATCCCCCCTGGACGAACTCTAACCCACTGGCTCCTCGCTTCGCTTGCAACTATCCACACTTTTTCAGTACACATCAGCATGAGCAGCAATACCTTGGTTTGGCTGATTACCGGTGAGTAGGAGATTCCACGCCATCGAGTCGCCGTTTACCAACGCCATCCCACAGGAACGTCCTCAGGACTCAGCAAGTGCCTAGTCACCTCCCTTCTGAACAGAGGAGACTACGTTATAGCCACTGTGCGGAACCATACCACTGCTGCATTGGCGGCCCCAGACGAGCACAAAGATCGTCTCCATGTGGTGACCCTAGACATCACTGACTCCGAAGAGAACATCAGCAAGGTCATCAGCGACGCATGGAAAGTCTGGGGACGCGTTGATATTCTGGTGAACAACGCCGGCCGCGTGGCGCACAGTTTATTGGAGGAGGGCGGGTGAGTACGATGCAGTATTCATCAGAGACAAAGCCGAACCAATAAGTTTTCCATACCCAGCGCTGAGGTCATAAGGGACGTGTTCGAAACCAACGTCCTCGGTACTGTGAAAGTCACCAATGCTATCCTGCCGCACATGCGCTCGCAAAAGTCGGGATTCGTCGTATTCCTGGGTAGTCGAGCTGTGTGGCAAGCTGGCACACCCGTGCGTCTGTCACCCAGTCTCCTCAGCTTTCCACTCATGTTAATACGGACGCAGCTTGCCTCGGCGTATATTTCCAGCAAAGCAGCCATCCACGGTACTTCACCTGCGCATCTTCTACAGGGCTGTGCTTGAACACCCGTACCCCTGGATAGCTATCAGTGAGGGGGTTGCCGCCGAGGTCGCGCAGTTCGGCATCCGCGTTCTCCTGGCGATCCCTGGCGGCTTGAAGACAAGCCAACTGAACACTCCCTACACGACGAACCATCATGTCGCAGACTACGACGGCTATCGCGAACGCGTCCTCGAGGTCATGGCAGGGCACTGGAAGCACGCCCAGGGCGACCCGGAAAAAGCCATGGAGGTGCTGGTCGACGTGATCAAGGGAGAGGGCAGGGCTGAGGGAAAGGCGACGCCGGACTGGCTACTCTTAGGCAAGCCCACTTTCACGCAGGCGAAGGTAGCCGCGGAGAAGCTCGACCAGCTTGTTGACGATTGGGAGGGTATCTCGAGGGATTTAGACTTCGATGATAAACCATAGTCTCTGAGTGCGCGATGCTATGTCCAATTTCGTTCCAGCCGCGCAGCGTCCTACTCACATGCACCTTCCAAAACAGTCATCCTGAGACGGGGTAATTTCCACCTCAGAACTCTACGCGTCAAAGTAGTCTCCTTCGTCAGCATAGGCCCTCGCCTGACGCACTCACCCGACCACCGCGTTATCGCCGGTACGCACCCTGTCTTGTGCCTCGTGTCATAACTTCATAATCAGTGAGTGTACCCACGCGTCGCTGAGTGTCCACACAACAACTTAACATCTGCCGTGGGCCGGTCGCTTGCATACGGACAGTCACTGTGGTCAGGCTGAGCATTCAGCATTCAGGACACGGGAGAATGGTTGCTGAACAAAAGGTCTGGTTAATTACTGGTAAGTCTTGACAACAAACAATCGGCCCCTACTCGGGTGTGTCCCATGGTCGCACATGTCCAGCCTAAACTGCGTGTGATTTGGGTACACTCGTCATACTTACTTTGAACATCCTCACAGGAACTTCGACGGGGTTTGGGAAATGTTTGGTCGCATCCGTCTTAGCTCGAGGGGATCTGGTTATCGCCACCGTGCGCCACCTGAAGGACTTCTCCCTCAATGACGTCGACCGCTCTCGCCTTCATGTGATCGTCCTGGACGTAAAGGGGCCTGAAGAGACCATCCGCCACAAGCTGGCAGCAGCTTGGGAGGTCTGGGGGCGGATCGATGTTCTCGTCAACAATGCGGGATATGTCTCGAAGTGTCTAATCGAAGAAGCTGGGTGAGCCAACTATCTGTGTACTTCTGCGAACCTCCTGAGACGCCGAGAGTTAGCTTATCGACAGCCCAAGAACAGTTCGATATCAACTTCTTTGGGGTGTTGAAGGTGACAAATGCCGTCCTACCCCGAATGCGCGCCCGCAAGTCGGGTTTGATTGTCATGATGGGAAGTAGATCTGTCTGGCAAGCGGACATTCCAGTGAGTGCATCCTCGAAGGTTGTATCTCGATATCGGACTCACATAGCTTGCAGACCGCTGCCTACTATATCGCCTCCAAGGCTGCTATCCACGGTGCGTGCCTGCCACACTGCACATCTCAGAGCCCTGAATCTGACATGCCTGCTCAGCCTTCAGTGAGACCCTCGCAGCTGAAGTCAGTCAATTCGGCATACGCGTGCTGCTCCTCGTCACTGGCGGGTTCCGCACATCCCAGGAGAAGCAGATCTACAAGGCAGACACCCACGTCTCCGACTACGACGGGTTCCGCGAACGCATAATCGACACGATCGACAACGCCTTCGTCCGCTCGCGAAACGACCCCGCGAAGGCCATGGAGGCTCTGACGGACGTCGTGCGGAGCGAGGGGAAGGCCGAAGGAGCGGAGCTCCCGCAAATGCTCTTGCTAGGCCCGACGACGTTCATCCAAGCCCGTGCGCATGCGGAGAAGCTCACAGCAAACGCATCACAGTGGGAGGAGATTGGCACAGACATGGAGTTCGACACGCCAAAGGTCGATTGATGTCGACGATATGCATGGCGCGGTTGACCACTAGTGCCACTACCGTTCCCGCTTCACTTTCCTGGAATGCTCGTGTAGCGTTGATCTAGGAAGTGGGAAGCACGTCAAACAAAATCATAACGATACTTTTGCACAAAACAACAGTAGATACTCCACAGTCCTGCCACTCGCTCGCACGCCCCCGTGCACCAAACAACGGAAGATCAGAACAGGCCCACTAAGTCCGCGAACGGGTCTTTCCCGCCCTGCGCCTGCTGCCCATTTGCAGGCGCGGCACCGCCCGGTGTCGTCCCAGCCTGCTGCTGGAGCATCGTGGGTTGTTGCGGCTGCTGCTGGAACATCGCCGCCTGGCGCTGCTGCTGCTGCTGCTGCCACATAGTAGGCTGTTGCGGCTGCTGTGGCTGCGTTTGCTGTGCTTGCATCGATTGTGTGACCCCGAAGTAGTTCGGCGTCGGTAGCTGCTGGGGCGTGCCCAGGCGGATGCTGCCGAGCTGTGCGGGCGACGCGGTTCCTGAGCGCGAACCAAGGTTCAGCATCGGCGGTGTGCCCATGCCCATGCCATTTGCGAAGCCGTTTGAGGGCGTCGGCGCTGCGACTGGTGTGCGATTTTGGCTTGATGCGCCCATACCCATACTCATACCCATCCCCGAGCCCGTGCTTGCTCCCATGTGCATGCCAGCGCCCACCCCGCCCATTCCGAACATCATCGGCTGCTGGATGCCTGTCTGCAGAGGCTGTGCCGGGAACTGCGATTGCGAAGTCGTGGTACTCGGGCCAAACAAACTCGCGAGGTCGTCTATAGGAGGATGCGGCTGGCTCGCCTGTGCAGGCGCAGTCGACGGTGCGTCGTCGAAGTCGATCAGCGAATCGTTCTGCGACGCGGCTGTGACTTCTGGTGGGATCGGGTTTGCGGCAGCAATATAGTCGCCCTTCTTGTACGACTCGTACCGGTTGAGCACTGAGTTGATCTGGTCGTTAATCTCCAGGAAGGTGTTGAGCGACTCAGGGTCGTCTGTCTCCGCATTCGAGATCCAGCCTTGGATCTTGGGCCGTGCGGCGGTTAGGATAGAGGCGACTTGCTGGGGGCCAGAGCGATAAACATAGCATAGTCCAAGAATAGGACGGGTACTCACGTTGTAAACATCGCCCTGAGCGAACTGCTCTCCCCGAGCTGTGTCCACGTTGTCCAAGAGTTCGTTGAGCAGGATGACCTTGCTCTCGAGTTTCGAGAGCTCTGTGAGGGCCTGCGACCGATAGTCAGGCTTTGCATCGGGGTTCGCGCCTGCGAGCGTCTTCATCAACTCCTGCGCCGCGGCGAGGTCGCGCGGTGTGCCTCTCCGGATGAGCTCCTGCAGCTTCGCTTCCTGCGCCTCGCGGTCCTCCGCTTCAAGTTCATCTGCCGACTTGAGTGACTATGTTGGGCGTCAGCACCTACCGCATTGCGGCGCGGGCGCGAGGCACGAGAGTGAGACACGTACGGAGGCCGAAGCGATTGGCGGCTGGCGTGGTCGGTCACGGAAACGGTAGCCCTTGAATGTGAGGAGACGGTGCATGTCCCGGATGTTTCCCAGGTCCTCCCTCCATCGCGACTCGGAGGCAATGCCCTCCTTCCAGTCGTTGATGAGATCGAGGATACGGGTCATGACCGGGCCCGGGAATGGGGGCGGGCGTTCAGGGAACCGGCGAACAAGCTCGTTCAAGAACTCCTTCGTCGCTATCTGGAGGTGGAAGGGGTATCCGCATGACTGGACGAGAGTCTCTAGCAAGGCGAGGGCGAGCATCGCGATGTGGGGATTGCGGTTGTTGACGAGCGTAGCTACCAGCATCGCTGCTTCGCGTGGTCTATCACATTGTCTTCAGAGTCAGGTATCAAGCCAGCCGAACTCTACATACGTGTTTGCTTTCTTCTGGTTGACGTACTCAGCGACTTCCAGATGTAGAGCATAGTTCGGCTCAGCCAGGTGAGGGCTACACGCCCGCATTACGAGGATCTGTGTCTGGCTGACATTGGGCCGATACCCGGGTGACCCAAGCATTGCTGAGGGTCGAAAAGAAAAGAATGGATGGTGACAGGGAGGAACAAGGGAGGCGGGGATTAGGACGAGGACGAGGCTTGGGATGGCGCCTGCAGTGAGCTTAGTTATTTAGGCGCCCGATTACTGCCTGCGCGCTGTGTCCGTAGAGAGCGTCTAGTAGCGAGCCAGGATCCGGAATTGATTACTGCAAAGATTTCCAAGCTTCGAACATGCCAATAGCGGGTGAGAGCCCAAGAAATAAAATAAATGTAGTACGATATACGGGAACAGAAGGCTCCCGTTATGTAAAGATGTTCCAAGCTAAGTCACCGTGAACTCCGGGTAAGATTCAGGCCGAAAATCACAAAGTACGTGCATCGGTCCTTCGACACTCCCTCCCACCCCTCTATAAGCCTCGTCAGCTTCTCGCAATGATCCCGCGCGAAAGAAACCGTCGGTCGACCAAGGAGCAGCCAAGGCGGTAGTTCCATCCCTTCCGCCTTCCCCTCCCCTTAAACCATATCGACAAGGGCCTCCATAGTTTTCGCAGGATCGCCCTGAGCTTTCTTCCAGCGCTCCGTCAGCTCTTGGAGCGCTTCCTCCCTATAGCCGTCGTAGTCAGCGACGTGGTGCTTCATGACATACGGCGTGTCCAGTTGGCTCGTCCGGAAGCCTCCTGGGATCGCGAGGAGGACGCGGATGCCAAATTGTGCGACCTCCACGGCGAGCGACTCGCTGATAGCTGCCAAAGTTCAGCCGTATGTGAGGGGCGAACCAGCATGAAACATACCGTGTATGGCTGCTTTCGTCGCGATATACGCCGCTTCGAGCTATGCGTGCGGATGAGTGGCTAGCACGGTAGGAGTGTGCTTATACGTACGTGAAGGCTAGCCTGCCACACGATCCGGCTCTCTAAGAACACGATGAGGCCCGATCGTCTCTGACGCATGTGCGGCAGGACTGCATTGGTGACCTTGACCACTCCGAAGACGTTTGTCTCGAAATGTTCCTTCATGACTTCCGCCCTGCGAGAATCCTCTCTGAATAGTGAGCGACGTCATTAAAGGAGGTTACTTACCCGCCTTCTTCCATCAAAGCCTTTGTGCCATGCCCCGCGTTATTCACGAGGACGTCAACATGCCCCCAGGCAGCCCAAGCCTCGTCCACAACTTTGCGGATAGTGTCTTCCGAGTCGGTCACGTCCATGACTATGATTCTGAGCCGCGATCTTTGTTCATGCGTAATGGCAAGGTCGTCGAGGCTTCCTCTTCTGCGCACGGTAGCGACTGCATAGTCCCCTCGTCGGAGAACGGAATGGACGAGACAGTTCCCTAGGCCGGAGCACGTTCCTGTGGGTGTAAATGTGGTGCGTGATCGTGCCTCGCAGCAGCGTATCGATCATGGAAAGACGCCTTCTCACCGGTGACCAGCCAAACTTTCCCTTTGTTGTTCATGATGCTTGACCGATGCGTCTTGCTTGCCTGTGATCTGTCACCTCTTGTGCCTACGAGGCCGCCTCTCTTGGCCGCGTATCACTTGTGGTCAGTTGAACGGTTTATATCCCAACGACCACGCGGGTAATGTCAGAGGGGCCGCCGAACTGAGGCCCGTTTCCGTCGGGCCTCACCATGCGCAACTGTGATCTTCTTCCATCTATGTACACGTCATCGAACACGCAAATGAGCCCACGTATGTGAGGGCTGAAAACCGACAGAGCGGAGGCTGACCACGGGCGTAAATCATTATCCAGAGTGAGTGACCCTTCGTGGGCTCTCATCAGCATGGGCTCGCGACTCGACCGAATGAATGCTCACCGAGGAGAGCGGCCCAGCGGATCTCCCCCGGCCCACCAGGTCTTGGGCGAAGTATCAGTATCGAATTCAGGCTTCTCGAAAGGTGCCCTTCGCGATTATCTTCCGCGCGTGCTTGCAGTCGTACGACGGTTCGGCCACCAGCACTGCTCGTCTTAGAATCCAAACAGCATTCTAGCACAGTGTCTTGCCAAGTCACCGAAACGGTACATGACTTGTTGCCTCAGACGTCGATGCTGATAGAGGGAACTAGGGAGGCGTGGTCTTAGTTAGGGCTTGTGATGGCAGACTGGCCGCGGAGGTAGTGCGACGCCCACAAGACCGCGCACGCACCGCTCTTTCATGACCTATCCTTCTGTGTTCAGTTGACTCTTGCGTGTCCACAGACATCGCCTCGTATAACACTTGCAGGAAGCTTCCGCTCTGTTTAGATCATAGTCAGTACACGAACAAGAAGTGAGCCAGCGGCCAAGGAACAAGCGGAGGCACAGATATCCGTCAGCACTCTGAAAACCATGTTGGGCCAAGTCAGGCCACCAGAATTCTGACTGGAGGGAAAAGCAGGGCACTGCTCTACGCCACGAGAGAATGTCAATCTTGCATTCGTTGCAGCAACAGTGGAATATAACAAGTGCTTGCAGGGATGGTCAAGGCAGGGCCACTACAGGGGTATCGTAATGATTACGAGTAGAACTTGCGGTTCGGGTTCGGGCCAAACAGGTTGTTCCTGATCTCAGGCAGCATCTATACACATAGCGTAGAGTGAGTGAAGGCAGTATCCACAACACCAACGAACGGCGTACCCTATCTTCCAGCAGTCTCAATCGCTCGTCGAGCGTGTTGTCGAGCGTGATGCGTGAGGTTCCACTGACGAGCTTCACGCCGCCCGCGCTACACCCAGTGTCAGTCTCGAGAGCCACACAGGTAGCTTATGACCACTCACAGATCCTTGCTGAGCGACTCCTCCACGGAAACAGTAACCGTCAGCCCGCTGATCTCGCTGTACTGCTTCGCTGCGCCCTCTCCAGCACGCCGAGCGATCTCGACGTCGGCACCGCGCGCGTGGACAGTGACCTCCGGCTCGAGAAGCTGGAGGAAGCCCTGGACGAGGACGCCCTCGAGGAACTGCACGTAGCGCGACTGGTCCCGAGCAAGCTCGTTCACGAGCTCGCGCGCAGACCCGAAGAGGTCCTGCAGGTGCTCCTCGCGTTGTTGAAGAAGCCGTAGACGCGACTTGTTCGTGAGGGTCGATTGCGCACTGTGCATACATGAGCGACAGCAGGCGGGGAGTGGGGAGAAGGGCGTACATCTTCTGCGCAACCTCAGCACCCTTCCGCTTCTTCTCGTACTGCGCGTCGATGGCTTGCTGCTCCTGTTTCACGAGCCTGGCCTACCGACGCCCGTGCCTCAGCATACACACAGCGTATCATGCGTTCATCACAGACCTTCTCAATCGCAAACTCCTCGTCCGCTTTAACTCGGATCTCCCGTGCCTTCTCCATCGCCTCCTGCCTGATGAAGGCTACCTATTCATTGTCGTCATGAGTGGCACGAGCGGTTCCGACAGGGAGTAGCACAAACCATCTTGTTCATCTCAGAGAGCACCTCATCGTCGTTAAGCGGTCGAGAGGTCATCGTCGCAATATTCTATCCTGCAGGAGCGGAAGGGAGTGGTGGTACACTGGTGACGCTGCAGTGGCGGACGCCAGGGAGCGCCAGGGCCGAGGTCATCGCCATTTCCAGTAACATAGGCGCCCATAGATATCCGGCCATGGTGGCGGTGGCGTCGACGTCGTCTCTTCGCTGTTGCCCTCTCTTACTGTCTTGCTACTGTCCTGGCGTCCAATTACAGCTGGGAGAGTCAAGACGACGGGTTCGGTAACGACCATGGATGCTACTCATTCCCCGAGCCCGACTTACCTACCGTCACGATGGTGGATCCTGGGCTAGGGCTCCACGTGAAGCTGACTTGTGAGTTGTTCATAGAGCGAATGACTGGTTCCCCCAGTAGTGTGCACGGTCATGCAACTCATTGCTACCCAAATTTGCTGACGGGGACGAAGGCAGGCTGAGAGAAGTAAATGACGACTTGGTTGTATCGAACACCGTCGGTGCGCCCTCCACTGAAGCCGCGGTTCAAACCGCGCGCATTTCTCCTGAAACCGTTCACAATGGCTAGTCACCAATGTCTAGAAGAGCTCGCTGGGTCTTTGAAACACTAATAATTGTCTTCTGGGAGCAGAGCCCGGCCTTGGGCTTCCTGGGCTGAGTGGTCTGTCCACGCATTACGACAGCTGAAGCTCTCCCGGTTCTCAACGCATGGAACCTTTACACCTTGCATCTTTTGACCTGGATCTACAGACGCGTGGGACACAGTACTCTGTCGGAAGGTTAGTGAAGATCCGACGATGACCACCGTCGACCTACGTCTGGTGGCGTCGGCATGCCTTCAAGCACTAGGACGTTCGTAGACAGCGGCCCTGATTGATATGACCAGGTCTGGGTCGTCTGTACGGGCTCTTCAATTGACAAACTGCTTCTAGGCTCTAGAGAATGCCGCGGTCCGGGGCATCCCTGCATGCGTCTCAGTATAGCGGGCCAAGCGGACTTGCACTCCATAGCACCTATGCATCGATTGTCAAAAGACGACCTATATGATAGAACGCTGCGCTGCTTAAATTGTATGGAGCGGCCGCGTCAGCTGTGAAGACCATCCATAAAATGTAACTTGTGAGCGTATCCCTCCTATCTGTGGCTCCGCAGGTCCGCGTCGTCAAGAATTGCTGCATAACTGCAGAGATCGACCCATATATATTTGGGGATCCGCCGCGCCCTCGAGGTTGCAATGGCCTCAGGCTGGCGTCTTATGACGAGTCTTCTACCAGATGATGGAACAGGATGCACTTCCCCCAGGCTCGAAGCAGCGTCAAACATAATTCCATGGCCTCTTCTTATCGACAGGAAGACAAGTACAAAGCATCCCGTACAACCGTGCCCCAAGGGGCACGTTTCAGTGAAACGGCCTCCGTTACTTGTGGCAAGCAAGTGCTTTGTTGTTGCCACTGATTACGACCCGTTTCGAGGGAACAAAGCGCCAAGTGCCGCCACGTGTCTGGGCCGAAGCCTTGTGTCGCCATGCAGGACCAAAATGGGGGGTGGACCCACATGGATCAACGTCTCTTCCTGAAACTTTCCTTTACAGGAAGGACATTTCCCTTTTCCAGGCGAGTCAACCCATGCAAACAAATATACGCCCACAGCACTCCATCCTTCCTCTTTCGTCAGAAAACCAATCAAGTGTCCCACGCATCGCTACCTCCCTCCCTCGCCCTGCGTATAAAGCGGCCAGTTCTGAGGGCAGAGACCCCCCAACCCTCAGCCGAAGTCGACCTTCCCCTCCGCCTGCAATCCCGCGCATCCAGCGAACCTCCCGTCCCCGAACTTTGCCTCCTATGTCTGCCTACCTGCCTATCCTCCTCGGCGCCTCCGAGGCCGAGCTCCGGGACCCGTCTTTAGCCACAGCCGCTTCCGAGCTCAGCAAGGGTGTGCCGCGCAAGTCCGTGGTCACCAACATTATCAAGTCTGTCTCAGCGCGCCGACGAGCGGGAGCCAATGACCTCCCCAAGTCCCGCTTTGTCGAGGCCCAGCGGCAGCGCGCCCAGAGGGCAAAGCGCGTTCACCGACCTCTCCCCGGCCAGCGCCCTGCACGCCGTGCCGCAGCCTCAAAGCCCTTCACGGCTGAGTTCCGCATGCCCACGCTCGAGGCCACCAACGACATCGAGATGGCGGACATCGTAGCAACCATGAAGATCTCAATCCCCGGGCGCCTTGCCCGCCCCAAGTACAAGCGCGTTCCCATCGAGAAGGCCTTGTTCATGAACGAGGACCTCCGAGAGGTTCCTATCGAGTACATCCAGGATGAGTTGGCGAGGAACGGGCATAAGTGCGTACACTCCGATCATCTTTGTACGGTTCGACAACTGACCTGTCTCCCCAGATTGCTCAACGTTCTCGATAACATCTCCGTTCCTCCTCTCATGCCCACCAACACCATCCCATCTGAAGTCGAGATCGAGGTTGCCGATGCCCCGGCCGATCTCCCCACCCACATGCTCGCCGTCTACAAGAAGGACCTCGCCGAGGGCGAGCGCAACGCCGTGACTATGCTCGCGGTGCACCGCTGCATCTGGGACATCAACTGCGCACACGTCCCCTCGCTCCCGCCCTCCGACCCTACCCCCACTTCCTGCTCCGCCTCGTTCGACGCCGTGCGCCTCACCGTGCCCATCGTTCCGCTCGGCCTCCCAGCACCCGACGCCTTCCGCGAGCTTCTCTGCTACCTCTACACCAAGCGCGCCGACGAGCTCGCCGCGGAGCTCCTCCCCGTGCCCCCGCCCAGCGCAGCGGCGGGCGACGACGCGATGGACCGCTTCGCGCGCAGCCTCGCAAGCGAGCTCCCCCGCGTCGAGCTGTTGCAGCGCATGGCGCATGTACGGGGCGTCTGGCGCAACGCGTGCGCACTGGGCGTGTTCGACGACGGCCTCTGGGCTGCCCTCGATATGGCGTGGGACGTCTATGGCAAGGCGGTCGCGACGAACGTCCCTGGCGAGCCCCTCCCCGTTTGGGAGGAGAGCCTGAGGTCGCTGTCGTTCGCTCGGTGAGCGTGAACGGTGCCTCCCGGGACTAGCCCCTTGGCATCATAGCATCGGCATATCTGTGCCTTCTGCATCTGCGCTACCCTCCTCCCCCGCTCTCGTGCCGCCTCCACCCTACGGTCGTCCCTCTGGCATTGTCACTCATGGATTCTGCGCGCAAGTTCTCAATAGCCATACCCCTCATTGAACTTTCATCTATGTAGCAATATCAAGCACGTTCATTGTATGACCACATCATAATTCTCGCTCGTTTCCGCCTCTCCCTCTGTATGCATATGGTATCGTACTGTATATGCTTTACACCTACGTTATTCATTCTCAATAGATTTCTCGTTCGCATGAAACAAACCGAGCTAGAGTGTGGCTGAGGGCGCTTGAGCGATGTTGCGTGTTGCCTGAAGCGGCAAGCCCGACCGATCCCCGACGGCGGCTCGCTGGGTCCCTTGCGTTGCCACTGCTTCCACCTCTGTTATGCGGGGCCTTCTCGAACCATGTCTTTCTCGTCAGCAACTCTCGTCAAAGTCAAAGAGGATGTGAACACGACACTGTCGCTGAAGAAACTCCATGTTTGTGGACATCGTGAGCGCGACGGGCGGACGGTGCGGCCACCCTTCGTGGACCGTGTTGAAGTCCGTGTCCTGCTGAGGTGTTGCAGAAGTGTGGATGAAGTAGAGGCGATCCCGCTATGTTGGTGAGGGAAACCGAATGGTACGTATTCAATATTCACGCGTCGAACTTTCTCATCCAACTGACGTTGAGGAAGGGAGCCTCGCCCGTCGTGCGCGTCGCCGCAGTCGTCCTCGGCACACAACTTGCAACACCACACAAGGATTCCAGTCATAACATTGCATACAATGCAGTGTTGATGTTAAGCATACTACTACAACTCGTGTCGCGCAATACCTGGCCTAACTGGCGAAGAACTTTCTCAGAGCTCGCCCGAGTGTTGATAACCCCGTTCTCATCGTCTCCTCGGTTCCACAGTAAGTCAGTCGGAAGAAGTTCAGGCGCTGCAAATTACGGCGGACCAACTTCAGCGGTACTCCGATCGGCCACGAGGATGCACTCACGTCCTCAACGCTGTCACCACTGTCCTCATACCGCGGGTCGGAGTCCACCTTGAAGATGGACGCGGGCATCACGACGAGGCCCTCGTCAAGGCACGTGTTGAACAACTCCTCCATCAGTGGCTTGCAGTTCGTACGAGGGCCACTCGCCGGCCCCTGCTCCCTCCGGTACCTCGGGTGTCTGTCGACATGGATCCTCGTCCACACGAACATGCCCGCCTCGGGTGGTATCGCCTCCGCGAAGCCAGTAGTCGCAACCTCCTTCGCGAACACGTCCAGGAAGAAGTCGCAGCGGCGCTTGTACTCCGTCCCGAGGCCCTTCACCCACCTGTCGAAGCCTGAGAGCTGCCAGCCGCCCGGGCCGAAGAGCTCGCTCAGGAAGATCTGCCCGAACGCGTGCGGGTGCTGGCTGGACGCGTCCGTGAGCGCGACGAGCTGCTCGTGGAATTGCGCGCTGGAGGTGATCCAGCCGAGTCGCATGCCCGGCGCCACGACTTTGCTGAAGGAGTCAACGCGCAAGACACGTCCATCCACGTCCAACGAGACGAATGATGGCGCGTACGTCGCGCCACTCGTCGATGGAAATTGCAGGAAATAATACGGGTCTATGAGTGTCGACGTAAGCCCCATCAGAAAGGCGAGGTCGACCGGAAACTGGCTCACCGTCCTCGATGATGATGAGGTCAAACCTCTGTGCAATCTCGTATATTTTGCGGCGCCGTTCGACGCTTAGCGTTGAACCAGTAGGATTTTGTCCGCACCTATATATCAGGGCGGTGAGTCTCATGCACAGTTCGCGTCATATACCTTCGTGGTACTGACGGGATTGTGTAGATGACGTGCGGTCTCGGTCCGCGAGCAGTGTCCCACTCAGCCAGGATCTTCTCCAGCTGTTCCGGGATCATTCCTCCATCGTCCATCCTCACAGGGACCCAGTTGATCCCCTGCGCAGTGCCCGCCTGGACGAGGGCACTGAACGTGAACTCGTCCGCAAGGAAGTGGTCCCCAGGGTTCCCGAACAAGCGGAAGCACTTCGTGACGGCGTCCCCATTCCCGAGCGTCAACGTAATGTCGTGGTTCGGCGGATGGTGGTAGGCGTCTGCGAGCGCGGTGATTGCCTGCTGCGTCTCAACGTGCCCGGCCCCGTTCGTGTACTGCATGGCTTTCTTGACGGTAAGGACGGACGGTCCGTCACGCGTCGCGCCGATGCACTGTGTTGGCACGTCTGCGTCTTCTGTCCTCCAGGCTGCGACGGGATCGTCGCCCGTGGGCGAGGCGACCTCAAACGTTACTGCTTTGATTGGGTAGAGGATATTCGGAGGATCGCCTGCGTCATGGGGGGCGATTGTGAGGAGCAATGCTGTGCTTCGTATTAGGAACCGACAGACCATTGGCTAGCGAAACCATGTTCGGTTTCCGGGAAGCAAGGCGCCAAATTTCTTTCATTGCAGTGGGCTTGCGCCGGCGCGCTTCCTCGGAGAGGTGGTGCGATAGATCTACCATGGCCACTCTTCGCGGGCTCGTGAATCGGTCAACAGTGGTATGGGGATGGGCACCGAGAAGGGGTATGCGGAGACGCTTGTGCGTGGTACGTCCTTTATATCAGCATGACTTAATCTGTGCTCGTCTCCAAACTCCGGGCAATCGCAGGAGCTGCCTTCCAGCTTGACAGTCGCATGACAGGAGAATCAATGCGGCGAGATCGATGGCGTATGAGAGTGTTCTGATCTCACAGCTTCCGTCCTCTACACCGGATCAGGTGAGGGCAATGCGGCATACCGTGAGTGATATCCCTCAATGTGGTGGATAAGATTGCGCTCAAAGACTATCACTTTCGGCCAGGCCTCCGATTGCTTGCAGGATGTCACATGTCACTGCGCACACTGGTATCGTGTTTGAACTCTTCGTCAACGCTCCGCGAATACGGCAAATCTCCGCGACGTTGATGATCAGGTTGATGGTGCGTGGTAAGAAATTGCGCTGTACATAGACACACTGTAGATGGCACGTAAGTGCGACGTCGTCGCTATTAGTATCACATCCTCACGATGTTGCTACTGTCAACGTGGAGGGTTCAACCGTGTATCTGACTACGTGTCTATGGTAAACGAGTACAGTGGATTTTCGCTCGACCTGTGGGTACGTTCCGAATGGCGGTAGTGCTGCGCGCACGCAGAATATAACGAGAGGCGGTACCACGGAGTCCATATGCATACCATTGGCAAATGCTTCGTCTGACTCGCACACCCAGCGTGGCATTGCTGCTCTGCGAATAACTCACTCGCTGCTGCCATGAGGCCGGTCTACTTACCCCTCCCCGTAGTACATCCGGAAAAGCTATACCTCGATCGCGAGCTTGGAGCTGTTCGGCCATGACCTCATTCTAGCCTGACCATATCTGAGTCGGAACAAGCAGCGGGGAATGCCTCTGTAGAGTTTCGGTCGCACCCCTGGTGCGACGATATAACTGGATTATTGAACGCTAGATAAGCGGATACATGAGGATACACTACTACATGACCAGAATAAGCGAGACGTATTAACGAGTGACGGACATGAGCGTAGGGAGCGGATAGCAATACATGCTAGTGGTGAGGGACAGAACGCAAGACTAAAGGCTACAAAGAGTGTGAAGAATATCAGAGATGCGAGCAAATGAGAGTTGGCACATGAGCTATCGTTCAGTGGATGGGACAGTCGTAACAGTAGAGAGCGGACCGCGCAGCGGCAGCCGCAAGGGAGTATTCATGTGATGGATCGGGGACGCGAATATCACACGTGAAGCGCTACCCAACCTGTGGGCAAGAATTTGGATCGTAGGGCTGCCATCAAGGCCTAAGCTGCAGCGCGAGAGGACGAGTGACAGTTCACTATTAGGGGGCTAGTTGCGCGTCCCAGTGCTTCTCCCAGACTCTGCAAGGACGCTGGAGAGAATGATGGCTGCCGTCTAGGTAGCGTTCGCAGGGTTGTGCCCCATACCCTGTTGCCAGCCCCCTCTCACCTGTACAGAGTTGTCAGCGGCACCTAGAGCATGAGGCGGGTTCGCCTCGGCCGCGACGGAAGTCTCTCTGGAACGCCGTGGATCAGTGAACACTCGAAGACAACGACCACCACGATGGACTCACCGACGAGTTTGCTGGCAGTGCATGGCATGGCTCTCAGCCTCGCCTAGCTCAGTACCATCTGGGAGTTCCTTGTCGCAGTGAACGCAGTGATAACCATAGCTGTGGCTATGTTTGCGGAAAATGTGCTGATATAACGCTCGTTCTCCCAGGACTTCCTTTTCTTCCTCGGGACACAGCTCCGCTGGCCACGGGCACTTCATGGGGCCGCGAAGCTTGTGGACGACCTTGAAATGATGCCTTATGTCTTCACAGGTGGGCTCGATCCAGCGTGCGCAGGCACAGTCGGAGGGTATTTGGATCAGGCACACGAACGGCTTCTCGATGGTGATGATTCCCCGGCGCGGGATCAAAGGAGAAGGGTACGGGACTGTAAGAGTCAAAGCGTGGTGGCGTTGGGTGCGCTGACTCGCCGCGGCGTGGTGAGCCTGCCGAACGGAGAAAGCAATCGGGACAGTGGGAGACGAGCCAACGCTACGGTCATCTTTATGCGGGGCTCGGGCATTCTTATGCGGGGCGTGGACATGCTTGTGAGGGGCGCGGGCATGCTTTTGCGGGGCATGGGCATGCTTATGCGGGGCGCGGGCACCGACGGGACGTGCCTCTGCAGAAGGGGCTACCGCGTGATTGTGGGGAGGGGCTTCTGCCAGGGTAGGTGAGGGGCCGTGAGTAGACGGAGATGAGGGTGTGTCGCTAGGCTGAGATGAGGCGAAGAACTGAAGGGGGTTGATAGAGTCGTCGGCCGGGACAGCATTGCTATTGGGTTGCAATTCATGTTGCCAGGTCGGAGTCGTGGTCGGCCACTGATGCATCCAAGGTTGTGGCATGGAATCGGCCAAGTCTTCGGGGACCTGAAGATAGGTTGAGAGCGGATCACAGGCTAGAGGAGCGTCGCCGGTTATCGGTAGGTCGAGCCATGTTAGAAGCTCTGCCCCGAAGCTGTCAGCAACGCTGGAGAACATCAATTGGTGAAGTAGCAACAAGACCAACGTTTCAAGGCGTACCTTGAAATGTCACCGTCAGATTGTGCCATCGCGTTAGTTGATACAAAGTATATTGATTCGAGACTGTAGGATTAGATCCGGCAGGAACGAGTTGGGTTAAGAATGGGAGAAACTTGGGGAAGCAAAGCAAGAGTACCGTGGTCCTTTTGTACCTTGTTCTTTGCGGCTCCAGATTGAGGGGACTACCGTCGTCAGTCCTGAATGATGATCAGAAGCATCGCTCGCCGAGCCCGCCACGTCCCGAACAGGCATTCCCTTTGTACCCCATCGACCCTGAGCCCCGGCCTCGCCCGTATCCACCGCTGCTGACAACGCTCCTACAGGTCTTGTTTATTCTCCCCGAGATATCAGATTGAAGACGCGGGTGCGCTAGCATAAGTTGAGCCACCAGCTCGCTCTTGGAGGAGAAGCAGGGGTCGTGTGGCACCGGGGCTACGTCGGCTTGTTTCTTTTGGAACAATACACGTGTTCTAGTCACAACGACAATTTTCAGATCGTATGTCGAGCCCAGCGGTCGCTATCGATGGACCGACTCTCCTTCTATTCTGGAAAGATATTTGATTGGGCGCATTGGCTAACCAATCCAAATTCCTTCGGCCCCCTTGATCGCATGTCGGGGGTGCTCATTCCAGGGTCGCCTTGGAGCATTCCCGTCCCTCTGTACGCGCTGTGCGACAGCCACCTTTTTGAAACAGATCAGACGATAACGTTAGTCATGTAATAGCCGTAGTCGCTTTGGGGGACTTACTTGGCAAATTTGCTATTAGAGGTCAACATTGTCCAATTTGTAGCCAATGGGCATTTCTCGAGGAAGGGGGTTATCAGCATCATTCTTGAGCTGCTCAAGAAGGCCGGCTACAGGGAACTAGTGTATCTGTTGCTTCATACGGTGAGAAGTTCTCGAGATCGGCAGCAGACATATGACTACGAGTGTGATGTACGACACTGACTCCAACGTCTTCATATTCGTCTCCCGTCGGCAGATTCCGAGCAGGCCTTTCAGGGAGGATGCCAGCTGGTGTACTTGTATCGTGGTGATGAGCGTTGAGCACAGTATCACCATGCCATCATGCAGCGATATACCAAACGCGAGTTCGCTGCACTGGCCTGAGACAACGCATAGAATGGTGCCGCTGTGATCACATCGGCCTCTCTGCATCATGGAAGTGCAAAGAAACCGATCAGAGATACTGCCACAGCGAAGAAACGAAGATTAGAACTCATTGGTATATATGCCCCGGCGTCAACCTCATGGAGATGAAGCCGCGGGCCTTAAGTTCTCTTCAAGCTTTGATACGTTGTTTCAACCTCCGCCATTGTCACGTCGCAGCAAGTCGTCGAGTCAAGTCGCAATCGACAGTCTAATAGTCCAGGATGCAAGGACTGACTACTAGCACTGACTACCCCCACTGGCAGTGACCCTGACAGCACCACGACACGGGCGGCTCTCGACCCGAAGGGCTATAGTGCACGTGCGCTATGTCGAAGTTAGTGACACGAGCGAACAAGGTCGGTGGGTAGAGTCAACGTCAATTTCAGTGCTTAGAGATCAGTTCCCCTTCGTCTGATTGAAATCGCGCATAGATAGCATAGATTGAGACATAAAGGAGCGGACGCATGTATGTACACGACGACAATGATGACCAAGAAACGATACAAATTCGAGACGAGACATTCCTCCGACACCGATCAACGGCTGGGTCTATTCAGCTTTGACACAGACCGCGTTCACGTGTCCCAACTGACCTCTGAGCGCCATCTTCCGTTGCTTGGGCCGTCCCCCATGTCGCGCCCCTTGCCCTTGTCCCTACTGACCGCTAAAAGGGAAGTCAGAATGATACTCGGAGCCGCTAGTGAATGAGGACGTACGGGGGCGCTGGGAGTTCTGGCCACTGGGACCCGCCGTCGTGGCCCTGCGCATGACGCCTTCGCCAGCGGGGGGCGGGAACTGCTGCGGGTATGGCTGCTGATACTGCTGCTGGGGCTCTTGCGGCTGCAGAGGCTGAGGATTGTACGTGTACGGGTGGTCCTCTGTCGCCTGCGGATGGGGCACGACGTTCTGCGGAACTTGGGGGTTGTACGCATAATTGTGCTGAGCCTGCGCGGTGTGCGCGTTGTTCTGCATGTTCGGGCCCATGTTGACGGCAGGCATCTCCGCCGGGGCGGGGGGATTGCGCACGCCATTGAACACACCCGCATTCGCGGCCCGCCCCCATTCATCGCGCTGCGCTTTGCACTGTGCGACGAGCGTCGGGTAGGCCTGCGCCGCGTGCGCCGCGTTGACGGCATCGGCGTCGACGCTTTGTCCGCGTGTCAGCACCGATGGATCGTAGTGGCCCTCGAGGGGCTCCGTTGGGTGCCGGTGGTAAGCCGTGGCCTGCGGGGCGTTGGTGGGGGTCCTGCTGCTGCGGTCGTCTTCTCCCCGTACCGTCTTGACGTCTTCATCTTCGCCGTCGTCCGCCTCGCGCTGCCCGCGAGAGAACGAGTCGCTCATCTGAGAGTCTTCGTCGCCCACCTCAGACTCTTCCTGCGGCGGAAGGGAGGCGGCGGTGGCGTGCCCCGTCACGGCGAGGAGCTGGAGAGCTGGGATGCACACCGGGGCCGGCCGGTGCTTGTGCCATCGGAGCGTAACGCCCTGGCCATCCGCCGTCGCACCGACGGACAAATGTGAAAGTTCTTCGGGAGAGAACCGGCGGCTCACGATCTCCAGAAGCTTGTTCTGCGGCTCTAGCTGGATAAATAAGCA
Organism: Fomitopsis schrenkii; assembly: GCA_000344655.2. Taxonomy (NCBI): domain Eukaryota; kingdom Fungi; phylum Basidiomycota; class Agaricomycetes; order Polyporales; family Fomitopsidaceae; genus Fomitopsis; species Fomitopsis schrenkii. The sequence continues at coordinate 255,757 of KE504168.1, forward strand.
GTGTGTCAGGATACAATTGGCTACACTGGTATCGGATGCATGCTTACAGGGTCCATGGGAGAACGGTCCCTGTGGTACCTGTTGGCCATCTTGAGCGGGGAATGCTGAGGCGAGTTCGGAGAAGCGAGAGCGGGAAGTTACAGAAGACAGCCCTCGGAGGAGAGAGCACGTAGAACCATGGCGCACACTGTCCACCTTAAATAGATTTGCGAGCTGTACTCGTGGGCTTGAACAACCGGGCCACAGCACGGACACTTTGAAGCTTGAGGCAACACGATGTACGCTTTGTGGTGGCCACAAAGACACTCGTGGCCTCACCCCCTTGCTACGGCTTTGACTCTGTGCCGATGGTTGAAGCCTCATGGAGGCGTGAGCGGCGCTTCGCATCGTAGTGTCGCGCTTCAACCATCAGCACATCAAGGTATTACGCGTACGAAACGTACCTCTTGGCATAACTCTCCCAATCCTGTTTCTGTCTCGTAGCGTCGATGGCCAATCGGGGCAAGTGGTGGAGCTTCAGTTGCCACCACTGCCGTGAAAGCGAAGAACGATCGCCGATCGGAGAACAACAAAGCGTCTTCATCGTGTTATCGATTTGCATGTAGCTTTCTGATTCCATGAGCCCTATGGGTCCCAAAGCGTAGTGCGTAAAAACCCCGCAGTTTGCGTTACATCGTCGGCATGCGTGCTTCGGTACCCACTCAGCCTCCTGACTTGAACTTTGTTCAGATGAGCCCAAAGCGGTGACGAGTCTTGAGTAGTTCACGTACCTTTGTTTGCTTCATTACATCCGCGCTACACCTTCCAATCTAGATGTGCACAAGACGCATAACTGAAATGGTAGGAGTGACCGGCAAGCCGATGGGCAAATTGCCCGAACCGAGGACAAAGCGCAGGGCGCTTAATCCCAATCTAGCGCGCACACATTGCAGGTGACCGCGTTGATTCGCCCGACTAGGCGCCCAAGCGCGTCCGCGGGCGTCTACGGGTCGCCCTCAACTTTGTCCTTCCCTCTCCTTCCCATAGTCTCCTGGGCATCGTCTCTGCACACTGAATCTAGCCGTGAATAGTGCTGAATGCGATATACCCCCATCTCAAGCTTGGTGAGACTCGACCAGGTGCGTAGTCGATCTCTTGTCTCCAGATGGCACGCTCACGAGACTTCGTAGCCGCACGCGTCGATATCGGAACTACGCACAATTGCATAGTATTACTACTGCAGCACCCTGAACCGCCATAATTATGGAGTCCTCGTCCAGCAATAAGGTACTGGAGCAGGAGCGGCAAGCAGAGATACGACGCCAGATCGCTGCTTTACAAGCCCAACTCGGCGAATCTGGAAATATTGCATCGACGCCGCCGCCGTCACCGAAACGCAAGGCTGCTTCCGGGGGTATTATGGTGCCCTCGACGCCCTCACCCAGTACGTGTGCCACTCTCATCGTGGTCCGAGCGGACTGTTCGCCGCCTGAACCCCGGGCCCCGCTGAACACAGTAGGCCAGTGTGATCAACGGCCCACGGGGCGAGCAATCCGCGTTTCACGTGAGACGACGTATTGCATAGCTCACTGAACTTCGTGTCCCTCACAGAGAAGAAACGGAAGTTCAGCCACTCCGAAAGAGCAGTCGCAAGACCATCGTCCGCACCCCAACGTGGGAAGTCCGTAGTCCCCAGCGCAACATCATCGGCAACCCTGCACTCTTCGTCGCGCACCACTGACTCTCAGCTGCGGAAGCCTGTGCCGTCCACGGTCTTGGAGAAACTTGCGAAAGCACATTCGCAGAAGGACTCTCAACCAGCGAATATTACTATTGCACGCTCCACAGCATTCACTCAGCCTGCTGTGGTCGACAGCACACACGACGACGTGGGAGATGTCCCAGTACGCGACGACCGCCTAGCGATCGTTGAGGACCTCACTCCCGGACCTGTGGATCACAAACCTCCCTTCGACGACCCGCGTTTCGAGAAGCTCGAGCCGAACTCTGGCATCCGTCTATCGTACGTGGCCTGAAAGAGGTTCACTGTCTGCAGTCGTCTGATCCTCCCGCAGCTCGCGCTCAATTCCCTTTGAGGACTTCCATGACTACCTCCGCGGTCGGTACTACCTCTCACCCTCAAAGCTCTACTCCGTCGTCCGGCTCCTACCGAGCAAACAAGGATACGACGTCCCCGTTGCCGGGGACTGGCTGACCATCGCCGTTGTGGCCGAACGAGGCAAGGTCAAGTATAGTCAGGCACCTGTCGGTCTCGGCCGCGACGATAAGATGGATGACCAAGACGAAACGGTGGCCGAGAAGCTGGACATCCCCCTCGACGGAGAATCCGCGAAGGACGCGCGGGGGCCACCACGGCCGAAGCGCGTGAAGAAGGAAGAGCCGCCGCGCCCGAGCGGGAAGAAGTACGTGAACATGAAGCTCGTCGACTTCGGGTGCCGCACAGCGCGCGGATCGGCGACCGGCGGGCAGGCCGTGATCCGCGGCGACGCGTCACTGTCTCTGCTCCTGTTTGAGTCGGACGGGTACGACGTGGTCACGCGGGAGGACGGGAAGAAGGACAAGATCTACCGAGGCGGGAGCCGGGGCGCGTTCGAGAAGATGTCGATGCTCCGGGAGGGCGCGGTCGTCGCGCTGCTCAACCCGAAGATCCTCAAACCGTTCCAGGTGCGTCATATCGCGCGCACTCGTCCAATCGCACACGAGCACTGACTCCCGCTTGCGGCAGCGCTCCGGCGATGCGCCCCATCCGACGGACAACATCCTCGCGCTCACGCCCGAGTCCGTCGAGTCTATCGCGGTGATTGGGTACTCGCTCGACCTCGGCATGTGCAAGGCCGTCCGGCGGGATGGCACGACGTGCGGGAGCTGGTGCGACCGCCGTGTCGCGGACGTGTGCGACTGGCACATCCAGCACGCCGTCGAGCGCAAGCGTGCCGGGCGTGCCGAGTTCTCCAGCGGGTGCGTGCAGCGTCCCCCTTCCCTCCCTGGTCTACGCACAGTGACTTACACATACGCACAGGACGTCCGGCATGGCGATGCACGCCAAGAAGAAGAAGTCAGACTATGATCCCGCGCGACAGTGGGGCCTCAAGCCCGAGCCCGAGAGCGGCGGGAGCAGCGCCACGTACTTCGTGGCAGGGCACGTCGTCGCGGGCTCGAACGACGCGAGGTCACTCTTTCTTTCCGAGACGATGGGCCGCGACGCCCAGGCACGTGCCTCGCGCAAGGCGTCGAACCTCGAGGGGGACCGCGCGTTGCAGCAGCTCCTGAAGCGCGACAAGGAGGGAACGCGCGCGCTCTCGTTGGCGAGGCAGTTTGCGAAGAAACAGGCGCGGAAAGTGAAGGCAGAGGTGAAGGCGGAGAAGCGCGGGAAGGACACGGTCAAAGGCAAGGGCAAGGGTCGGCCGGATGCAGAGTCAGGCCCGGAGAGCGAGTCTGAACGCGAGGAGGACAGTAAGAACCCGCATAAGCATACTTACTCCGCGGGTCTCATCAAACAACTCGGCTTCGACCCTACCTCCAAGGACGGGCGCAAGTCGGCTGACCCGAAGTTACAGAGCAAGGTAGGCTTCACTCGTCTTCGCTATCCCCCGCGCACGGTGGCTGAATGTGCTTTGACGGGCAGCTCGATGCGCTCGCTGCCTTACAAGCGTCGAAGCGGGACATCGACCTTGCATCCAGGCCAGGCAAGAAGAGGAGCTGTGTCAGCCGTCCGACAGCTCCGTTGGCCAAACCCAAGGGCAACGCCGCGAGGGCAGACTCCCCGCTGCACTTTCTGGGCAGCGACGACGAGGATGATTTGGAGAAAGCGGAGAAGGCTGTCTTTGGGAAGGTCATTGACCCGTCGGCGAAGGAGAACCTTGTCTGCTTGGACAGTAGCGACATTGAATAGGAATAGGCGTCGCAACTGGCAGGGGATCTCTGGCAATGTATTGGCGCATGTTTCTCATGATACACTGTACTGACATCATTGTAATTTACTGGGTTGCTCAGAGGCTGCGCTGCACACCAACGGACAATGCAATGGCACACACGGACGATGATAACCTTGATATATGAGACGACAACGACAACAGAGAGCAGAGATAAGTACGAATACAGTTAGCGTGACCCTAGTGTAGCAACACATCGACCGAAGTCCTCTAGTCACTAGCGAGACAGACAATCAGTCGACAAGGATAACATCGTCCTCTAACGTCTCGTCCGGGTTATCTAGCATGAGCAGCCCGTCGTCCTCCAGCCGCTTCTTTTTGCTTGGGGTAAACGGCGCCAGGGCCGGTGCGGCACCATTGGTCTTCTGCCGCTTGGCCGACGGCTCAACGTCGTCGTCGTCGGGCGCGGAACGCTTCGTGCCTGTGGGTGGAGGCGTCGACGGTGCAGCGGGCTTCGGTTTCCGGGGCGGCACCGGGAGGGTGGACGGCAGGACCAGGGCTGATCCGTCAGCGGGGTGGTTTGGTCTGCACGAGCCGGTAGACACGACGTTAGTACAGAAACAGCAAGCCATCACGCGAATCACTCACGGAAGCACGCCGATGGCGACCTGGATGGTGGCATACTCGCTCTCGTCGTCCACGATCGAGAGGAACTTGCCCCGGGTCACGTTCAGGCTCTCCAGCGTCCGCTCAAGGTTCTCGTCCCAATCCGGGTCGCTCAGCATCCGCGTGTGCTCATACACGCTCACATCACGTTCGCCGAGCCCGCCCGCCTCGCCGCCCTCGCCCAAGATCCCGCTGACGAGCTCGCCAAGCGTCACGCGCGCGGGGTCACAGCGCACCTCCGTGTACGTGTCGCGGCAGACCCCGCAGTGCGGGTTCGGGGGCGTCATGCTGATCGCGCTGAGCGGCATCGTGGGCTTGAACTGCACGTGTACGTTGCGCAGCGCGTGGTACGATTTGCGCAGGAGGTGTAGGGCCTGCAGGACGATGAGCCCCGCGATGATCGCGTTCGTCGTCGCAATGGCAGGGATGATGTTTCCAGCCATTTCTGTGAGCTACGTGAGCTGCTAGCGGACTGGAGGAGGTCATGGAAGCGAACACACCCTTTACCTCCCACCGGCTCTTGCTGGTAATGCCGTAGGCGACGGACCGGAGGTTGGAGGCGGCAGTCACGAAGTCGAGTGTATCGTCGTCGTCCTTGTCAAACGAGATCGTATCCTCTCCTGCCCGCAGCCGCCCAGCCAACCGCTCAGTACTGCATAGGATGATGAGCCTATGCTAGTGGATGCGTGTGGGTTGATACACGAACCTGGCTACGAAGAGGTCGACATTGTCCTTGAGCGACAATGCCCGCTGGTCCTTCAGCCCTGAGGTGCTCGCGCCATTTGAGGTTGAGCCATTCGTTGCGCTGGTAGCCCTCGGTGCGCTCTGCGCGGTAGTGTCCTCCTTGTGCGTCTTCTTGTTCATCACGAACGTTCCGTCCCTGATACCCTCGAAGTCCAGCGGCGTCGGTGGTTCACGGGAACGCCACATATCAGCCATGGAAAGGAGGTTCAGGATATCCGAGTGGAAAACCTGTGACCATGGGAGTCAATGGACGTCAAAAGAATATTCAGCTACTTAACATACCTTCTCGAACACCATCTTGGCTGCACTGGACCCTTGACCGTCAGTTTGTGGTGTCCGCAGAGCGGCACGCACTACCTTAAACGCCTGCGCCTCCTTTCTCAAGGTAGCAATTTCTTGTGCTACAACCGGGATGCGAAATCGTTTCAATGACTAAACGCCGCCATAGAGAGGTATTCCACTGACCGTTCTCGCCCTGCTTCTCGGCCTCGTCAAGTTCGCCTCCATCCTCGTCCTCGCCAAAGAGTTGACTGAAAACACCAGAGGTGGGGTAAGTAAAGGGCTGGTCTCTCAGATTTCTAGCTGTTGAAAAGAAAAAGAATGTACAGTCGCTGACATAGTGCTTGTACGCAACATCGTCTCTTCGGCCCGCTCGACGGAACTGCTGAATATATGTCATGTGGAGCCCTTCCTACCTCTCGTGAACTAGTAGCCAGTCCAAAATGCTGCTAGTGATAAAGGATTTTTGTCCGCATGCACACAACGTACTGCAGCTGGTGTCATGCAACCCGAGCAAGGCACGAGCAAGGGAGGGCCAGCAGTTTCGTCCACGCAAAGCCTGACTCTTGCGAACAAGAGATGTTTGGAGACTGCTGGTTTGCCTATGTCGCATGATACTTGGGCACCTTGTCTGTTTCTCAGCCAGGGCTGTCAGGTGTCCAAAACAGTACAACAAGTTCCAATCTCGGGTTGCGTTCCCAAGGCCGCCTGAGACCTGTTCGGCGTGGCGTATGAGCGAGAAGATGTCCGACGGTGTTGGGCAACTGCGTGAACCCTTCACAGGCGACTGTCTGGTTTCTCCAACGGCTAAAATCAATCACTTACGGTACGAGGTAGCTCTTCGCCCACACAATGCAGTGTATAGGCTGTGATGGGGTAGAGCGGATGGTACAGACGGGGAATGATTTTGGTGTTGGTTTCGGGACGCAGTCGAAGCACTCTGCTCTGTCCTGTCGGCGGGAGCATGGATACAGATTGGCGGCGTGTCCGGAGACTGCGTACAACTGGCTCGTGGCGCACCTTCAGGATAGGCTGTACTTGGCCTAGGTAGCCAGCGGTGCCGGATTCTACCAGCGGTACGTTCGCAGCCATGCACATCTTGTTCACATGTCTTCGAGCATCTACCATCCAATGAGACGGCCATGTGGACTTACGAGGGGTCGAAACGCACCAAGGTTGTCCAGTGCGTTCAGGACGATGTCAAACCCCCTGAACCATGCAACGTCGAACTGTGGCTCCTTGATGTTGCCATGTATTGGCGTGATCTTGACGTTGGGGTTGAAGGCATGTGCTGTTTTCGCGGCAACCTAACCGCGTCTCTCTGAGCATCCAGAACGATTACCCGGGCGGGGACATCACGCACCAGCGCCTTGCTCTGCTTGACGTCCTTCTTCCTGAAGAGAAATTGTCGATTGAGATTTGAGAGGTCGATGGTATCGAGGTCGAGAAGGGTGATATCGCCGAAGCCTGTGAGCACGATGTTCTTCACTGCTCCGTCAGACAACACCATTGAGTGATGGCAGACCGCGCCGACCAATTCGTGGTGCGTCGAGATAGCATGAAAGTGGTATATTGAGTTGAATCTGGCGACAAGGGATTGATATTAAAACGTACGGAGTTCGCATCCAATCCCGCCTGCGCCAACAAGTAGTACCTTCGTCTCTGACAGACGACCATACAGTTCAGAGCCCAGGATTGCTTTCGCATGAAGGCTTCGTCCATCCACCTTCGCCATCCTTCCGTAAGACAAATCCTTGTTGCTGAATTCGGTGGTGTGTGTGAGGGGGAGCGTGTAATGTTGTGTGGCCCAAGTCCGGGAACATCGAGCGTGACTCGTCGGCGCGTACAGGCACTGTGACGTTACGCGTCAGTTAGTGTGACTTTTTGTTTTTCTGTCACGCATTTTTCCCCATTGCCGACTCCTGCCGACTCTTTTTCCTCACGTTCTGCTTACATATGTCTGCTCTTCACTTCTATCTACTATGTAACATTGAGCAACATAAGCAAGATATGAATGCCATATTCAAGAGAGCCACATGTACGTCGTGGGCCATGGACATGCAGCTGTTGGTCCACTGACTCTCCCAGCTAAGTCTTTTGACCGATTGCGATAAGTAGTGCATAAGATCCTCCGACCCACGGAATAGTTCTGCTCATCCGCCCAACTATGACAAGCCTTGCTATATTTCCGCTCCAAACAAGCTTTGATCATGAGCGGAAAGGATTGCGTTCGGCCGGATATCATGCAGTCTGATTCTTGAATAGGAGTATCTGACATCGCATGAAGCTTTGAAGCTTTGGTCAGCCTGACCACAAGTTGCTCATAGACATTGTCTAAGGGCCCTCTTACCTCCTCAAGACGCGTACTGAACACTCCCTTCATGGTCTCAAGCGTGGCAGTGTCATATGAAGTGTCACAAATGAAGGCATCTGAATCTTAGACAGCCAGCGAACCATCTCATAACATTTAGGCGGTGAGTCCTTACCCGCATGTATGAGGTAGTGACCACCACTTCACCCTACGACCATCGTGGCTAGGAGCCTCCGCAGTGGCAGCTCTATTAACTTGTTATGTACAGTAACACATCGTGAGCGTATCGTGAACATTATGCATCGTCAAGGTCAGCCGCATCGACCCAGGACACCAAACGAATGGCCAACCCAGCGGCGAGAACGGGCGACAGTCTACCTGACAAGAATCTAAGCTGCGGATGAAAAGGTGAAGTCCTTTCTCAGAGTCCAGTTAACAGAGCGTTCGAGGTTGCGTGCATGCGTGGAATCAGCGCTAACAGCGGATTCCACGGGGCGACTGGGGGAACGCCCAGAGTCCGTCAGAGCCGCGGCGGTTGGGCAGCCACGGCGACGTGAGCGTGTCGACGGAGTGCACGCGGAGTGACTCGAGCCAGGGGGAGAAGATGGGCGTGTGCGCAGAGCAGGGCGCACGCGGGTCGTACGTCGGGCTAAGGGCGTTCTGGGGCGCTGGCGAGAGTGGCGACGCCAGCGCTGCGAGGCCCAGCACGCTGAAAATCATCTTGCTCGCACGGCTGCGGGCGGTTTGTGTCAAATTGTGTCAGAGGAGAGCGCGCGGTGGATGAGACGCACCTTTGCTTGCGAGTCCTCTTGCCCGTCCAAGACTCGTACGGCGCCATCCCAATGTCGACCGTCGCCTCTCCGTTGAGATATTTGCTGGCTGTGACGGGGATCGGTACACTGCGCAGCGGCGTCTCGTTCTCGCGCAAGGGGGCGAGGCGCATTGCGATGGAAGCTATGCAGGAGCCGGCTCTATCACCGGACCATGTCAGGGGAAGGCTGTGACTCACGGAAGGCCTCGAGCGTCGTGTTGATGCGCGGCGTGCCGACGTGCACGGTGCGGATGGCGCCCTTCGTGTCGGACACCCAGATGGCCGGGCTTGCGATGAACTCGGCGGGACTCGTGATGAACTCGGCTGCGGTCTTGAAGCTCTCCTCGAACTCGTCCTCGTCCTCTGCTTCGTTGTCGTTGTCCTCACGCGCCCGCACAATGTCGCGCGCAAGGTCCTCCGCTGTGACGTCCTCATCGAACATCATTCGGTTTGGGTCGTCCCAGTCGTAGCGGTCTTGCAGCCAGGTGTGGAGGGAGACGACCTGGGCGGGCTCGATGGTCGCGAGGTTGAGAGGGGCATCGATCGCGACAGGCTCGTTCGCCTTCGCCAGGGATGCGAGCTGTTCAGCGATGGCCATAGCGACCTCACTGATCTGCTCATCATCGGGCAGGGGGCTTGGTGTGGCGGGCGCGCGAGACGAGATAGTGAGCGCAGAGAGCCCGAGGGAGGCACGGGGCCATTTGCGCATTGTCGCAGACCTCAACGGAGGCGGGACGCGTCTGTCAGACTGGGATGCAGCTAAGGTAAAGTCGGTCATGTTCAGGTAAGATGTCGTTTCGAAGCTCGTAGAGGGAGGGGATCCGTTGGATGCTGATGGTTTCGCGACTCGCAATCGACCGGCGATGGGAGAGAAGCGGATCTGGGTGAAAGGCAGGAAAGAGTGAATAAGACGTGCGCACGATGTGCCAGAAACCAGCTGAGCGGGGTGGATGATGGCTCGGGAGCGAGCGCGTCGAGGTGCGTGCAATGTGTTTTATATACACGCGGGCAGTGCTGCCGCACTTGCCCGATCGCGCCTCTGGCGACCATGCGTTGCGATGTGTAGATCATCGCTGATACGCCCGTCACAATGCCTGGATTTATCCGACCCCGCCGGTCTTCCAATTCTCAAACACGATACAATGCGCCCCTAACCAGGTAGTCGCAAGCTGTGACAAATTTTTTGCATAACGGTTGTTGTTCTTATTCGCGTCGGAATACCGCGAAGTTGTGTAGAAACTGTTACTACAAGTCATCAATCACACAAGTGACCTTAACATTGACTGTTGACAATAGTGCTAGATACTGCGGACAAGTTCTTATTCTTACAAGCGCCGAGGCGAAAGGCACGAGTAACGGAGATGCGTTACGGCCGCGCGCCCCAAGGCGATGTCGAGATGACCCCGCCTGATGCATCAGTCCGCGGAAGTATGTGGTCATTCCGGAAGCCCTCTACTCTTTCCACCAGTCTTCAAGCGGGAGTTCTCCATACTGCAGGGGCGCAGTGCAGAACTCCTCAGGCAGATGAATAACCGCACGAACGGAAGGCGCCATACGTATGATAGCGCGTGTGGAGGCAGTGCACGACGACGAGGCTCAAGGTCGGCGATGCAGCTCTTGCATGCCATGTCGTCGGGTGTACGGTAACGACAGGGAACGTTATATATGTACCGCTATTATGAGTGTTCACGACCGCTGGCAGATGGCCCTGGCCCCTGTGAGAGCCTCTGGAGGCAATCTACGCGCGTCAAGTGTGGTCAAATGCTCGCGTGCGGGGATCGCAAGGGCATCGCGTACTAGAGGCGGAGAGGCGGTTAACGTACTCATGTGCGGTGGTATCGCAACACCAAGCGGGGCCACACTAGGCCATATGAACGTGTTGCGCGCGTGGGTGAAATTGTCACAGGAAGCGGTCTGCCAGTGGCAGGTGAGCACTGGAATGCTTGAATACGTACGCACGTTGGCCTCACGGAAGACGACTTCCCGCGCGGCGAGAACTTGGGCGCTGAGGTCTCGGGAGTGTTTGGTACAGCTCGACTGAGAGGCAGGCACGCGACTCATTTTCTAGGTTCGACACAAACCCTCCACGTGAACGCTATCGCGGCGTGGACTATGTATCGAGACTAACTCAATTATAATCACTGCGGCCAGCTGCCTGTCGCCCGATCGACTAGGAGCATCACTCTAAGTTAACTATGTAGAAGCGCTAAGGCTGCCGCAGTATTAGTACGTGGTCACATCCTGCATTGGGCCAGCCTAGCTCGTATGCATATTGCGCATTTGTTGCACCTTCCACGAAGATCCTTTGTGAGTTGTCACCTCGTGCTTAGAATGATACGGCAAACCTCACCCGTAGCGCGATGTGCTGACACCTTATGCCTCTACTGGGCCTTAACCCTCAGCTATGAAAGCTCGGACATATTCCTTGAGTTGCAGCTCCAGGTGATATCTAGTGTCGCTGGGACTAAGTATCGTTCGAGACAATCGGACGGTTTCGAGAGTATGCTTCATCAATTTGGGTGAGTGGCTAGCTGCATTTCTAGTCGCTTGACTTGCACGCCTGGACGAAAGGCTGCGGCGGATTTGCAAGGGTTTGGCTGCTACTGGCTGAGATATCCTGTAGCGTGAACATGTTCTGGGGAAGCTACACCATGATACGTACGTCTGCGGATAGTGATAGTCAGACGTCGGAATGTATGGCGACGGGTGAGTACTGTTCCTGTCATCAGACTCTCTGGAGGGGTTGATACCCTGTGCATCTTCCGTCATAGCTTGCGCTGGCGATGAACCATAGGAAATGTGCTGCTATAGCTAGTACATAGGTGATGCATTCAAACCTGAATACTGGTTGTCCCATACTCATGACCAGGGAATCCATGCTCGCCCTGGTTCCTGGGGCCCGTTGCAATTGCCGCGCTTCGGCTGTGTGTGCATAGTTAGCGAGGATCCCAACCCGAAGACACACTGCGAGCAGATGTATCAGCTAGAGACAGAAGAGGTAACATGCCTTTGAGTAACGGGCAGCCGATGGCGCAGACCAGTGCGTCTACTCCGAGTCTTCTTCCGTTGTGACCTCCCACTACTTCCGAGACATCCCGGATCATGTTCGAGAGGCAACCTGCAAATACTTACCTGGGAGCACAACGCACTCGATTTGTCTGAAATAAGCCGAGTAAGACGTCGAGGCATCATTCGGGCGCCGCGATCGAGGTTGGGGTGATGGTGATGCGCCTGAGGATCGGGCGGTCTCTCAGGCTGGTCTGGGTGGGAATGATCTGCAAGGTACTGCGAGCTGTAAATTTTGCCCCCTACTCATTGCGTACTCCTTATATTCAAGTAGTGCTGGAACGAGAATTGCCGTCGAAGCGCCGGCCCAGGAAATATTCGTAGAAATCATCCAACTCACCATGTATGTAGTGCAATTTTTGCGCCGGCGTTTCCGCGATAGCCGAGCCCCTCCTGGGCGGTTGATCTAGCGGGCCAGCCGCGGAGGCTTGCGACGAGTCTTGCTGCATTGTGCGACGATTGAATACAGATGGAAGCCCCAGCCTGAGAGGGCGCGAGCTCGAAACAAAAGCTTGGGGCGTTGCTGCCTAGTCGGCGCTGATGTTGCAAGGACCGCCTCCATCATGAGCGAGTGCGACGTTAAAATGCGGACGTTCAGGTGCGAAGAGTACGTCCCGTACAAATATAGAGGTGCGTGTCTTGATAATTAGTGATCCCAGAGCCTAAACCTGTGTCGCTGTCGTCGGCGACCTCCCAATCAACGTCGAGCCTTCATTTACCCTGACCTGGAAGGATAGTTCAGTGCCCGATGTAGAGGCTACGCATGTACGCACTATCGAAAATGCAGCGTTGCACGCTTCACAACGACAATGTGCGACTTCGCCACCAAGCTGTGTTCCATACAAGGTCATGGAATATGAGCCGTCAAACCAGGTTGCCACCCCTGGTCGATCCTATCAGGCAGTGCCCAATTTCGTCGTTGTGGAGAAAGGTGACCTCCCACCCACTAGTAACTACGTTGGTAGTCTGTGGAGCAATGATCGTTCCACTATCACGAGTCCGAGCCGGTGAGACGGTCTTAACCTGCAATCGTCCGTCGGCGACGATTGAGCTAACAACCTGTGGACCGTGAGCGGGAACATAAGATCGGTACGTAGCAAGGGCGCTCACAAGCGTAATACTATGAAGGGACCCGCCGGACAAAATTATTTGGACTTCAGATCAGTGTTTTCAGTTTCATTTTCAGTTTCAATCTCGGCTATAGGGCGCTTAACGTGGGTAATTACTATATATAGTATATATTTTCTGATGCTGTAAGCAACTAAGCCCAATCAGGGCCGATAGACACGCCCACGTGACGCGCGCGATGCGTACACGCGTGTACACGCCTACAGCTCCCCAGGGGGAGACAAGCACCCAAGTCAGGTAGAACCTATAGATGGTATATACAGTACATAGGGTTCCATCTCTCTTGTAGAATATGATTATCGTGGTCACTGCTTGTAATGTGTTGTAGATTGTTTCTATCCTACAAAGACTTTTTGTCTTTTTTCGAGCAAAAGGCAATGAGTACCTACAATGTGCCAACATCCCTCGTGAATGTAGTAACTGATTGGTTGCCTAGCACATCATTAAGTACGACGCGTGCTGAGTTTAATTTGATCTAGTCTCGGTCTCATACACCGTGTTGTGTTGGTTTGCGACGTGAGCGTATCCAGTCTTGTAGAACGATCCAGCCCTTGCACGCAACAAACCGTATTTGGGACGTTCAATCTGTCGCTTCTGGGCGGGTGCCCAGCTACTACCGGCGGCTAGAGCCGGCCAGGGCAGCTGGAAAAACATAATTGAATTCGACTATTTTCGAACCATGGTTAACACGGTAACGAAAATTTCCAGAGGGCGATTTCACGAGCAGATGGTGGTGAGAAGAAACAAAAAAGGGGGGCTCGCAGTCATGAGGGAGCACTTGTAGTACTCGCCAGTTGAATATCGCATGGCCTATGCAACATTGCTGCGTGACGAGGCCACATACCGTGTTAAACGTGTCTGTTAGGTTTTTCTTGGGAGAGGCGGTGAGTGGACACTTTATGATCACCTACTGTTCTATGCATTTCCTAGGTCTTTTCGTGTTCGCGTTAACCTGCGTGAGACGTTGAGCGCGCGCCGGAAGCTTCAGCCACCTAGCGCCACAAAGACCCCAGACACCCTCAATTGACCCCTCGCCACCCCTCAGCCGAAGTTGAACCAGTTAGCCGAGATTGAAACCGCCGCCCCGAAATTAAATCGCGAGTTCAAAAGTGGAACTCAAGCGAGGACAGTTTTGTCCGCTAGAGGCCACCATATAATACCACTTCTCAGGGCATAAATTTTCGCTAAAAGTCTTGCCCTCGGATTGCCATCATCGAAGCAGGGGTCTCGATAACTCGCTATGCTGGGCACACTGCGTTTAAGTTCTTGAAGCAGGTCGTTCAGTTTTGATCCAACGAACGACTCGGGCCGAGCCGACGCCTCGCGTAGACACGGGCCGGATGCCGCGTCCGTGACAGTGACACGTGAGCAACAGGTCCACTGGCACAGCACACGTTCTTGACTGCGACCTCCTAGACTCTGCGCGTATGCAATCGTATGCCCTTCTCATAGTCCACGACTACACATGCAAGACTTATGGTCGACGAGACGTCGTCTTTGTCTCCAAAAATCTCAGTGGCAAGCGATACGCGACATGTACGAGGCAGGGCTTCATTCGACTTCGCGTTCAGGATCGTCCTTTCATACATATAGTACATTGGGGGTCATGGCTTTGTTGTTATCGCAAAGAGAATGAGAGAATGTGCAGTAAGGGAGGAGCGCTACGGGTCGCCACCGTGACGACGACAGCTTCACCTGTGAACGACGTGGTTAGCCCTCGGTAGTCCGCGCAACTAGAGTTCCTCCTGCTCACAATGCAACTAGAATTTCTTGCGGATGTTCTCGAAAGCGTTGACAGCCGAGTTCGCCTGCTGCTCGGACTGGCACGGATCTTGTCTTAGTGTTCGATGAGGGAACGAACCTAACGAAGACTCACGATGTTGTACCCAGCCTTTTGCGCAGCGCTCTGGAGGCCGCTGGCCAGAGTCGAGCCGCCGAAGCTTCCGCCGGTCGAACCAGCGGTGCCGCTGCCGTAGCTGCTGTCGTTCGAGCTGGAGTTGTTACCGCCGTAGCTGCTGTCGTTCGAACTCGAGTTGTTACCGCCGTAGCTGCCGTCGTTCGAGCTCTTGTTGCCGCCGTAGCCGCTGTCGTTCGAGCTCGAGTTGTCGCGGGAGCCGCTCTTGTTCCCGCTGGAACCGTAGCTGTCGGTCCCGCTGCCGCCGTTTCCTCCGCCGTAGCTGTTGCTCCCTCCACCGCTCCCGTAGCTGTCAGAGTCGTTGCTGCCACCGAGGTTGTTGTTCCCTCCGCTGCCGTAGCTGTCCTTCCCTCCGCCGGAGGTGTTGTTGTTACCCCCGCCGTAGCTACCGGAGTTGTTGCTCCCGTAGCTGTCGCTTCCGCCGCCGCTACGGCCTCCACTCCCGTAGCTGTCGTTCCCTCCGCCGAGGCCGCCTCCGGAGTTGTTGTTGTTGTTGTTGCTGCCGTAGCTATCGTTGCTTCCACCAAAACCGCCTCCCGAGTTGTTGTTGCTGCCGTAGCTGTCGTTACCTCCGCCGAAGCCGCCCCCGGAGTTGTTGTTGTTGCTGTTATTGCTACCATAACCGCTGTCGCCTCCACCGAACCCACCTCCAGAGTTGGAGTTGGAGTTGGAGTTGGAATTGCCACCGCCGTAGCCGCCTCCGCCTCCGCCTCCGCTGCCGTAGCTATCGTTATCCCCGGTGTTGCCGCCGTAGCTGTTGTCGTCGTTATCGAAGCGGCCCATGGCGAGTCAAGTTCGGTGAGTAGCGGTGAAAGTGGGATGCGTTGGAGGTTTGGAGAGGTCTGCTATACCAGCCGACATCGCGAGTTCTTGTACTCTGGCCGATGACAGGTACGATGGCTAGGAATGTTGACATCGTGGCGGACTTATGGGCGTGCATTCATGCAAATGACGTGAACGAAGGCACGCACTTTGTGTGACGTCGCGGTCACCGGGCTCCGCCTGCGCCCAGGCCCAGCATCAAGGAAAGGCACGATATCGCATCTGGGAGGTTGTTTGTACTCCGTCGTGTGTTCATTGCTTGGCACTAGCGTCATATATAGTCATCAGTGCGACCATCCCTCCTTCCTCCTGTAAGCATAAGGTGAGATTCTGAGGAATGGGCAATCGCAAGACGGAACTAACCAGGGACCGCTCACCTGGTGGCCAAAACCCACGACATGAGAATGATTATCGTCCTTCCACAGCCTTCCACGCTCGGAGGGACCGCTGACGAGCCAGCACGTGGAAAGCACGAGCGCATCCGGGAGTAGTGGGCGCCGATAAGCGGTGCACGCTTCATTGGGACCAAGGGGCAAGAAAGAGGGGCTATGCTCGAGCTATGCATGCTTTTGGCACGAGGAAGAGGAGAAAGGTCAATATAGCCCCCGGTCACCGCACCGATAACGACCGAGATACGACTGCGGTACACAGTGCATGAGTAGTAACTCACCTCCTAGGGACTGCGTCGACATATGCTCGCCGGGAACGAGGAGCATCTTGAACACGCGCAACAGAGCTAGTAAGAATCCTAATTCAAGTAGTCCTCAGACTCGTTTACGCGCGGTCATGTCGAAGGCGCAGCGCATTTGCAATCAGCGTGCTTCACTGCAAGTTCATTGATGACTCAGGGTACGTACTTACTGGGAACCGCATAACACCGCATCCGCCACAAGCAGGGCGTCGAGGCCGTGCATTCCTGCGCCGGAAGATTTTGAAAGCAGCGCTCTAAATCTGCCGAATTCCACATATGCTTTTTGCATCTAGTCAGACCACCGCAGGAGCGGCCTATCCCAAAGCTCATGTCGCCGACTTGAACAAGGCTCATCATGAGAAATAGCTACCGCTGATCAAGACACCAAACCTTTTGACCTACGATGACTTCTTGAGCATCTGGATCACAGGCTGCAGTTCTGTGCCTCGACACGCGATGCTTGTCGAGCGGTAAAGGCCCATGAAGATACCATGAGGGAACAACCAACAGGGCCTGGAAACGCCCTGGGGATCAGCACCTGCCATCCTAAGCGTAGCGAATAGAAGTATTCGGTACTTCACTGGAAGAGCTTCTTGACGTCGCTTTAGATGTCCACCGAATCCGAGACACGCGCCCATGTGCGTTATGATATATCGCTACATAGACATTCTATCAGCGCTGGACCAAGGAAGAAATCGACCTCGGTACGTCTTCCGTATGCAGCATACTTTGTACCCCCAGATCGCCGCGACAGTCCAATCCCTGGGTGTGACCTCGATCCGGAGCGTCGACGAGCAGCGCAATGCGACTGCGAGCGAGCTTTCACTCAAGGCATCAGGAAAGGTGATGTTGATACTCACCTAGAGTGGCTCCACAGGATCGGAAAGCACCATGGCTTTCGGAGCGGCGTACGCGAGCGATCTATCGCCGCTTTGAGTACTGCTTGTCTGAGCGTGTTCGCTTCCGCGGCGCGCTACGGCGGGGCTGAGGGCGATGCTAATGTGGTCGACTGTGTTGCCTCGCTCCGAGCTGTGAGGCGAGGTGAAGAACGCTCGGTTGAGGAGATTCGTCAGGAACACATTTGAGTATCTGCGGAGTGAACACATCATCTACCGACGTCAGAGATATGAAGGCCTACAATTTGCTGACGGTATGGATACTGTTATTACAAATCGATAAGCGACTGTGAAAGATGGCGATTTTTGACCCGATGCGTACCACGGGATATAGTACAGAGATGTCTGCAAGGAAAGAAATGAATGACGTCGCCCGCACCCTCAGGGGTGTAGAGGACGTACCGGAAAACCCGCCAACAATATGAGCGCAAGGGTAGCGACACTTGCTAGACAAAGATTCAGTATGAACTAATCGGCACCACCCCGGATACCTACCTGTCACGGTGCCCGTCTCGACTACCATACGAGTGATCTTATTGAGCACAGCATCTGTCCTCCGTATGCCCGTCTTCATCTTGAGTAACTATCACGCCAGCGGCAGTAAGCTTTTCGAGACGGTCAGCGTGCGGATTTCGACATATACCATAGTTGTCATTGTGACGGCGATGATGATATCCACTATGACGGTTCCACCACCCCAAACCTATCAAGTATTGTATCGTCTGCCGCGTCTGCCGTTAGATTACGCGCTGGACCCACGATAATGACGGCAAGGGTAGACTTGTCGTAGTGTGTTATGGTGGGGGCGTTCTTCAGCTAGGGAGCAACCGTAATCGATTCAGACCATGGCGCGGAACGTATGTTCAACTTACTAGGGCCCCGCTTGCAATGCCGCAAGATCCCTGGATCAACGAAAGCTGGTGCTCGGCCACATGTAAGACCCGGCCAAAACCGGACCGCGCTGAACTCACGATTTCAATCACGCCTGCGAGTAGACGGAGCTTTGAGAGCCGGTAAATGCGCCAGGCGAAGAACGTCTGCACGACCATGGAGATCATAGCCGACATCACGGGTATGGTGAACCACCCGTTGTAGATCCGCGTCACTATCTCCACGTCGCCGTAGTGGTAGACAAAGATCTGGAACGCGCTTGCGCTGAGCAGTCCCGTCTGCACCCATTCGAAGACGAGCACGCCGTACACTGTCGGTCTATCGTGAGATCGGTAGAGAGCGGACATCTACTTCACACAGACCAAGGAACTGTATGAAGCGCGGGTCCCGGTTGAACGTGACGTGATAGAGATCTACGGGCGCTCAGTGGATGTAGATCGACGCTGAACGAAATATCCACTCACAGACTTGAACATTGAGGACTCCAAGGAGGGCCCAATTGAAGAAGCAACCGAGAAGCTACAGGTATCACTGAGTTCTCAACGATACGTTACAAAGCTACTTATCAACAATACCTCGGGCCCAGCACTTGATCAAGATGAATATCAATATGGACGACAATGGCGACCACCAGAGCAATGATACATACAGGGTAGGGAGGTCGTAGCCACTCGATTCAGACATGTCCATAACGCTCGACTAGCCGTCCTAGTGTCAGGGGTGTCCATGCCCTCCTTGGAGGTTATATCATGCGGGGCTAGGCGCCATCGCGAAGGCGTGCCACGACCACAACCCCCACTTTTCTGCGTTCAGAGACTGCATCGCACGCTGCCAAACCAATGCAACCAATGCAGAGAGGTGCAAGATTAGCACAGGTCCGGTGTCGCATGGAGAGCTGCCAAACTCACCGAATCTGCGGGTCGTGGAGTAGAAGTGCTCTGATGGTTGTGATTGGTCCGTGGCCGTGGCAAGACATGAAACTGACATCGGTGGTGGCCAATGCACCGGAGGGCGGTGATAACTACGCTCTTCTGCACGCGGGATGTGCCGTGAGCGAAGCTCGGCGGACATGACTGAAATTGACGGTCGAGACTTGCTAGTCGCCGGCCCAATAGCCAACAGCTGCAAGGATGGACCAACCGATCAGTCCTAATCGAAGTAGCGATATACCTGCGGGAGCATACCAACACGAGGTTGGTGGACCAGCCTGTGCTATAGCCGCATCAGTGACATGAATTGACATAGGATTCAAGGTGACTTGACATAACCTTCTAGCACCGCAATGCGTTGGCGCCCACTCAGTACGCTCAGCTTTGGGTGGGTAGAAGTTGAGCTCATAAGTAACGGGCTATGACATGATGGATACAGGGATTCGACATCAGGCTGTGGGACACACATCTGAACCACGCGGCGTATACGACTCACGATGAAGATTATGGCCTTCTACGGGAGTGGCGTTTCACCTAGTGCACAAGGGTCTTCGAGAAGTCATGAATGAAGTGTTCAGTGCGGATAGCAGTTCCCCAATGCGGATGCACAGATTCTCAGATGATGTGCCCCACGACTGGAGCATCTTCCGACTGGAAGTGCGAGATCAAAATGTCATGGCTGAAGACGCTGCATACCAGCAATCGGATTGTGACAGATACGCCACTGGATACGCCGGCCTCCGAGAGCAGTTCAGGGGGACTACACTCCTGTGGAGTACAGTAATATCGAAGGAACATTGCGGAGCGCGCCACTCATCGACTCGGCCGGGATGAGTTCGTTGCGACCGCTGGTCGGTATATGCGCGGCAGAATGAAGATGATGCGGTTTTCTAAGGTCAGGCAGGTAGCGGGACTGGTTACAATACTCTACCGGTGCATTGTTGGCTATCGTCAATGAACATCTTTGTTGCACGCCCACAAATGCACGCACCATTTTACTGGAAACCCCTTCCCTTCGTGTCGTCGCTCGACCGGAGGGCTCACGCAGGTAGCATTTCGTGTCAACACCGACGTCCACAACCGACTAGTAGAGTGAGGTGAGCCCCATTCAGATTGCAGGCACGACATCCACGTCGCTCGCCTTAGTGTTGAACTCGTTGTCTTTCTTGTCGACCTCGCTGTCACCGACGAAAGAGATTCTGAGAAGAGAGGAATTGCAGGCTTGATAGAAGCGCTAGCTAAAATGCATAGTTGCGTTGCCCATCCAATGGGAGTATCGACCCGCAGTCCGACTCATGAGGGTCAGTGAAGAGCCCGCCAACTGGCCCAGGACGTCGGGCTCAAACTAGGCTAGGCGCTCACTGCACGCGATACACGTGGCGTTCCCGTTATGTAAGTTAGATTAAAATTGTACTCTCGCCTCGCGAGGCTCGCGTAATGCGATGATTGGGCTCTTCAACGCTAACTTAGTTTTCTCCCAGAAGTTCGCGGTCAAGGCCAGCATCCTGTGGACGGCGTTCCATTGCATGAACCTACCCATGTGTATGGCCATATTTACCAAGCTTGTAATCGCGGCTGCGATCCTATATCGTCGAGGCTTATGCTGGCATATCGACCCAGAGACTGTACCAGAGTCGTTCGACCGAGGCTTATGCAAGTCTGAGTCACGGTAGTACGTTGTGAGGCTTAACCATGCATGTACGTTGTACTGTTTCATACCTTGCCGTACGCGGTCGATCTGAATCATACACCCTGATAGTGGCACAGATGGGCTCTTCCGCCGGCGTCCCCGTTCATCAGTGCGCAAATCGTCGATTGCGTTTTGGGACCGTCATTCTCCTGAGAGCACCTCGCTACCGCCTAGAAGCTCTGTAAGTCCGCTTTATTTTGAGCGTGGAGTGTCATAGGCTAACACTGTTACGTTTTATCACGCCTTCTGAACCACTGCTAGGCTCAGTGAAGAATGGTCGGGAGGCTGTGCCTGAAGAGAATTGATGCGCCATCCCATCCTCCTGTCACTCGAAGCGTCTCTTGTCCCGGTTATCTCGGGGTGTTGTATCGCAGATTTGCGTTCCAACGACTACGATCCACTCAATCGGGGCGGGTGCGGCACTTGCGGGCGTGGCACGGCGGCCGACCCTCCGTCCACAGTGACAATTGGCAGGCCGTGAGAAGGACGATCGCGCCCTTGCCGTACACACTCACACGCGACAGGGAATGCTTATGGACACTCTGGGGGTGGTCCGCGAGCGCGACACTTCACGCAGCCGCGGCGCGCGTCCCATGGTGTGCACTGAATTGATCCCATAGAAAGGATGCTCGCTACCGCCCATCTGCTCGCGAACGTCGCGAACGCAGCTTTGACGTAACGATCCTCCTAGTTCGGCGAATTAGTATCTGAATGGGGGTTCTCGCCCGTGGGCCACGTTAAGGCCTCGTTATAAGTCCCGTTGCCAACTTGGGATTTGCATTCCTGGCGCCCCTCATCAAGTTCCCTGTCCATGGCGCAGAATGCGCGGATCCTTGCAGTGCAGTACGTACACTCTCGAACCCTGTCCCCGTCCAAATCGAGCTTAGCTTTTTCCTTGTACGCAGAGCTGGACCGGCGGTGGGTGCTCCTCGTGCGAGAAGCGCGAGGAAACAGCAAAAGCTTATCCAACTTCAGTTGCTAGGTTGTTTTATGGACTGGGCGCTGCTGGGGGTTCTGACAATCCAGGTTTGTGAGTAGGCTTCTTCACTCCTTCGCCTCGACGCAGTGACATAGCGGTGACCGTTCAGACTTGTACCACGTGAATGTCACCTGCGAGCCCGTGTTTATCCAGTTGCTAGGTAAGGCATTGCACCCGTACCTTGGTCGATGATAGACATCGCTGAGCAAGGTTGACAGTATACGCCACCTTCATCGTTGAGATCCTCCAGACTGTGAACCTTACTGGACTGGTGTGGCAAGTCTTTGTAGAAGACTACGGGCGGTTGGACGCACTGTCCACCGTCCATGTTGGCTGGCTTCCTCTGCCCATCGCATGCTCCATCGTCTCCCTGATCACACAAGGCTTTTTCGCATGGCGGATACTCATGCTCTCGAAGAGCACTCGTCTCGTCATTGTTATCGTTCCGGTAAGTGGTGCTCGACTATCCGGAGACGGGGTACTGAGCTGGTCGTGTTGAAGCTCGCATTGATGCAAGTCATCTGCGGGATCTTCGTTGGCGTCAAGGTTGGCGTCTCGTAGCACGATGTCGGATAAGCTCTGATGCGTTTCCAGCTACAAGACGGCCAGTCAAATGCTCAGTTCCTCTCAACCAGGGCGGCGCTCATCGTTACCTCCGTACGTCCTACAGCCCCCTGTGATAGTGAACTGCTCAAGACTATTCGCCTGCCTAGCTCTGGATGGCGGGTAGTGCCTTCGTCGACGTCTTGATCGCTGTCATCATGACATTTCAGGTGCGTCTCACTCTCTGCCGAGCATTCTCAATACCCATTGATCTGTTCTAGATGGTCAAGTGGAAAACGGGCATTGCTGCCACAGATAGGATCATCAACAAGATTATACGTCTCGTGGTTGAGACAGGCAGCCTCACAGGTAAGAGAACCGGGCCTCTGCAGCGGGGATTCCGCTGAGAATGCGCGACAGCTAGCGTGGCGACAGTCGGCCTCGTGCTGGCCATCGTCGCCCCAGTACGTCCCACTCCTCTCCTTCACACTCTCCTCTCATTCCCATTGCAGAACGCAGCTTACTACCAGCCGGCGTGAGTACCGCTCTCCACGGTGTATCATGTGGACTCTGCTCATCTCACGACAGGATATACGTACTCACGAAGCTGTAAGACGCCCCACCCGTCGGCCTGACCCTCGACCTGCATCGCTCAAACTTGACAGGTACTCCAACACTTTCCTGACAAACCTGACGAACCGCTTTTTCCTGGGACGCGACGCGGGACGCCTGCCCCGCAATCAGGGCTCGACTGAGGGCATGAGCTTTGCGTTCACGTCGGTATTTGTCGACCCGGAGGACCCTCGTTCGCAGGACTCGCCGCACGCGCACGGCGATGGTCGGTCGTCGGTCGTCGGGCGAATCCGCCGGAGCCTAGGGGGAGACCGACAGGTTGAGCCTTCGCCGCAATGGTGAGGTCGCTCACTCTGTCTGCCGGAGTCGCTGCTGACGCATCTCACAGCTCACCGCTTGCGGTGTAAACCCGTTGCTCACTGCTCTTTCTCCCGCATTCCATAACAGCCCGACCTAACTTATTCCCTTCATTTGTAGGTAGTTTGGTGCATCGGCATAGTTTGTTTCATGCTGATTGCCTACCCTGAATAAATTCACCTATCACAGCGGTGTTACCGTCGTTCTGCCTAATAGTCCAATCAGCATGGCCGCAACCCAATCACTGATACGCCCATCGCACTCAACATGCTCATTCGGTGGTCTGGAGTATCCCCAGTCGTCACCGTGCATCGCTCCCCTTAGTCATTCTGTCGCATACAGTACTATCCCATGCATACATCTGCGTTCGCACTTCGCACCACCTCCGCTCATCGGATGACCCACTTTTAATGCAAGGTGTGTGAAAGGAAGCTGGTACTGAAGATCCCCGGCGGTCATACTGCGACCCTCAGCGGTCTGCTGGTCGCCGCAGTGGGTACTCCAATTGAAGGCTACCGGAAGTTGCCCATGGATACGCCATCGGGCGAAAGGCGGTCATCATACGGTATAACAACTCGGAGGCTCTCACTTTCCGTTTTCCCGGCATGTGCGCATAACGCATCTCCCAATCACGATTGAAGCTTCACCCAGGACTTCTCCTTCGCCTTATCCGTCAATAGCCCGACCCAGTGCTTGTCATGCCCACGAATACCCGACGCCGTGCCCCTGCGCATCTTGGTTCTTTGCATGGCAATGATGGCATAGGCTCGTGGCGAATTCGCCGCGTGTTCGTGAACCAAGTGTCGCACTGAGCTGCCTCCGCTGCGTGAGCTCAGGCACCTATCGTTATATTGCTCGACCTTCGCCCCTCGATCACATCATCAGGTCCGCCGGTAGTATCGCGTTGCCTCTTCCTCGAGTCCCTCATCTTGATTCCCGCCGGTACCCATCACATCTTTGAACCCTCAAAATGCATGCTTCAACCTCGAATCACGAATCCGCTAGACTCACCGGGTCCTTCTCTGCACTGCTCAGGAGCACTTACTCATTATTCCGCTGAGTGGTTACCGCCACTCGAGTGCGTCTAGAGTCGCCATGTCGGACCGGGTGGACGGAACGAGACTTGGAGGCAAAATAGCAGCAGTCTGGGAAAAACAGACCGGCCACAGTAAGCTGTTATACCAGAGGGCCGCCGTACGGTACGATTAGGATAAGTGGAAGATAGCGTGAGGGATCGAGGAGCAGGGCCGCTGGATAAGTGCTGTACGCCGGAGTTGCAAGTTCAAGTTGTGCACACACCGCCGGGCGGCGAGCGCTTGTTGAGTTCGCAGGCCTCGAACGTCGAAAAAGGCAAGGTCACTACTGTCACTACTGGATTTGTAGTTCGCTACGTTCGTCCACGAGCCTAATCTGCGCTGCCGCTTGTGTCTCGTAATGGTCGGAAGATGCCAGAGGGTGGCTTTCCCAAGCCGCTACATTCCTCCCAAGAGCCGCCGATATCGCCTCGTGATCATTCGGCGCGTCCGACACTTTCACAACACATTGCAGCCCTCTGCTGTGTCACCAGCACCGTCGCCGACACCCACCCCGGCCCAGCCTCCTGCTACGTGGTGCGCCAAAATAGTCCTCTGTCTACCAAGGTCCCTCCTGGTGAGCGGCGGCCCTCACAGCCCAGGAGCCGTTGCTGACCCCCGCGACGCAGTACACTAATCATGGCCCTGGGTGTCATCAACCGCGACAGCTTCGACCCCGTCGACCTGCACGCCCTCGTCACCCACGTCGTCCTCTTCGGCGGGCCCGAGGACGAGGCCTCCGGCCCCTCCGCGATCCTGCACTGGCGAATGCTCCTCCGGCTCGAGGGCGGCGGCTCCGTCACGCTCAACATGATCCCCCAGGGCCGGCCCTCGCTCGACGGCGTGCTCTACGTGCGGAGCGACAAGGCGGCCGCGCCCCCAGACTCGATCGACATGTGCGAATATGCTGCGTCGCGCCCGATCACCGTCGACACCGTGCTCGCGTTCATCCAGCGCAACAAGCTCCACCGGTACCGCTACGATGCGTGCGGCTCGGGCTGCCGCTGGTGGTGCTACTGCGTGCTCGACGACATGGCCCGTGCGGGCATGGTCCCGAAGGGCTCCGGCCACAAGTACTGGGCGCACATCGGCGCACTCGCCGACCTCGATCCGATGCGATACCCCGATTGGCGGAGGGGCGAGTTTCTGTGAGCGTGGGCGGGGGAAAGTAAGCCGTATATGATTGCTCCCTCGCGACCTTAATAGTTGAGCTGCACGCCAGATCACGCGCTGGCATCCATCGTGTCCCCCCGCCTCCGCCACCGACCCCGCCACCGAGCGGGATCCAACGACTCCGGCGAACGATATACGACAGTTACGACCTCACACATTGACACCGCCGGCTGGACGGCTCCGGGCTGGGTGCGTTTCCCGCTATCTCTTCCCCCCACATATAACTGCTGGCTCCTACCCTCTTGTATCTTATGACTTTCCCTCCCTCTCGCATACCTCGGACGTCCCATGTTTTGCTTTCCGCCTGTCTCTCTCCCACACCGCGTAACCCATATTCGTATGCATTCTATCGTGCCCTCCGATATCCCAGCAGCCCGTGTCCAGTAATCCTCCTTGTCTCGATCTAGCTGTCGCCGCTGTGTATCATGTCTCCGTAGATCCATAAGCCGCCCCTATAGACGTCTGAGCGTGCTCCGAATCCCGTAGCATCATAGCTCCGTATACTTGGACCGATTGAGAGAGATCCGAAGCCGCGTTACCATAGGCGTCATACCGGGCGACTCGGGGCGCGTTCCTTGCCATTCAGTCTGGTCGGCGGATCTTGCAATACGGACAATCTCGTTGCTGCCTTCAGTCTCCGGAGACTTTTCGCCCTCATCGGTCCCGAACAGATGACGAGAGGCTCAGTAACTTCCGTTGCGTTGGGTCGCCAAAGTAAGATTGGGAGGCGAGGGATTGTGAGCCCGAGCGTCTCCCGGGGCAGGCATGAGGGAGGGCCTTACGCTCAGCACGGCATGCTGCCCAGTATCAGCCCGCGTGTGACGTAGTCTGCTCGCGCTGCCCCTGGCCCTGAAAGCATATCACTTCCATGACACCAATAAGAGTGAAAGGGGATAGGAAGCGGCAACTCGTCTCACACTGCAATTCCAGTACTCGTATACCTCCGTGTACAATGTTGTCGGGCATTGCCACGCCCGATGAACAGAGGGCATATGCGGGAGACACCCATTATACCCTACCTAGCTGGTCTACTGTCGCGGGCAATCCTTCTTCTTAGTTTCCGTAGGACCGGCCGCACAACTTGAATTGTCCACTAGGTCCTAGATGCTTCGATGACCGGGACACAATCGCTATCCATCCGTATTTGCCTGGTGTTGTGGCTGCTTCACGTATGGACGGTATATCCTCTTGCTGTCCAGCTCGGAGGTCGTTCCGTGGCCTCTGACGCGGGCGCCCTTTTCAACCTGCCTCAATCATCAGAGTACGCTAAGGCTGAACAATGCAAATTACGGAGTTTGCTTGCCTCATCCTGAGCCCGAAAGATAGTGTGGCTGGTTTCCCCCCGGATTACATGGCTAAGTTGTTGCATTAAATGGAATCAAAAAAAAAAAGTTG
The DNA here is from genome assembly GCA_000344655.2 of Fomitopsis schrenkii. Taxonomy (NCBI): domain Eukaryota; kingdom Fungi; phylum Basidiomycota; class Agaricomycetes; order Polyporales; family Fomitopsidaceae; genus Fomitopsis; species Fomitopsis schrenkii. Next base: position 282,561 of record KE504168.1, read on the forward strand.
TTGCATCCTGTGCTTCTGCCACCACCGACGACTCACTGAGCAACCTAAGATGAGCGGCAGCAGTCAGTCATTTACTCGGCAAAGGCTCTGCCCAATTGTACAGCATCCACTACCCACGTCATGATAATCTTCAGGACCGGAGTTTGAGATGATCTGAGGCATCGAATGTGGTAAGCTCCACTACATTCTGGACCTACAAGGACCCATATGTGCAATCCATACAGCCTAGACGTCGACAAGTGATGAGTGGCTGGTAAACGCCGACTGAAAACGACGTAGCTTACGTCTCCCCGTGTCTAGGATCGTCGCTGATCGCCTCCAATAACCTGTAACGCATTACAATCTCTGTCGCAATAGCCCGCAGTATGGCTAGAGCTGGGCCGGGATGGACAGTGCAGCAGCACCGATGGTGCTCTCCTCTGCCCGGCTGAGCAAGGGTGCGTGCAGGTCGCGTTCTTGCTGATAATTTCTCGACATTGTTCTGCTCCAGCATGGATCGATCTCGCTGTAATACCTTGGAAAAGGAATGGTGAGAAAGTGGAATATATCCTTGACGATTGCCAATCAGACTGCAGGCATTATGGATCGCCGGTCACCCCTGGATGCGAGGCGGGTGTGGCTGCTCGAGGACTCACGAAGAGGAGAGGAGAGGCGCCGGCGCCAATGGAACGAGGAGGAGGAGGTTACGCAGGCGCTTACAGGCATGGCGTGCGCTATGACATCAGCCATGCGTCCGACGGCGTCCGAAATCGCTCATAACCGCGAGCTCGTCGTTCCCAACGCGCAGCGCACCTCTTCCCCCGACCGCCACTCCTCCAGTTAACACGAAGCACGCTAACCCTCGTATCAACTCGCTAAGTATGTCGATGCTCGCTTCTACCGTCCGCAATGTCGCCCGCACGCGCGTGCCCCGCGCCTCGCTCTCCGTGCTGGCACGCTCGAAGCACACGCTCCCCGACCTCCCTTACGCCTACGACGCGCTTGAGCCGCATATCTCGGGCCAGATCATGAAGCTGCACCACAGCAAGCATCACCAGACCTACGTGAACGGCCTGAACGCAGCCGAAGAGAGCTTTGCGAAGGCGGCCTCGCCGAAGGAGAAGATCCTCCTTCAGCCAGCGCTCAAGTTCAACGGTGGAGGTGCGCAGTGTCCTTCTTAGCTGTGATCCATTGGTGCCGATAATCCAGCATAGGCCACATCAACCACTCGTTGTTCTGGAAGAACTTTGCGCCTCAAGGGCAGGGCGGTGGTGAACTCAAGGCTGGCCCTTTCAAGGACGCGGTCACCGCTGACTTTGGTGGTCTTGACGGTGAGTATATGCGCACGCCTTGGGGCCTCATGACTGCGCTGTTTGCAATGTACCTTGTCATCCCGCTACATATGCGTGTCATCACAGTTTGTGAGCACCACCATGTCGCTCTCACGCCTTCATCTTTGCTACACGAGCACTGTTTTTCTTAAAACAGCTCTGATAACTTTCCTCCTGCACCTTTGACGTTGCGCATTGAATTTCTTGTCACCGAAATTTCTTGTCACCGACGCTCATGACGATGATGTCACAGGCTTGAAGAAGCAGCTCAACGCAGCCACCGCCGCCATCCAAGGCTCTGGCTGGGGCTGGCTCGGCTACAACCCGTCCACGAAGAAGCTCGAGGTTGTCACCACCCCGAACCAGGACCCTCTCCTGTGTAAGTTGCCCATGATCGTCAACGAGGGAGGCAGGGCTGACGCCGTGTCGTTACAGCGCACGTCCCAATTATCGGTGTTGACATCTGGGAGCACTCGTACTACCTCCAGTACTACAACGTCAAGGCAGACGTGAGCATTCTTCTGACGTCTCTGGGCAGCATAGTGTTTTGACGGTTGATGCGCAGTACCTCAACGCGATCTGGAACGTGATCAACTTCGGTGAGGCAGAGGCGCGCTACGTCGAGGCGGTAAAGCAGTAGGCTCCTTGTGCTAGACATGTGCATATAGTAGGTAAATTAGATTCTTGCTTTGCCATTCTTACTGTGTGTTTCCGGTGTGGTGCATAGCAAGATCCAGCCGATCGTTGTACTCTGGGTCGTATGCCTGGGCAGTCGATCTCGGTGGCGGCGGTTCTATGTACGACGCCCGTACTACATGTGGGCGCGACGGAGAGTTCACATATTGTGGGTGATACGTCTCTTGGTTTCACGGATGTATTGTCGCCCTCTTAGCAATGCAGCGCGAGTGTGCGAGGGAAGAACTGCAACAGGTGAACCGTCCTGATTTGCTCCTGATCTTCCTCTCGCCTCGTTAATTCGAGGACACTCGATCGTCTAGTGAGTAACTTGTTGATCACAGAATCCCCGCATGCTCACCGCCCTTCCCTTTTTCTCAAGGCAGGAATACGGACTTGCTAGAATATGCAAGGCCGTACAACAAGGTCCGCCTCCCCCTCCTGATCGGGGTCCTGCTTGGCGTTCTGCGGTTCGGTAGTAGGATGTGGGCGATCTACGTGGAGTTAACTCACCATGGCACCGATGATCGTTCTCCGGCAAAGGTACCGGTGTCTTCGAGGAAATTGTGACGCGTTATCGCCTCCGCGGTCTTGTTCGAAGCGGTACAGAGCTTCGTACGTTTGACCTCTCCCGCTTTTGACTCATTCTAAATCTTCGAAAGCTAGAGACCGAGGTAGAGTCAGACGTCCACCTCTGAGTCGGCTCGACGTCTGCTATACGCAAGCGGCAGGCCAAGTCTCCGCATGGCATGGATGTTCCGTCGGACCTCCATGTGAGTACACGACTGTTGAAGTACACTCACACCAAGCACACCCAGTCCGACTGACCCAGAATTACTGACATGCGGCATTTAGAGCGCCCCAGGTCATTGCCATGACCTCGCTGTGAAAGCGGCGTGCTATGACATATACTCGCCTGGCGCATTTGCATTTGCATTCACACAAGGCATGGAGCATATACATATGGCGCCTCTTCCATATTATTATCAGGGCGGCCCGAGCTCCTCTATTCTACATTCGAGACGGAGAGGCGGCTGTCGGCTCCGAGCTGAATGGGCGCTTACGGGGGGAAAAGAGTACACTCCGGAGTCCATTGCAACAACCATTGCACCGTGAGGGAGGCCGCTTGACTTGGAAAACGCGCATGGTCAGTGTCGTGCCCACGAGCTGCGCCGATCTGTTGCGCGCAAGGCCGACGTCGCTCATATTTCACTGTTTAAACGCCGTACATGTACGGCGAGGACTAAGTACTTATTGCTCAACCAACTGTACTCACCGCTTGAAGATCTGACGTCTGCGATTTTACTTCAATTTCTTTCACTCAAGAATGTTGACACGCTGGGCCCGTATGGGCCTGCTGCTGCTCCAACGAGAGGTCCCGTCGTGCTCCCCGTGTCTCAATCCGAGTCGCGCCTGTCCAAGCTCACGAGAAGACCCTAGGCTACGAAATTTCATGTCTTGGCATGTATCACGCAACCGAGGACTGCAAGAGCCTGGTGGCGGAGGGTGGCGGTACTGAATTTTGCCATGGCCGACGACGGTGAGTCGTTATACGCACGCAATCTTATCAGCGTTGGAAATTGATTCAATCTTATCAGATAACGCAGCAGCGTCTCCGATCATCTTCCACATGCAGTGCTCACTGGCAGCCCTCTGTCTCTCTGGTTCATGGCTCTCGCCTCATCCACCTCCGCCCCATGATCGGTCGTTACCTGTACCCAGAAGCCAATGGGATGGTATCCGGCAGATGCAACTGCAACTCATCAGATGCTTCTGCGTCGTCCAGACTTGAGAGCTTGAGAGGCCGCCTAAATTGTGCACAGTACGACTCGCCAAGAATGGAGGACAGGTCGAATTCATTCTCCGTTTCCATTCTCCTGGGAGCCAATCTAGAACGTATTATCCTCTCAGATCCCGCCGCGGAAATGCTGCCACGCCGGTGCAAAAGGCTTTACAGCGTGATTATCTGCTGCATTGGTCCAGACGGCAACGCAGAGCGTTTTCGACCTCGAACGGCCCCACCCCCAGGTCCTCCGCCATGTGGTCACAGTTGCATATAATCACACAAAAGGACCCAACTTGTTCCCGGAGAACCCAGCGATCCTGTTTCTTCTTCTCTCCCCCAGGTGGCTGTCTCCGGTGAACATCGAACCCGTGTACCACTACGATCCTCCACGCCATGGCTCAAAGCTCGCCCTCCCCCGACAAGGTTTTAACATCCCACAGAAACAAGACATATCCGAAGCAAGTCTGGTACTTCGTCGCGTGCTTCATCTTCCTGGTGTCATTCTTCCACTACATCTCCTGGATTGCAAGCAAGGTCTCGAAGAGGCGCGCTCGCAAGGTCGCGGTAGACCCAGAGGCTGGTACTGACTCCTCTAAGGGTCGCTTTTCCGTGCGGAACATCCCTCGCGCTATCGTCAATGCGTACAGGGTCATGGCATTCCGTTGGACTATAGAGCTTGGCAGCTCGTATACGCTCAATATGGCCGAGGTATCTGTCTCGTGCGCCTACATCATCGCCCTCTTCGTCTGGACGTTCATTAACAGTACGTCTACTATTCCTCGCCACGATAATCGGAGCTCCTGACTACGGGTTTGCCTACAGCTACGAATGTCAGTGGAGAGAAGTTCGCGCGGAGGTACTGGGGGAACAGGGCAGGCAATATCGCCTCGGCCCAACTCCCTCTAGTTACCGCGCTCGGAACAAAAAACAACGTCGTTTCTCGTCAGTCGCAATCTTTTCTTAGCCGAGCCTCGTCTGATGTGATTTATCTGTTGCAGTCATTACGGGGATCAGTTATGACAAGGTCCGTGGCTCTTCCATTCTACAATCTCGCCTACTCACTAAGGAGATAGCTCAACTACATCCACCGGATGACAGCACGCGTCGTATGCGCCTTGCTCTGGGTCCACACGGGTAACGAGGTCAGCATCCTGTTCTACTTTCCATGAACGTTGCTCACGCATATATCATCTTAGTTCATAATGCAGGTCTTCTTATCTAAAGAGCGATATCACCTACTAAGCGGATCCCTTCGCGCAGCGTTTATTGGGACTGGAAGCCCTCTTACTTCCTCCCTGCTGGTATGGCAGCGATGATAGCCCTCACCGTGCTGTGTATCCTGTCCGTACGTCCGGTGCGCAACAACGCCTATGAGATCTTCTACATCACCCACTTCTTCATGATCGGGTAAGCTTTCGTTCACTAGCTCCGCATACCATCTCACAATTCGCGCAGCATATTCCTCATCGGGGGGTACTATCACGCAAATGCTAAGAAGATGGGGTCGTATATCTGGCCGTCCTTCATCGTCTGGGGCCTCGACCGGTTCATCCGCGGCGTGCGCATCATCTTCGCGAACCACTTGTACATCTCCTGGTCCGGCAAGCGCGCGCATCTCGATGCGTCCGTCGAGCTGCTCTCCCCGCACTTCATGCGCGTGCGAATCGCGCGCCCTCCGCACTTTCACTGGAAGCCCGCGCAGGCGGCGTTCCTCATGATGCCGACCGTGTCCTTGCTTCCGACCGAGTCGCACCCATTCACGATCTCTAGCATCGAGGGCCAGAACACGGGGAAGCAGCTCGAAGGAGACGCGCCGTACTGGAACGAGCTCGTGTTCTTGATCAACGTTCGCGATGGGTTCACGAAACGCCTCGCGAGGATTGCGGAGAAGGGGAATAAGGTCAAGGTCCTCATCGAGGGGCCATATGGGTACACGCCCGATCTCACGAACGACGATACGGTGGTGCTAGTCTCAGGTTAGTTGACGGTGTATAGATTCGTTGCTGTGAACACTGTTGACTGTTTGGCCCGCGTGTAGGAGGTTCGGGCGTAGCGTTCACGCTGCCTGCATTGCTTGGGATCGTGAAGTGAGTGCATGCTGTCTATCATGAGTTGGTCGTTGAGATTTGTATCCCCAGTGATGTGCGTGCGGAGAAGAGTAGGTGCACCAAAGTTGTATTCATTTGGGCCATACGCGATTTAAGTACGTCGGGGTCCCTTCACACGTAACTGAGCCGCTTACGACCGTGCTCTATAGGCCACGTTGAATGGATCTCAAGAGCACTGATGCAAGCACTCGAGCTTGCCCCACCGTCACTCGCGATTTCTATCCGGATCTACGTGACAGCAGGCGAACCATCAGTGACGAGCGAGCGGGCGTACGATGACGACTCTACTCACAACGGCTCTTCTGGAAGCCAGGAGAAGAGCACTGCGGCGTCGCTCTCCGACTACCCTGCCGTCACGCTTTACAACGGCCGTCCAGATCTGTGCGCATCTTTGCGCGATGAAGTATCTCTCACTACGGGTCGTGTGTCCGTGACTGGTGAGTGTTCTTGCAGATGCTATTTTGACCTGACTTGGGGCTGACTACCGTCTTTTGAAGTGTGCGGCTCCCAAGCCATCGCTCGTGCTTGCCGTCAGGCACTACGATTCCCTGTTTCCGGTCCCTCTGAGACGCTCAAGGGTGGACCAAACGTAGTTCTCCATGTTGAATCGTTTGGCTATGCCTAGCTACGGCGCAACCACGCGAGACTAGTAATGAGTCATGAGAATAGAAGGCCGTCGTGTATAGATCTTTTGTTATTTGTTGAAGTGATCACTGATCATCTCGCTTATGAAATATGTAGACAATTATTTTCAGTGATTGCGGAGAAAATATAAGCAACTCTGTCAGAAGCGATAATCCACCGCATCCAGACCTTCCGACCATGACGCCACCTTCTGCGCATTCTCGAGCAACTCTGCACTTCTCGTCTGTGCCTTCTTGACGGCGTCCTTCCCTAGAGGCAAGTGTCGGGGAGGATCCTCGGCCTCAGACAGCTTGTAACAGCCTTCACCGCCGCAAATACGGTCGGGGTCCCAGGCGGGGAAGTTGTGCCTGCCAGGAGATTCCTCACCTGGTTGCCTACAAGCGTAGGCTTGCTATATGCGGGATGGGCTTCCGTGCGAACCGTGCTCTGCATCACATTCGTGTTGAAAGCACCTGACTCGACCTCGATGATCTACATCACCATCACCAATGGCAGGAAACATTGATGATTGCAGGTGAGCGTACCTTGATGTTCCACTCTGGGTCTACCTCTAACGCTAGGGCATCACTGACGGCATTCAGCGCTGGTGAATGAACATGAGCGGCACTCGGACCCAACGAGAAGTGACAGTTACCTACCGCATTTCGTGGCTGCATAGAACGCATAGCCAGCAGGATCGTTGTGAACGACCATTGAGCTCATCTGGATGAGCCGTCCGCCTTGGGGTTTATTGACGTCGCGGAAGGTGCGAACGGCCTCCTTGCTGACGTTAACGGCACCGAAGAAGTTGACGTCAAACACCGCACGGGCTATTTGATCCGTGGTGGCCTCCACCTCGCCGATAACGTTGTAGCCAGCGTTGTTGAACACAACATCGATGCGCCCGTACGCCTTCACAGCCTCGTCGAACGCGGCTCTGATCTCGGCTGGCTTAAGGACGTCGACTTTGAGGACGAGTAGGTGCTTGGAGGTATACTTGGCGGCGAGGTCAGAAATCATCTCAGGCTTCCTGAGCGTGGCGACAGCAATGTCACCCTTTTCCAGTGCAAGCTCAGTAATGCCTCGACCGAAGCCGGATGACGCTCCTGTAACTGAAGTAACACGCATCAGCTGCTGAATGCATATCTAAAAAATAAGAGTACGTACTGAACCACACTTTAGTAGACATGCTTTCTCGAGTTGTAATCTTGTACTGATGGCTCTGCTAGTGTCACGAAATCAATGCGATAGTTGAGTCGCTCTTCAGAGACTTTATATACCAGTTTGACTTAGAGACATTCCGATACCTCGGTATAGCGAACTTGGATCGCTGAGTCAGCGTTATTGCTGGCTGACATGCCAGCTTTCTCGCTCACGCTTATCGCCGATTCCTACAGCCTTTCGGGAATTGAGTAAAACCATAGCAGCTTACAGAACGTGTGTAAGAAGCCATCATGGCACCATTGCTACTACTAGTAGTACGCCCGGCAGTACCGATATGCCATTTTCCCGCAGACCTCACAAGGGATTTTCTCGATGGTGAAATAGGAGGAGGAGGAGGAGTAGGAGGAGGAGGAATCCATTTTAGCCACCGGCCGTAGGCATGATCCTCGGCGTCTTGACAGTGACAGCGCTCACTAATCACAACACTGCAACGACACTGGGCGCCAGATGTTGAGCACGCTCGTATGCCGCTGGCAGCGCCGCCCCGATATTACTATATCGGGAAACCTTTCACATCGTTGCTGCTGCACCGTGCTGGCTTTCCACAATGACAAGCACGCATAGCGCCCCAGAACCCATGCTTTGTAGCTGTATTAATCGAGGCTGTGTCAAGCAGGCGTCGTGCACTGCGGGAATGGGGGACCCGTCACACAGTGTCACCCTCCGTGACAGTGATGTGACTTCCTCCCCTCGAGCTCTTCCGCCTTTTTTGACATGTCTTGTCTTCAAAAGGTGTAAATTGATACACTCTATATCTGTTACAGTAGGTTGTGTATCTTACTACCACTTTACCAGGGGCGAAAGGCAAGAATGAGTGCAATCGTGCGAAAATGGTACTAAGTAGGTAGTTTCCGGATTAGGCAAGGGCGTCGGCCTTACCGGCGGCTGATTCCGTAGGCGACTTCTGCGCCTGGGCGCTTGACATCCCAGCGCATGCCCGAAGCTGCCCGAAGTCAGACCTCCTCTTCCCTCCCGACGCGTGCGACATTGCAATAGCCACAGGAGATTCTGGATGTTCAACATAGGTACCTGACTCACTCTTTCTACGATAGTTTCCCGTTCGAGTCATCCTCAATCACATCGTGCTTTCTGGATAGAGTCGCCCCACTGGCTCACTGACATGCCTTTGCTGAAGAGGATACTATATACCAGGTCCATATCTCACTAGGCTTGACTTCACACACAAGATGCTGTCACCATTGCTCCAAGCATCCACGCGGCGCGCCTGCCAGGCCCGCATGGATACACTACGGTGAGCGGTAGCGCTACTGGGCCTCGGCGCATCAAACCGAGCGTCTGAGTTCGAACTTGCTGTCGACGGTCGTGTCCTCCCATTCACTCTTGATTCGCTCTGAAAGTATGTCGACGTTACAACTGAACCAAGTCCACAGGCTTGGCATTCAACAGCGCTGAAATCACACCGGAGCGCTCAGCTGTCGGTGTGCGGACGAATGTCTGACCTGTATTGCAGCGAGGTGTGACGCGTACGTAGTAAGTATGTACACGTGCGTTATCACAACTGAGCGATCAATACCTCTGATCGACGATTCATCAGACCCCAAGACCTATTGCGGTTGCTCGAGTGCTACCCCCTCGAGAGGACTACGCTCGAACTCCTCAGGGGGCTGATTCACATATGCATGTGCCTGGGGAGCTAGGGTCTCCCTGCAGATCCATCTGATTCCGCAACACACGCTCGAAATGATAGATCGTCCCGAGGTCTCAACCGATTGTATCTGCGGGCGCACAACTCCCACACCAAGACCAGAACGACCGCACAGCTTCTCGGGTGCCTTGATGGCGGTGTGTGCAGAGACTGCCCTGATAAACGATGCTTGGGGGCAACGACACCCGCTTTCTGCGCTGAAGCCCATCTCTCGTCTGTCCAGATGTCATCCAGCGTAGTGCCCCCTCATTCCGTCGACGGCCTGTAAGTCCTTCCGATGATTGCCGAAAAGGACAGCTTACTGACGAGTTGCTTGCAGCGCTGGACCGGCAGTGCGTTCACCTCACTGCATTTCTAAGGGACAGACACTGACAAGCTGTCAAGCTGATCGGATATTTCTTCAGTTGGGCCTTGCTCGGCGTGCTGTGTATCCAGGTTTGTGAGTACCTCTATAGATGCGTCCGACTCGAGGCACCGTCACTGAGCTATCGATAGATCTGTATAATGTGAAGTTCCGTCGAGATCCTATCCTCTTGCAGTGCCTCGGTAAGGGTTTCGCGAGTTTGCTGGCTAGGTTGGACGCTGAATTGGTTTGTTCGTCGCGACAGTCTATGCTATCCTTGCCCTCGAGTGGATCCAGACGATACTCCTGACCGTCGACGCATTTGAATCATTTGTCTACAACTACGGCAATCCGGCTGCGCTGACGAGTACCAAGGGGCGGCCGGGATGGTTCTCCCTCACTGTACTGTGTGGCCTGGTCTCTGTGCCAGTGCAGTGGTACTTCTCGTGGCGCATATATAGGCTGTTCAAGACGATCTGGCTCTGCGGTTTGATCTGCTTCGTATGCACAACCACAACTTGCTCCATCGCGCCGCCACTGATGCGCCTCTGCAGCTGTCTTTCACTGAGATGATCTTTGGCATCGTTATTGCCACTGGTGTGCAGGTACGAGGCCCTAGCAGCCTATTGGCTTCAATACGTTGGTATGCTCACGGGCAGGTACCCTGTAGCTCAAAGATGTGTCTACTACCAGTGAGCTCGGATTCTCCAGGACTGCGTTGGCGTTCGATTGCGTAAGTGCTCATCCGCCGTCATGTCGACGCGTGGGTACACTGACGGCGGACGATGGCAGATCTTCTTGGGTGCCAGCGCGCTCGTGGACCTTATTATTGCGGTGGCCATGACGATCTTGGTCAGTTGTTGCCCCACATGCTACGTGAGTATCGGCTGATGGTGTATGTGGCAGCTGTTGAAAATGCGGAACGGCATGCTCAAGACGGACATGATGATCAACAAGGTCATCCGTTTCGTGGTGGAGACTGGGAGTCTCACGGGTGAGTTGGTGACTAGCAATCACAGCCAGTCGTTGCTCATCTCGAACCATAGCGAGCGTCGCCATCGTCGGGCTGATCCTTGCATTGGGAGTTCCGGTAACGTGGTCAATGACGAATACTGACTACGGGTGCTCATGCTATGTTCAGGGCAAGCTGTACTATGAGCCTGTGATCTTCACGCTCAGCAAGCTGTCAGTATCCATCTGCCATAGAATTGGCGGGTTATCAACTGACCGTGTAACCAGGTATGCCAATACGTTCATCACCAACCTGCTCAACCGTACGACGGACCGCACGACGCCGAACAACACCAGCAGCGCCGCCCGCCGGATCAGCTGGGCGGGAGACACGCTCCAAGATATCGAGACGGTGAACGACGGTAAGTCACGCTGCGCGCAGTGCAGCCCGTGACGCGTGACGTCCCTGAACACTGTCACAGGGATCCCGATGGGAAAGACGTCCCCCCGCTGACGTGTCATCTCCTGGAAATATACCATACCCTTTTGTCACCGTGAAGGCGTCCCCGTGCTATGCGACTCCCCTCTCGACACATGGCGCGCCGTGCGGAAGTTGTCATCTCACGACCTGGGCATACATGTGATACCATGACCAGGACGACATATTTATATTCGTATTGAAGGGAAGACGGCAAGCAGGGACTTTGTTGGTCGCGTATGGTAGACATTCATCATTTCCTCTTCCATCTTGGCTCTTGCTGTACTAGTATATTTATTGGTGGAGCCTCCGAGCCATTATACCGTAGGTACTAGTACATTAATCCGCTGTAATCATCGTTATCCAGTTCCCAGTGCGAATGATCATGGACAACAATCACTAGTTACCCATAGGCCTGCAAAGACATGACAGTGGCCGACTGATAAGTAACTGTGCTCCACTGACCTCTTGCCCGAAGATCGCTCGACATATTGAACAGACAATCAGTAGGGCGACCGTCCTCGCGCAAATTTTTCTCGCTATCACAGACATTGATGTTTCACGAGGGTAAAATACGGTACGCTGGTTCTCATTGAAATTGTATCAATGACTCGCACACAGGACGGTCATGAAGCAATCAAGCGTCGTCAGCAACAATTATGACCTTCTTCCCGGTATTTGTGCCCTTCTGCACCGAGAGGATGGCCTCGCCCACGGACTCTAACCCCGATGAGCGATCCTCGGTATACTTGATCTGGCCTGAAGCTACCATTGGCGGGATGTCGCGGTAGAACGACTCGCGGTACTGCTCGGCAGGAGTACAATGTGAAGAGGGTCGAGTGCAGAGCAGGCAGAGGGTTTTCGTCAATCATTCAGACAGCGACGAGAGGAGCCGGGGTATGCATACCTTGTCGTACAAGCTCCAGACGACGAAGCCGTTGATGCTTAGCTCCCTCTCGAAGAACAGAGAAGTATTTTTCACTCCGTACGGTTCGGCGTTGTAGCTACTGATCGCTCCGCATTCCTTTCAATGCAGCAGAGCGTGGGCGTCAGCTGATGTCGCCTATAGCGGTGAGGTCACTCACGATGAATCGCGCATAACGGTGAGCTGCGTTGAGTGCTACTTCGAGTGTCTGCCCGCCGACGTTGTCCCAATAGCTGCGGATCCGAGTTTATCAGCATCGCGCCCCGCGTCGCACACATCCGATCCGCTTACACGTCTATGCCGCCCTCACGCTCCAACACCGCCTTGGTGTCTTCCTTCTTATAGTTGAAGACGACGTCCGCGCCGAGCGACTTCACGAACGCAACCTTCTCGTCGGAGCCTGCGCTCGCGATCACCTTGAGCCCACCAGCCTTCGCGAGCTGGACGACCGTCCTGGTGGTGTTCACGCGTCAGCATGACACGAAAGAGAGACGAAACAAGGCCACGTACGCTCCGACCGGGCCCGCCGCTGCGGTCACGAAGGCGGTCTCCCCGCGCTTGGCGCGTGAGTACTCGTTCCAGGCGTGATGCGCCGTCGCGCCTGTGCACAGCAGTGAGGGGCGGTAGCATGTAGGCACGCGTCGGCTTTGCTCACCTGGCATGCCGCATACCCCGACGTACACGCTCCATGGGAGCCCTTCCTTGTTGTCCAGGACGCGGAAGCAGGCCGAGTCAATGTCGGCGGGGTCGGCGACGACGCTGTACTCCTGGAAGGGGAGCATGCCGTAGACGTGATCGCCCTTCTTGAGCGCGGCGTGCTCCGAACGCAGGACAAGCCCAACACCGAAGTTGTTGATACTGCCAGTTGCTGTGAGCAGGCACTCAATGATATTACGCAAGCACTCACGCTTCACCAACAAGGAACGGCGGCTAGGTGTCAAATTGTGTGGTGAGCGGGGCGCACACGTTTAATTGCGTCTATGGGCACTCACGGCGTAGCTTTTGATGTGGGGCTCGCGCATCCGACCGCGCATGTACGGGTCGATGCTCAGGGTGAGCGTCTTCACAAGGAAGCCGCCATTGAGCGGAATGCTCTCGAGGTCTACCGTTTGCGAGTCGTCGTAGACCACCGTCTTCCCGGGGATGGGGTAGCTCCCGGCAGAGGGGATAGAGCTGAAGAGAACACGGCCGTTGCGAACGGGGGTCATTGTAGATCTAGTACGTGCGAGTGAATTAGTGGTTGGGGAGAGCTGGAGGGGAAGGTGAGGCGGCATGCGAGCTTATATAGCACTGGAGACACCACAGTGCATGACGCAAGCATTATGAACGACGACCAGCTGTGGCTGAATGACCGGTCGAACGACGAGTCGTCACCGACTGCATGGCGACAGGTTATCCCCTCTCGGAGGAGGCGGACATAACCAAGCACGCACCGTCAACATCACAAATCCCTGCCGTGCCCAACGGGGATCCGCTCCCTCCGTCGTAAAATATGGGATTCGCCACTACTGGTTTGGCAAATAGTGGTTCCCCGCAGCCCCACTTCACCGCTTGCTGCCCAGCCTGAGACCCAGCCTGAGTCATCTTCGACTTCTGCTCGTGAACGAAGAACCGGTCAGCTGCCAGTCGACACCATCTAGCCAGTGCTATTTTTCCCGGCGTTGAGGATATACGTTATCTCGTCGGAGCTTCTGGCCGCGAGCTGTGGCGTGCCTTGTAGTAGTAGCCGGCTTGCTTGCTGCATACTTACCCCACGAACGGGCGCAAGATCGCCGATCATCCCCAGTGAGAAACGCATCCGGGCGCTTGCAGGGTGGTTCGACGTGGTTTGTGCCAAGAGATTCCGTACGAGCTGGTTCGATCTCCATTGGCGTATGTGCCAAACTTAGTCGATCTCAACTTTCGACCACTGCAAAATTCTCACTTTCGCATTTTCAAAGTCGTGAACTTCGCCATCGAAATATTCGAGTTGGTCCCGTGATTGGCAATCGCTATGACGTCGTGACCGTCGGCGGGGTTTCAATGACATCGTCGAGCGCAAGTTATAACGAGCCCCCTCCCCTCCTCCCTTCCTTGTCTTTCTCTCTCATCTTCTCGGGCTAGGCTATAGCGGGGAGGGGTGTGTGGCTGCGGTGGTGGAGAGGGGCGGGTGCTGGCAGCGGTGCAACCAGGGGGATTGGGCAACGGCGATGGCGGGATGGTGGGAGTGTGGGAGATGGCGGGAGGCGGTGATGGTGGGGGGGATGGCGGGAAGGATGGTCGAGGCGGTGGCGGGAGGGCTGGTCGACTCGGCGGCGGCGGCGATGACAGCGACGGCAGCGATGCAGGGTGGTAGTCGAGCGGGGAGGGTTCGGCGTGAATGCGTGTTATGTAATTCAATAGGAACAACCGTAGTAATATTGGAATAGATTCGATTTGATTCTTTTATATGCTTTTGTACAAGATCGAATGCCACTGCATGGAGCCAAATGAACAGGAATATACACCAGCGAGCTATACACGCGCATTTGACCTGTGTCATGCGATGATTGAGCTCGTGTGTGGTTGAATGCCAGGGAGCGAAAATTCCGTTTTTTTAAATGGGAGATGACCTCAATCGAGCTCCGTCAACACTACGCTCAGATCGGCTCCGGATGAAAGCGCCCGGATGCGTTTTTCACTGGGGATCATCACCGGTCCGTCTACATAGATTGCTCGCGCGAGTCAAATACACGAAGAGCGCGGCTGTGATTACTCAGCGAATAGTAGGCCCGAAAGGGGCATCGCAAGGTGAGTGTGTAAGCAGATGCAAGCCCTAGGCCTCACCTTCAGCCTGCAGCCGGCACTGCATAGCGGCGCGGCTTTCTGAGTTAGCCGAGCGTACTCTTGACCGTGCAAGGGGTCTGCATTCTCATTCTTCGTGAGCATGGTTCTGTGTATCTTCGCTGCAAGCTTCTGGCCGTAGATTCGCCACTGATCGCGAGGACATTCATTCAGGAGCGAAGGAAGGCTTCTCAGAATGAGTATGACGTACTAGGAAGAAGAGATACAAGTTTGTGAATTTCCCGACGCAGTAACTCGATACGCTAGCTGCATAACTGTCAACATGGGGCAGTGTGACGTAACGCTAATGGCTCCCTCACGTCAGCCACGAAGATACGTCTCTCTCTCTCGAACTTCAAGCTCCTTGTGGCATCGCTCCATGAGGCCTGCCTGCTCATAGTATGTGCCAGACTGTCCTAGCAACAAACTTCATCGCTTGCTCACTCTACATACGCAGCAGCGATTGGAGACCTGGTCGTGAGTTTGATACGCATAGCGACTTGACAACCACGCACCTTCCCGTTCGACCCTCGATCGAGGTCATAGATGTCCCTCCGACATTGGCAAGATTCCCTTGGCAGGGCATCCTTGGCTCCGCTTGCTGCCAGCGTACGCTGCGTTGTTCAAGTTTCTTGACTTGGTAGCGATCACGTATGCCGTCAGGTACGGACGCACTGGTAGCTACACATGAAAAGGAGAAATAAAGGCTAGGGCGCGTGCGCGTGATTATTGCCATTGCCAGCTTGAACCGACGTCCGCGGGGAGCCTAGACCACCGGGCCGACGGACCGCGCCACAGTTGTGGCGCCTCCGCTTCGTCAGCCAACTATAACTTGAACATAAACCAAATACTTACAGTTTCGACACAAACCCTCATCGCGTCTACGCTATCGAAGGATTTGAATAGACATTGAGGAACTACACGCGTACTCAACGACCAACCCTATGATTGACGTGACAAATATAGCGACGACCAATTACAAGCTTTCACAAAGTATGTTACAACGTCAACTGGAAGCAATGCGCCGTGAGTCCTTCAATGTCCATTGTCCATATCAGTCATGAGGTCGTTTTAGGAGTGGTGAACACCACAGCCGTTCTAGAACGCCGATCAGCAAAACGAAACCGTGTAGTCGGTGCCCGTCGGGCAGGAGCTCGTCATGCCGCAGCCGTCGCCCTCGTTGAGGCCTGTGCATCCCTGGGGTCCCGTCGTGCCTACACGTCGATCCGAGTGAGTAAGCAAGCCATTGACGTCCAAGGGAACGAAACCCACAGCTACCACCAGGGGTGACCGTCACCGCCACGTTGAACCCGTCCGCCGTAGCCGGGGTGAAGAAGTCCAAGCTGTTCCAGCTACACCCATCACGCACGTCAGCACCTAGCGCGCCCTCCGCCCAGCCGTACATCGCACGCACCTGTTGATCGAGAACTGTGCGAGCGTCGCACCGCTGCCCGCGGGGCTTGTGCAGCTCTCCGCGCCACACCCACCCGTCTGGCAATTGCCCGCCGCGTCGCAGCCCGTGCGGCCCCAGATGCGGCCGCCGTTCGCCCACTCGGACCCGAGCGTAACAGATGCGGACGTGCCCGCTGCGAGCGGGAAGCCGCCCGTGGAGGAACCGTCGGACGCGGTCGCGGTGGGGTAGAACGCGGGGTCGACTTGGTAGCTGCAGTTGTTCGTCACGGTGACGGTCGTCCTGTGTGCCCTCGGTCAGCGCAGAGTTAGACGGCGGCCGCGATGGTATGAGGTACTTACGCAGAAGCGGCGGCGGCAAGGGCAGTGAGGATGGTGAACGCACGAGTGAACATTGTGATGTAGGAAGTCGACTGGAGGCTAAGTGGGAGCGGGGTAGTGCTGGAAGAGGTGGGGGGAGCTAGTGCTACGACCGTTGCTCACCTTCTTATATCACAATCGAGCTTCATGTCATGGCGTACGATCCCCGTGGACGCACATGCGGCGTTCTGTAGGGTTCCGTGCGCATGCGAGGGCGCGGCTCGGCGGGCACTGCAGCAGTGCGGGAAATCGCTATCTCAGGCTGCGCGACATGTTTGTGACTTTCCCGTGTGAAGTCAATGCATGAGCATGCAGTCTGCGCGAGGCGAATCAACGCCGCCTTGAGCTTGGCAGAGGCAAAAAAATGTCGACGGAGGTAAGTAAAGCTGTAGTGGTACTCAATTAAGACTTATTCTCTGAACTTATTTCTAGCCACCGCCACCGTCCATATGGCCGACGCTGATGTGTGATGTCGTCGTTGATCGCCCAACCGTCCAATATTCCATGTATTCTGAATATAATGCCTGAAATACAGTGGCTGAGTTTGAATCATAGTGACGGGTAGCTCAGACCCATCGAGTCGTCGTGCGCATCCATAGAACTTGTATAAGTCCATTGATCTTAGTCACTGGATAGTGATCAAACGCGGGTGGTATGCCCAGAGGATTGGGGTGGAACAGAACTGTCCCCGGTGCGTACGCTTCGGGTGGAGGATGAAAGGCACCGTCGTACGGAGGGTGTGCGTACGACGGCAATAGAGCGTGGTATCTGGTTGGTGCAAACGCGCAGGCCGAATGCGCTCCTTGGTCAGCCACACTCCGACTTACCCCTATTGTAGGGTTTCCTGGGCTTGTGTGTTGCCTACGTGGGCACGGCGAGCCGGGCAATCATCTCACCCTACGATCGAGAGTCGGCCATCAACAAGCGACGGTGGCGGTCAGAAATAAGTTCAGAAAATAAGTCTTAATTGAGTACCACTTGTGGCCGGGGACGGCGCGCTGAGAGGCGGGTGCGATTGCCATCATCCACGGTCAAGGGTGACCGGTGACCGGCGGGTTGTGGGATCTTGACATGCCACCCACCAATGGCATGCTCCACAAGGCAGCGCCACCTGATCTTGCTTGCAGTGACTCTAGAGCCCGACCTAGCCCTGAATCCGGAGAGTGCGTTTTTCGTTCTAGTGGTCTAGTAGCTAGCTAGTACTAGTCGCAGATCGGATTGGTACTAGATTCGCACATATCGGAGAATAGTGTAGTGATGCTTCTTGGCGATCAGTCCGCGGAGGGGGATGATACATCACTACACTAGTAGCATCGCCGTCGTTGCTGCTAGCCGAACATAGATTGGCAGTGAGCGTTCGACGGCGAATCGACGTACCGACGCGGTGCTAGATGTGGTCATGTGACCGCGTAGGATCCATGCACCATCCCCGCGCAGACACCGACGATTCTACGTATATACATAAGTGGGAAGACATACATAGGCAATTATTATTCCATGTCACGTATGTACAAAGACCAGAAACTTCGAAAGAAATATCACTACAGGAGCATAAATATCGATATCAAACACAGCGAGCCCAACGATACATTTTGACACTACTTCTTCTTGCTACCGCAGAGCCCCATCCTGCTCGATGTTCGTCGCATACTTCCCATGCTCATACCCCGAAGACGTCTCCGGCCCCGTATAGGCCGAAATATAATCATAGTCATCATCGCTCGCGCCCTCCTGGCCCGCCCGGGACGACCTATCCCCCGGCGGCTGTGCAGCAGACAACGAGCGGAACCGGCCACTGCCCTCCCCAACGTCCAGCGACCCACGATTGCCCAGTGGCGCAGACGGTATGCGCGGGATGGACTGGCGCAGCGCGCCGGGCGTGATGTTCCCCGACGGCGACGCGGGCAGCGGTCGCTTCTTCACCATCAGCGGACCCGTGTCCACGCTCGGCGCGTCGCCACCGGACGGTGCAACGGCAACCGGGATGCTCGGGCTGCGCGCCTGTCGCCGGAACGCCGCGGCGGAGATCTTGCCCGAGCCCGAGGCGGCGGGGAGCGTGTAGAACGGCACGGTCGGCGTGGGCAGCGGCGACGAGAGCGGGGACGCGTATTCGGACTGGGGCGTCGCCCGGTATGAGCTTGTGTTCGTGTTGACCGAGAACGTCGAGGGCGACGGGCGGTTCAGCGAGATGGTGGGCACGGCCGTGGCGAGCCCGTCGGCGCTCTGTCGTGAGCGGGTCGACCCCGGTGAGGTAGGCTCGCGTTCGTCAGCGGAGGGCTGCGAGAACGACACCGTCGGCGAGGCGAGGGAGCGCTCGCGCATGTACCCACCGAACTGCGAGCCGCCCCCCGTGCTGATGCGTGGGCTGCTAGGGGCCGAGGCGGTGATGTCTGCCCCCGGGCGAGGAGAGATCGTACGACGGGCGAACGGTGCCTGAGGCGGCGCGAGAGGCGAGGGTGTGCGCTGGCTCAGCTCCGGGATCGTGCTCGTCATAGCGGGACTGGACATGAGCGCATCGATCTCGCGGGAGACCTCCCGAGCAGCCTCTGCGTCGAGAGAACGCTCGTCAGAGGGTGGCGTGGGCTCAGACGCAGGAACGGGTGGTGGTGGCGAGGGGATACGAGGGGGCGCTTCTTGAAGTGCCTCTGGCGCAGCATCACGTACGGGAGGAACTACGCGTAAGTCAGCATATATGAACGGCGCAAGGTGCGATAGCTACGCACTTTCGTTCGACGACCGAGTAACATCCGAGTGGTCAGATTGTCCAATGCTCCGACGGCCATCATCTGCAAGCTCCGCGCCTTGGCCAGAACCGAGGGCGTTCTCATTGTAGCCACCCGACAAGCCCTCGAACTTGACTTTCCTGTCGTCCCAATGGCGTCGCTCGGGCGAACGCTCTGCCTCGCCCTCCGACTGAGACACGTACGCCAACTGCACATCATCCTCTTCGGCATCATACGCCGCGACGTCCGAGTACACCGGCGGCGGCGACGAGTGCGACGCTCGGTGGCTGCCCCTGCTCTCCCTTTTTGCCCCCGCCGCGCCTTCACCAGACTCGAACGCGAACTTGTCTCCGAGCGCCTGCGCGATGCTCGTCGAGAAGTCGTCCTGCGGGCGCTGCACATCGAGCGACGGCGGGCGGTCCGCCGCGTAGAGCTGCGAATCGCGGGGGCCAGCGCCGGGAGGGGGGCGAGGGCCGCCGAGTGCGGGCACGGTCGAGAAGCGCGAGCTGCGCGGGCCCATGAGGCGCTCGCGCTCCTCGGGCGAACGCATCGAGCTCGCACGCAATTCCTGCGCGACGACGCCGAACTCGGCGGGGTCGGGTGGCGGTGGGGGTGGAGGAGAGCTCTCGCGGTAGGAGAGCGACTGAGAGCTTGGCGCCATGTACGGACTTGAGGGGGGGAGCTGGCTGCCGTAGCTGCCGGCAAAGGGCGAGCGTGGCATTTGGGAGAGTGAGTCGGCGAGGGAGGTGTCGCCTGGTACAGGCATGATGACGGAGGTCCGCCGACTGACGTCGCCCATGAAGGAACCGGAGCCAGAAAACCCGTTGTGCGGAGGCCAGGAGGTCACGTCGGAGCCCTCGTACGTATGAACTGGGTGGATCAGTCCACCAGGGTTGGGCTCTGTCGCAAACCCAACAGTCGAGAGCGCGCGGCGAGCGTCGGTGACTAGGTTCTCTGTATTGGCATGGCCACTGTAGTACGCGCGAGGAAGGCCGGGTTCTGTCTTGCCGAGCGGTATTTCCTGCGGGGCGGTGAGACGAGACCGATGTACCTCCTCAGGATGTGGAACGTACAGCAATCACTAGCTTGCCGTGCTCGCCGACAATCTGCCATGATAGTATCAACCCACTGCGTCAATGCCCGGCTTGGATACGCACAATGCCCTTCTCGCAGCACTCTAGCAGTCCTCCGAACTTGATGCCCAGCCACGTCCTCGCAGTGGACCGCTTGTAATCACCGAGATCAGCCTCCTCTGCCATGATGTCTGTGTCCATGATTCGGATCTCTTCGCGCAGCTTGTTTAGATGGTCCATCTGCGCTTGAAGGTTCTTGTTATCCGGACCCATTTTGCTGAGCTTCCTCTCCGCATTGTCGGCATCGGACGAGAGCGACTTGCGCCGCCGCCGGAGCTCGTCCAGGCGTTCCTCGCGTGTGCGTATCGACTTCATATGTTCGCGTACAGTTACTTGATGGTTCGCAAAGGCTTGCAGTGCATCGGCGAAATGGAGGTAGAGAGCACAGGACGCAGAGAGCGTATCCTGTGCTACCTGAGTTCATCGGCATGTTCTCGTACTGAACGCGACTCACCCCTAGGTCATCGCCTTCGCCTACTCCCCATGTCTTCAACGCCTCCGATGCCTTCGCTATGTCAGTGCTGAGCCTCTGTAGTCTGCCGGAGTGCTACGCGTCAAAATAAGCCCCGGGTCGTTACAGGTGTGACGTACGAGTGTAGAACAGCCTTCTCAGCTGTGATTAAGTCTTGAAGCGAACGAAGGTCCTTGTTCCCACCAAGGACGGGTAATGTCGAGTTGTGGGCGATCTTCTTCGCCGCCTGCCTGAACATGCTTGTTTGAGGAGTTCACAGTGGGCGCGTCACAGAATCATAAGATGTAGTCGTCTGGAGCGGAATATGCCAATTAATTCATCAATGGAGGTGATACCTGGCGGGAGCGGGGAGGAGGAGGACAAGGAGGAGTTCTGACTCGGACTCGGAGGCAGGACTGCGGCATCGTAGCTAAGCGCTGGTAGCGGAAACTCACCCCACTACCAGCAAAAGTAACTCAAGTATCAATATCTACTGACCGTCTCGCTAGCCTCTAGGCTAACTAGAATGCTACAATGACACGGGCGACATCCACAAATAATGACTATGAACCTCGACAATCCATCTATGGACCCTGCGCCCGTCCCCGCTGGTGAACGGTTGAACACTGATGGCTATGGCCGTACGAGGGGCCTCCTACAGAGAAACGCGGAAGTCTCGGCGCAGCGCTTATGAGACGGAGAAGCTGTGGACCGTTTGTCATGAGGCCTGCGGACACGATGGAAGATTTGGATGTACACACCAAGGTGTTGAGCAGAAGCCTTGTCGGGCTCGCAAGCCTTCTGAACAGTATAAATCCCCACCGATCTATCCCCACCGGTTTCCCCTCCGATACTTTTCCCCCTTGGAAGAAACTGCAGAGTCAGGAGACAGGCGAAAACTGATCTCTCCACAACGTCTCCACTTGCCCACTGGCAATAGGATGGCAATTGTTGCCCAAGAAGGCGCGGTTGAGCAGGTTGGTGACGAACGAATTAAAGTATCTGCAAATTATATTCGTTCTGTCAAAGCTGCTGTTGCTGGAGTGATTGAGGGTGGACATACAACTTCGCAAGCGCGAGAATTAAGCGCGAGAATTCTGTTTTTGTAGGCCGATGACTGTGTCATACTACACGGCTAATTTCTCCGCGGCTGAGGGCGGTCTTAGCGCCTCAGCTGTGGCTAAGCTTGGCTTCAACGCCTGAGATAAGGCTGGCCCAGCGCTTCACCCAAGTATGTCACAACTTTCTGGGCAACATATATTTACATTTAAATACATTTTTATGCCAACAAACGCCGGGGGCATTGCCATGTAGATAAATGAAAGCGAACTCATCTAGATGCTAGCCATCACATTCATATGGACTGTGCCGCATCAATATACACCGCACCCCATTTAGATCACCCAGTTAGCATTGCAATCAAGTGCTTTAAATGCATTTAAATGCCCGGAAATGTATGCAATCGAATGCCACTCAGCGCCATCGCAATGCCGGTGGTGGCATAGCGAAGTCGAGCAGGCCGCATATAAATGAGAATCCCTCCACATTGCAATGGTACATTTGTTGATTGACATTGTTACTACATTTACACTGTTCGATCGTATACTAATAGTCTCTGCTTTATTCTGTGAGGTCTTTGAGGATTCCGACATCGCTCCCGCGGCACACACCACTGTCGTCAAGAATTTCGAAGTTTGCACCGGGGGAGTAGCCGCGTTTGCGGAGCGCGGGGACGACCTTGAGCCCGGAGCACGCCACTGTAACATCGAGCTGGTGATCACTGTGGTCTGAGAGGTTGCTCGCGCGTCACGCACCGATATAAGACCTCGAAGTTAGGATGGGAGAAGTAGCCACGCGCGCGGAGCACGGAGACAACCTCGAGCTCGTGGCGTGCCGTGTCAAGCCAGTAGTCCAAGGTCCGAGGTGGAGGGCCTTGAGGGAGTGTTTGGCGTAGCGCACACCACCGTCGACAATGTTGGGATCGGGGAAGTAGCCGCGTGCAGGGAGCATGGGGACAACCTCGACAAGGACCTCGAGCGCGGAGTGCGCCGTGTCGAGCTGGCGGCCTGCGGTCCAAAAGAAAGGGCCTTGAGGACGTCGCTCGCGCCGCTGCGCGCACACCGCCGTCGACGGAGACCTCGAAGGTGAGGTTGGGGAAGTTGCCGCGTGCGGGGAGCACGGGGGCAACCTCGACAAGGGCCCCATATTGCACCGTGTCGGGCTGGCAACTTGTGGTCCAAGAGGAAGAACTTGAGGACGTTGCTCGCGCCGCCGCGCGCACACTGCCGTCGACGGAGACCTCGAAATTGGGGTCGGGGAAGCTGCCGCGTGCAGGGAGCATGTAGGACCAAGGCGAGGACCTTGACACCGGGGTGCGCTGTGATGAGCTTGCGACGACCGTGGTGCGAGAGGACGGTTCACTGCATGTCGGCATCGTATGCCGTGAGTGCATCCTCTGCCATCGGTGACGACCGACTTGTAGCTAGGCATATGAATGTCAGTCCGAAGGAGCGGCCGTACCAGAGACTTACTATATTACTCTTGAATCAACCAGTGCCGTTTGCACTGGTCGTAGGCCCGGAGGAGACGGTGGTGCCGATGCTCGGTGCATGGGACCCACTCTCAGGGCACCGGGTCGTCCAGAGAGTGAAGAGAGAGCTAGGCCCGTGTATAATGCGGGGTATGGAGGACTAGCACAATGCAGCGTTTTCGCGGCGACGAGGATGATGGTAGTTCGAGGAGGAGAACTCGCTGGCAGGAATGGTGCGCTTGCGTGGCTGCACTCGGCAAGTCCCGGACTCACATGATTTTTCCAGTGCACCAACCTCCAGCAACGAGAATGCATAGTATATGATGAGTTTACGATCGAGTACATGTATATTACGGCTGCTGCCTGCGCTTGCGTTTGGGAGGAGGAGGTGCGACAGGGACTTGTGGAGTATCCCCTGCTACAGGGGCTAATAGAATAGGAGTAAGCACAATCTCTTTTGCCTTGCCCTTTGCGGCAGAACGACCCCGCCTGACTGCTGCTGTTCCTGTGGATTCCCCCGACTCGGCATCCTCCGTGGTGAGTGTGACAGGGCAAGGTGCATATGCTTCGATGGCGAGGCTGCTGACTGCAGAAGACAACGAATCAACCCCGCTAACCACACGAGTCTTGCCTTTCCTCAGCGAACTCGATGCCACTGTGGGCACGGGTATGATCGCAGGCGGAAGCAGGGGCATGATGGCGGGAGGCGCGGGCGCGGGCGCAGGTACCGTCGCAGGCGCAGGCGCGGGCACGGTCATAGGCGCAGGCACGATTGCGGGGGCGCGGGGGCGCGGGGGCGCAGGCACGGGCACGATCGCAGGCGCGGGCACAGGAACGGGCACGGGCACGATCGCGGGCGCGCTGGGGCGGGCGGGCACAGGCACGATCACGGGGGTGGGGGTGGGGGTGGGCACGGGCATGATCGCGGGCGGAAGCACCAATGGCGGGCGGTATGCAGTGTGTTGACGAGCGATTGCTTGAGATGCGGAAGAGGGAGAGGTGGATGACGAAGAACTGGCCAGACTCACGGGGTAGTCGTGCTCGTCGTGAGGCTCACTGTCACCATCGACACTCGGCACATCTGATGCAAAGCCCGGCTCGTTGTCGAGAACAATGCTAGGCTCGTTGATTGCCAAGAGGCCGTCCTCGATCGACAAGGACGGGCCGGCTTCCGAGGGTGGTGCTGGCGGTGGTGCGATGTGGAATAGATGCTGCGCGAAGTAGTTGTCGACCTTGCATCGGCGTTCGGGGCTGAGGCAAATGTAGATCCTCTTGAGGGTGTCAAAGAGCGCCATATAATCGATCACAGTCTTGTCACCCAATTTGTTGTGTTGTAGCGCCGTGTCGGCCGAGAGGATATATATGAGCTCGAGTTCACTAGTCAGCATGAGAACAGCAAGAAGTAAACTCGACTTACAAACAACCCCCCGAGTGCGAGGAGGCCCGGAGTGAGGCGCGTGATACGCCACTTCTTACCGACGGGGGCTTGGCCCATCGTTGTGCCCGAAGCCGATACCCCGATCGACTGAGGGCCGAAGAGCATCAGCTGCAGAATCTAATGGAAACATTAGTGTTAGTGTCCAATCGTGCTGATGGATGTAGCCTACTTACCATGACGAGGTACTCACTGAGAAAAATGTGCTTGATTTCGATCTTGTCTTCCTCGATTGGGAACAAAACCCGCGCGAACGTCCCGTAGTTTCCATCCGCATCGCGAATGAGCCGCTGGATGGTGGGGTCCTCCTCGCGAAGAGACGAGGCGTTGCGATTGAAGATTGCTGCGGGCATGTTAAAGATCCGCCCAGCGTGAGTGATGAGTGTTGCAAGGAGGTTCGACCGTGCACCCTGGAGCTTCTTCCGAAACTGTAGATGTATTCGTTAGTAAGGTATACGGGACTGAGTAATTGCCATACCACACTGGCAAAACCTGAGTCGGCACGAGAAATGATAGGGTGATATTTGCGCGGGATCAGGTCGTACAGCTCCGCGGCCTCTGCTGCGCGCTTCGCCTCTTCGTTCTCATAGCGCATCGAGCTGATTGGGTCAATGGCAGGGCGGGCCACCACACCGAAGGCCGCATTGGGCAGCCATGGCGCGACAAGGAAGAGATATTGACGAGCGAAGTTGTTCCATTCCGCGGTCCAGCCTAGCGCGCTGTTGCGCGCGGACGACACAGACACCGTGTTCGTGTGCGCTGCAACGCTGCCGAGCTGCTCGCGGAGCGAGTCATTCTCAGCGAATAGCTTTGCAATCAATTCACGAAGTGTCCCGTTCTCAACTTGAAAGTGCATCACAGCCTACAAGATACAAGATTATATTGAAGACAGTGACGGTAAACGACTACCACTCACCACATGATACTCTTGCGCAGATGAGCCCGGTTTTGGAACTTTGATTCTGGATGGTTCCGGCGGAACGAGCAAGCTAGCAGGGCCAACAGGAGGGTCAGCCACAACCTCAACATCTTCATCACCTGTGCCCTCGGCGTCGCTTGGTACCTCGTCGAGAGCATTGGTGAAATCCTCACCCCGGGCGAGCGGGCGGCCGTGTTGAGGGATCCGTGGAGCCATCGGGGCTGAGACTTGTGCTTGACTTCCTGGGGCCTTTTAAGGACGCCGCGGGCTGGGGATCCGGTAGTGCGCGACTGCAGTAAATGGCCAAGCTCCTGTGGGCTCCCTGGGACGGCGAGCATCAGACATCTCGTCGATAAGGTAGCCGTACCTGGGACGGCTCATTGACCAGAGTGGTCTCGATGGGGAAGCACGGCAATGTGTAGTCAGATACGTGCGGCAATAGAAATGCAGGCCTCACGCACCTATCATTACGTCAGTATGGTCCTTCTCGAATAGTAAGGGAATCGCGCACACGTCTGCGCGAAGGGGTATTGCCGTGAGACCTTCCCGGGCCTGCTGCTCAGCCACGCATGCTCTGCCGCTGGATGGCAAACAGCCGCCGTGTATGTTCCTGTCGGGATGCAGGGCGTACCGTATGTGCTCTTGAGACGCGCCGAAGAGGTGAGCATACCGCACTGAGGGTATTGGCCGTGCGCACGATCATGGGCGGATAGACGGTGGATGATTCGCGGGGTGGGGCGGAACTGGCTACACGGAGTCATCGGAGAAACAGGTGCTCGGGCAGAAGAGGGGAAAACGTACGTGGGGTAGGGCCTCCGGCTATCGAAGCCTTGCAGTGATGATACGCGCACGGAGTGGGGACGGAATTGGCTACATTGAAGTCGTCGGAGGTGCAGGTGCCGGCGAAGAAGATGGAAGGACGTACGTAGGCAAGGCCTCTGGCCATCAACACTTCGTGAGCTTCAGTTCCCTGTCAAGCCGTCAACTTTGTTTGATGCCGAGCAAGAATTCGGTGGCCGGGTGGGTCGCATGCGGCAGGTAACCGCACTTAGGTCGATGCTCGAAGTGGCTAGTGTTACATTCGCTCCGAATGTAGTCGGATCTGAGCTCGAGCTCAAGCGGGGCAGGGATGGGGAACGGGCATGAGTGGAGGGGGGGACTGCTACGCCGCAAACGTATGCGCGCGATGTTAGTCAGTGATACAATCTGCATGTGAGGGCATGGCACACGCACCTGATGCATGTGTTCCCCTCGTTCACATTTAGAATCCCTGGTGCCTAACTTCCCGTGCGTCTGCGTGTGGTCTTCTGACATTCCAGCTGGCGTGCTTGGGAATCCGGTGGGTGCAGTCCGCATACACCCGGTACACTGTGGGGATCGAAGCAAGCAGAGGGCGGAAAGGCCATCCGGTAAGTGTCGTAGCCTATCAATGTTCCGTACTTATCACCTGGGAATGGCTTCTGTGCGGAAGTTGAGTGGGTGAGCCGTTGACAAAGCCGAGAGGGGAAGCCGAGAGGGGGACACGCAGTGACTTGAGGTGAGTGTTACTGAGCACAAGGCAGACACGTCGGGCGCCCGCGCGATCCTCGTCCGATCTGAATCTGCGAGCGATCGTTCGCCTCCCCGCCTTTGCTGCTGTACACCAGCGGCGATGGTCCTGAGGCTGCGTCGGTGCCGCATCGACAGCTTGGTAAGTTTCAGCTTGATCGACGTGCTGTGAGCTAAAACCTTCAGTGATCTACCTAGCTTCACAGATGCA